>CM056553.1:19446446-19998946 GCA_029721515.1 Synanceia verrucosa
ATATATTAAGAACGTAAGGATATATCGTCCCTTTGATGGAACCATGCCGTTGACCATAATTGTCTGCGTGTTATTGTCTCTGCTTTACGTTTAATAATGGCAGATGATTTGAAGATTAGAAGGGCTCACATTAGTGAAGCTTAAAGTCACAAAAAAGCAAATATGAAATGGTTGAATTTGGAATTAATAATAAACAAAAAAAAAAAGTGAAAATATGAAAAGGATCAATCCAGCGTTGTGAGTCCCCCAACCACTATCACGCTCCATATCTTTCCCTCCCTGTCTCCCCCATGCCGGGCAGGTTTTCCTTCCATTGTGGCGTGTGAAACTGAGAGCGCCGCTTGCAGCGTCTGGCCAGCAATCCATTCTTCCTGGACAGATTGATGGAAAACAATCAACAGACTATACATCTTGCTCGGGCACAGTGGGTCACCGGCACTCATCCTGGACACCTGGACGTACATCCTGGGCCTAAAGAGCCGAGGTAAAGCGGCAAAAGGAGATATGAGACGGAAAGTGGCTGGTGGGAAGTAAGATGCCGGGTTGGGGGGTATATGGAGCTGGCACGAATCATCCAGTTTCCGTTCTCATTTAGCAGAAATAATCAGTAAACAATGAATCATCAGGGTGGCTGGAAGCTACGCTGCTCGATGACACAGCCTGCTGGGAGAGGAGGCCATGAGTATCCTTCACCGAGAGGAGCTGCTGTGTCTATTCAATTACGAGCAGCAACATGGGCAGCCATGTAACACATTGGCTGTGAGAGAGCACTTAGCGGGCCGCATGCTCGACTGTCCACACACATCAGAGCAATGAGAAAACAAAGTGCTGGCCCCCGCCGCACACACACATATCCATGCACGTCCAAACGTATAGCATCACAACGAGGGAGGTGCACGCTCGCGCTCTTCACGCCTCATTTGAAAAGCAAATTGAGCACATCTTCTAGGGCAAGTCACGGACTAAATCCTGGAAAACGTTACCCTTTTCCTCACTCACAGCACCACGCGTGTTCAGCGTCACATCCAAGGCTTTACATATGGTAAAAATAACCCTCCTTCTATCTCTCTCTCTCTCTCTGTCCTGCAATTTCCAACACCAAAAATGTCTTAAATAGCTCTTAGAGAAGTAGGACGCCACTCATTTGGGTCAGCTCTGGCCGGCGAAAGCCCTTCATTCTGGGACAGAACAAACACTGACACAAAGGCAGTGGGAACAGCCAAGGAGAGCGGCCAGGTCAAGCTGGGAACGTCGAGCAGTAATGACAAAGCAGTTTGCAGAAAAAATAGCACTATTTACAGTAGCTCTCGTCTAAAAAAAAACCTCCTCATGTCATGAAACCAACAACTTTTTTTTGACATTTGTAAATTACTCTTTATATGCCCTAATAAATTGTTTGTTACTTGCATTCAGCTGGGGAGCATTAGCTTAACTACCTATAAAGTGTGATAGCAGCTCGGTTTAGTTTATTGGGGAAAAAAATTAAAACAGAAACGCACAAACTAAAGTATTAAAAACACTTATTTCCAGTGTGTTCCCTCATTGTTTCCTCACCACAAAAACAAAAACAGCTTGTGTTAGATATTTTCATATCATGGAAACAAAGCTACGTTAGAGAATGATATGCTCTTTTTTTTTTTTGTGGTGGCATGTTCGCAAATGAAAGCGAGCCCAGTTGTTGAGGGTGAGAGTGCTGAAGGTCTGGATGAGAGAGAAAGAGGCAGCGCTGTTTTAGAGCCTTCTCGACCTCCAAACTCCCTGCTGTCAATCAGCGCAGTCGTCCGTCCCTTGGGGCTGCGCTTTCCTCCAACCCTGGGAGGGAAACCACCGCAGGGAGAAAAAGAACACAACCAAACAGATGCAAGAGAGCTGCGGGTCAATATGTGTGTATGTATGCGCGTTATATTCTTGCACGCATGTGGATTCTTAGAAGTGCGCATGCGCATGTCTGCATATGTATTTGTGTGCTGTGTATGAGTTTATCTGAGTGTGAGAGCTGCAACTGTGTGTGTGGGTGTGTGTGTGTGAGGCGGCCAACACCTGAGGGAGGGGAGTTCTGCCTGCATATCGATGAGCAAGCAACTCTGCCTCTTTGCCCCTGAGCTGTGCACAAACACCACAACCAGTTCAGGGCCAGTCTGTTTTAAAGCCTCCCATAGCATCTGATGCAGCTGAACCTCTTCCAACCCTCCCCAAAACTGTGCAAAATAAAAAGTACATCAATGAGAAAAAAGACAAAAAAATTCTAAACGGGTTTTGGCAAATATCTGTCCTCCCCCCAAAAGAAAGATACTGTCGGTCTCAGGGACTGACTGAATGACTCTGTTTCTAGCTTCTCTTTGTCTTAGGGGGAAATGATAGTGATAGGTGGTCAGAGGCACAATGGAGAACCAACTGGGAGAAAAAAAGCCCAATACAGGGGGAAAAGAATGCTTATCCTTCATAAAATAAAACAGGCCCAGGATGTGGGGAAAGCTAAGCGAATTAATGGAGATCTCAACATTCAGACGTCAGACACATCAGCAGATACAGTCAGAAGAATGTAGGAGAGCTTCACTGCGAGCGTGTTTTCACCTTCTCGCTAACACAGTCATGGATATGAAAGTGAAACTAAGCTGAGGGGACGGAAGGCGCTGCCAGTAAACCACATTAGCATCAAATGCAAATGAGAAGGGGGCTAATGGCTGGACAGGTGCAGACTGGGCCTCTAAATGACACACATACACATGCACACACACACGCACATTCGCAGACACACACACAAATGAGATGGATGAATTAAACATGGGTGGGCTCGCCTTGGGGGGCTGGCAGGGCTGACATAAAGTCAATGACATACATTATTCACTAGCGCACGTTAGCCCAGCCAAGGCAACACATGACCTCTCACCCCAGGAAGTGCATCCAAACATAACAACCAAAACAATGAGGGGGTTCCCCACTACAGAGGGAGACAAAGAGGGGGAGAGTGACAAACAAGCTGTGTAGCATTAGCTTGGAAAATGAAATCCTCAAGAAGTTTACTTGCTCCTTCCCGATGTTTCGGGTGATCCGACGTAAAACCGAAGCAGGTGTGGACCTGTGGCGTGGCTGAGGATGAACCAAAACCTGGTCCACAACTTGCTGTGAAGCTGTTCCACCGACTCACAGAACAGGAAACTGTTGGCCATGACATCACCTTCCCCGGGAGGAGCACTTCCTGCCCGACATTCTTCACTCAAGACACACACACTCGTCAGGAAATGGCCTCTATCAACACACACACACACTCCCGGGGAAATAACCAACTTCGATGTGGACACACAAGCACAGACACACATGCGAGGAAATGGGCCACATCAACGGCGGGCTGCAGGAGTGTGTGCAAACACACACACACACACACTTAAAAAACAGCTATAAACCTGAAATAACATTGTCTGTGTATGTAAACTTGACACTCCCCCTTCCCACACTGGAAAGGGGGATCATAGGAAATGCAGGGCCATCCAGTGGATCCTTATCTTTGGTCACAGAGAGTTTCTTTCTCCCTCCACCAGAGAGGCTCTCCCTGCCTGGGGGACACCCTGCTGTAGGCAGTGGGGAGATGGCAAGACAGGAAAGGGCCACGGGACACAGGTGGTAGGAGGCAAGAAAGTACACATGGGGCCAAAGGGACAGTCATACCCCCAAAGCGAGTAGTGCTGAGAGATTAGCCTATATTTATAAGGATGCAGTAAGTAAATGAATAAAAAATGGTTATGTGGGGGGGGAAGCTATACGGAGAGATAGCAAAGGTGTACGGGGTCGAAAGGCAAATGTGTTTGTGATTTGAGGCCCATCCAGGCACATGATAAACTGACTAGCAGGGCTGCATATGATTAACCCCACGCTAACCAGGAGTGATGTGGAGAGGTGGAAGTGGAGATGAGGGGGAGTTAAGGGCTTCTCTTGTATTATCCTGCCTCTGTAAGAGGCTAAAGTGGACCACACATTTTTCCTGGGGGAAGACATGGAGAGGCACACACAAGCATCTCACCTTTCAGCTGCTTCTCCTACCCAAACGCAGACACAACCTGTCACACCAAGGCCTCTCTGAGTTTCCCAGAATCCACCACCTCAAAGGTTAAACGCATACATATATGGTTGTCTTCATCTTCAGGGCTGACTGATTCACATCAGATGGTCTGTGACAGTCAGAGATGATAACTTTGCATGAAAGCAGGACATGTTGTACCGGATGTTTCTTTCAACTTCAGTAAAAAACTAAGAAGGGCTTTTTGCTCTTGTAGCTTACACAAATATGCTTCATAATTAAAATCTGTGTTGCTCTTGGTCTGCGCTTTAAAGCCCAAACAAATTCAATGGAGATGCGATAAAGAGATGAGTGAGAGGGATTCTCCCGGTGAGCGTGTACAGTACAGTACCCAGAGCGCTGCCGATCCACACTGTACCAGATTTGTTCTCCTAACAATCAAATAAGTTTCTCATTAGCTGACTTTATTTTTCCTCATTCCTGCGGTTTTGCTGCAGTGGCCTGTTTCTCCCATCTTAACGAGAGAGAGCTAATTAGGCAATCAGACCCATTACTCTTCCAGAAGAGTTAGAGCTAGCCCAGCTAATTAGGGCTGTAAAATCTAATCATCTCTGCGAAACAGCAGAGGGCTAACGAGCCCTTATTTAACGAACTAAATAACTTCAAGGGTGGAGAGGGGCTGTTGATGGTATTTCTTTATGAATTTGAAGGAGGGGAACTTGTGGTAATTGAGTCAGTTTCACCCTCACAGTTGTTTGTTTGTTTGTTTATGAATCCCTGATTATTACAACTGCCAAGAATATATTGGTACTAAATGAGCAAACGTATCAACCCTCCTCTCCTTATTCCCCTTCAGTTTCCCCCCTTTAATGCAAGCCAGCCTCCCCCATTCACTCTCCTCTCACCTGACCTATTTTCCTGTCCAGAAAGAGTGCTCGCTGGAGAGCAAAACAGAGATATTGCTGTTGTTTTCCCTCCCCCTGTTCTAATTTGTTGTTCGTTAATGCTGCCCTCACACCTGAGCCACTGGGCGTCGGGGGAATACCGCCAGCGAGCGACCACAACACATGCTCAGTGTGGCAAAAGCTGTTTGTAGCAGAGATCAGCCTGTTTCGCCAAGGTGGCTCTGCTCAAACTGCAAAGAAACAGAAGGGAAAGTTTAACTGTGGCGAGGCGGGATGGTGCCCCGCAGAAACAAGAGTGCACGCACTGATGAGAAATTCAACAAGTATGCACACATGAAAACAAAAACAGAAATGTGGCACAGAGTGATGGGCAGGCGTGTTGTCTGAGGCCACGTGGCGGGGTGCAGCTGTCTCAGAGAGCGCTGAGGTGAGGCCTTCCACTTCACTGGAGCGGAACCAGGGTGGCGCACACACACACACACACACACACACACGCACACACACACAAACACACACATTTACACACACACACAGGTAAAGAATAGCTTTTGACACAGTAGCAGTGTGCACAAGACAGCTGTGTTCATCAGATAGCACAGGTCACTGCCTCATTAACACTCAAACAAATAGACTCAAATGTGACAAATTCAAATCTGACACGAAACCTAAATAACATATGCCGCACTACATGATCATGCAGTTGTTTGGTAAGGTTATATATGTTCAGAAAAGGTGATACTTCATGGAAAAAAATCCCTTACACAGTGTGTAAGTTCCACTTCAAATCTGCATGCGCCAACAACTGCTCAAGCGTAAACAAATAATTTCCCTTACGCTGTACGTCCGCACGTATGTGCATGCACACAGCACAGGCCGGACTGTAAATCTAAAGGGCTTTTCTTTTTTTCCAGCTGACTGTAAATCAGGTGAGCTGCTGTATCTGTCAGAGATAGTTTATGATGGCAGGAGAAAGGTGTACACTCAAAGAAAAGTGTGTGTGTGTGTGTTTGTGCAGGAGTGGGCCTGTCTGCCATTGTCAAAAGCTGCAGACAAGCTTCAGTATACCACACCCGGCCAAGAGTGTGATTTATGCACAGAAACACACACACACACACACACACACGCACGGCAGGCTGTTGCTGTAACCCTAACTGCTCATCAGCTAAGTCATCAGTCCAACCACACAAACACTGTTTGACCACACTTGAACCAGAGCTCAACTGCTCTGTGATTGCTCCTCCACTTCACACACATACAGCCGGAATATTATTTACTGCCATTTCACACGTTTTGCTCACACAGATGATTATGATTGCTGAAATTTTAAACAAGATGTGGCCTTACCTTTTGTCAGTTTAAACATGTGTCGAAAATAGCTTCCATCTGCTTACTCCTCTGGAATGAATTGCTAAGTTTTTTTTTATATATATATCCATCTATATGGAATGTTTCTGCAACATTGGCTGCATGTGTATTCTGCGCACAGTTCCTGTCCACACCCTTGGGCAGTCATACATTTAGTGTGCTTGTGTTTGCAGTGACAGCGCAGCGTCGTGTCGCCGCCGAAGTCAAAGGGTAAAGTCGGCTTACCTGTCGATGATGACAGGGTCTGATGGGGTCTCGTTCCTGTTGCCACAACTCTTCTTATCACAGCATCGACTGCAGGGAGGTGAGAGAAGGGGGGGGGGGTGTTGGCAGAAACAAAGGGGAGTTAGTCACGGAGATGTGAACAACAGAGAAATAAAGATAAGGTACATCAGAGAGGGAGAGGAAGTCAGAGGAGCCTACAGGAAAGAGGAAGAGGAGTAAAAGGGCGTGAGACTGGCAGAGTTTAAGAAGCAACGTGAATAGGATTTCTGCCGGGCTTCCCGAAGTAAGGCCGGGGCTCTGGTGCTACAGTAGGTGAGATCAGCCGTGCGATTTTAGGGGAGAAGTTTGGAGGAGGAGAACAAAAAGCAGGGAGCTTGAATGGGGCTGGATACAAACTTGAATTAGCCTCCAGGGCTCAGGTTAGCTCCATTTCTGTCAGACATCACACAACCAGACATCTTATGTTCTCTATTTTTCCTCTGTGCTCGTACCCTCCCTCTATCCCGCCTCTCTCTCTCTCTTCAGAAGTGGGTCACAGAGTGGTCCCACTGGACCTGGAGAGTAGTGCATGCTGGGTAGAAGGGGGTTGCATACTGATGTGACGAGTCCTTTCTGAATCATTTGACTGCAGCACAATGTACCAGTGTTGTTTGTGTGCCGTCGGCCCCCCCTCTTTCTCCTCAAAAAGTATCATCGCGTCTTCCTTTTCTTCTCTGTCTGTTCGTGTACAGTATGTGTGTACCTGCATCTGCTGTATGTGTGTGTGAGGGACGGGATGAAGAGAGACACAAAAGAGAAGGGAGAGACAGATTGACCCTCCCCCTACTTTCTTGAGTCCCTCAGGACAGGAGGCTTGGAGAGCCAGATCAGATTTCTGATCTTGACCGTTTCCTGCAGCGTATGAAAACAAGTGGTCCAAACTGCCTTGTGTGATAACCAGGAAGTGGCTACACTTTGCCACAAGCCATTTCTCTCAATGTAACTCGACATGTATTTCCAAAAGGCTGGTTTGTGAGGGACAATCATATGCTGTGCGATGCTTTTATTGATTGTAAACGGCTGTGAGATCTTGCTTTAGTGTATTTGACTGCGTGTCTGTATTTTACGTGTAATCCGAGTCTGTCCCCCTCTGCACATAGCTCACTGTCAGGACACAGCAAACTGCATGTATTACACAGACTAAGGAGGATGGGTTTGAGTAATGAGCTTTTCCTTGTCCTAATTAGCTGAACATGAGAGGGATGCTCACACTATACACACACACACACACACAAACACACACACACACACAAACACACATATTCATATCAGCAGAAATAGGCCAGAGCCCACTTTGAGTAAAAGGATAAGATTTCTATTGTAATTTGGCAGAGATCCTCGTGTCTTTGCCCCTTCTTTACTCCAAGAGACATCTCCGATGTGAGAAAAAACATTCACACTTCATCCAATCTCTTCAGCCTCGACTGAACCAAAAATGACAGCTGTAGCTGGATGTGTTTTGTCTTACCTGCACATGATCTCATGAGTCAACAGGACCCGACACATCTCTGGGTTTTTATCCTGGCCTTCGTAGATAATCGCCTGGAAGGAGGAAGAAAAAAAAAACCACAGAGAATTCAAATAGTTGTTTGTAAGAGTTTGATGTTTTTTTAATCTGGCATGGTGAAAAAAAATGTGAACCATGATTCAGGGGCAAATAAAAAAAAACAAAACAGAAAGTGTGTCTTTTAGTGTTGTCTATCCGACAAATTCTGTGTCGTGGGAATCCAGTCCTCCTGAACAGGAACGCTCTGTTCTGACAGTAAGAGAGAAAGCATGTCTGTGTGTGTGTGTGTGTGTGTGCCCGCGCATGTGTATACTCCTATGTGTGTGCATATGTGTTTGTATGTTTATACGCTGTGTACAGTGAGCAGTTGGACTGCCAGACTGGAGTATAGTGCACCATCTGGTCCATACAGCACAGCGTCCAAAAATCTAGTCTGGTTACCCCTCCAACCCCACTCAACATGCTCTCCAGGGCTGTGATCACCCTGCACACACACACACACACGCGCACACACACACGCACATACACACGCACACACACACACAAACAACATCCCCTCCTACTCCTTTCATTCTAAGGCAAACTCTCTTCAAGCCTAATGGCACTAGAGGCAGAATTGGCAAAACAAAAGACCCAATATCAAAACAGTGTTGAAGAGGATTATTTCCTCTGTATCTAAGTCATTCCTAACAGAAAAATTCCCTCAGTGTGCGCCAGCCCACATGTGCTGCTCTGTATTTCTTTGTGTGATTGAATTGGCCATAACACACTCTGGGATAGTTTGTTCTGTTTCACATTGAGGAAATGAGGGTCAAGGTCCTCAAAGAGTGAGCTGGCATGCATCACTGTCTCTCTGAAACACTAACACACAACCGCTGCTGCACCTTGCTGGGATATTTACACACTATATGCGCACAATCACACAGCCTCACACACACATATATACTGCCTGACGCTTGTGAAAACACACACACTCCATCCCCACTTACTGGCTGCTGTGATGCAGAGTATGAGGACACATGTCCTCTACTTTTCTGGGCCTCTGTAAATGTATTCCACAGGTAAGACAGGTCGTTTATCAAGCCGCCTGTGCTGTGCTGAAGTTGAGGGTCTCAGACACAGGCATGCAGCGGGGGCGAGGAGGAGGTGGAGGAGGAGGGTTGGAGGTGGGGGGCAACATTCAGACCAACACAATCACTGACACAATGCAATTTAATTCTTTGAACTTGCAGTTAAATGCAAACCCCTTACCTGTTTAGTCATAGAGTCGATGAGACGAACATAGAGGTCCTGCTCCGTCCTGATTCCTGCAGAGAAAGAGAAAGTGGTTAGAATGTAACCAGCAGGCTTCATATCACATCTGAGGGAAAAGCTTTCCCCATTCTGGGGGTTATTTCAGATCACAAGTCACAGTCATGCGGGTACTAAATGAGTCCAAACTGTTATGAGTAATTTTCAGTATGTGTTGTATGAGGTCACTTTGCTTAGAACTTGAAAAGTACATTTACATTATTTAACCATGTTGATTTTTGTCTTTAGAAACATGCATCAAGAAACTGAAAACGTGCACAGCAGGGAGAAAAGGTTTTCTGAATAATAAGCAATATATAGCCAATGTGCGTGTGTTTTTTTTTTTAATTATAATTTTTATTTCAATTCAATCAAGGTTAAATGAATAAATGTTAAAAAAAATATAGATTATTATACTGCCTTGGGTCGTTTATACTTAATACCGGAAAATATACATAGAAAGCAGCAAGCATAACATATAATAATAGACTAATAATTATAATAACATAGTGATAATAAAAAAGTATGTGTAAATAACATTTAAATAATAAATTGTGTAAACCAATAAAGCACTAATACGTCAAGATGGATAACAAATAATAGAGAAAAAAAAAACACGGTGTGACCTCGTATTCATTTCCTTCCTTCATTTCCTCATGTTGATTTGGCATATTTGGATTTTTTTTATTGCTCCATAATATATTATGGACGCTAAACCCACCGTTACTGTAGAGGAGCTGAAGTCTATAATGGATCCCATTGTTGGTCTTTTCCCCCGTCGTTTCCTATGAAAATTAAACCAAACAGAGGCGCTCAGAGAAAGCAAACGATCTCCTCCTGGGATAATTTATAGACTACTAACTTCAATGTAACATTCAGACAAACGTATGAAAACAAGCTTCTGTAACTTTTCTTCGACAAAATATATCCTAACATAATTTTTTTTTCAATAATCAGAATTGTTATATTCTGTTTTACAAACAGGCCTGTTCACAGTTTTATGAACATCTGTTAGAAACGGAAAACTGGAAGTTTGGAATTTTACTTGAGGCATTTAACAAAATTAAAAATAACAATAACTGGCCCATTATTATTTATCTTTTCAATAAATCACATCACTAATATAATATTAATATGTGTTAATAATACTGACCAACAAAAGGATGTTTGGATCTAAAAATAATGATCAAATCTATATTAAATGCTAATAAAAAAAAACAAGCATTTAAAGTAAAACACCGACTTTTAACGCCACTTGCAAACATGTCAATATTACACTTGATCGACGAATCAAACACTAACATTGATGTTGGTTTAGAAAATTAAATATGGTGTGTGACAGCATCTGCAGGAATAAGACACCCCGCTGTGCTGAACTGTCATAAAAATTGAATTCATTGTAATTAAAGGAAACTGAGTGCAAAAGTGTTCATGCACTACTTTAGTAAATCCATGTGAAATTGATTTCGATATTTTTTTTATTTATAAAGAAAAACTAGAATAGTCAAAAGTGTGTAAATCTTTCAGGAAACCACGTCTTTAAAAAAAAGCCTTCAGGACTCATGATCCCTGCTGTGTGCGTCTGGCCACTTTGTTAACACAAGTCTGGTAATTTATCACTTGAACTGTGTCAGGCATCAGTCCACGCTCTGCCAAAATGTATAAAAAGCTTACTTTATTTTTTGTGTGGAATGAGCAAACTCACCTTTTCCTTCTCTACAAAGTCGATGTAAGTGGTTCTCTCTATTTCCACCGGCTGACCCTGTCTGTCGTATAAAGCCAGGACGAAGTGGAAGAAGTTGGACTTTCGGAGGTTGGAGGGCGGCTGTTTCTCAAAGTGAGCCCGAGCAAGACCAACTCCGCTGCGGACACAAGCACAAACCAGCCCCAACCACCACGACGGCAATTAAAATGAATTCACTCGATAACATTAAGAGATCTCTGCTTTTAAAATCCAATCTACAAGCGCATATGTCCCACTCACTGTCCGTTCTAATAATCCCATAATTTCATTTAAAAACTATTTCTAATAGGAACAACCGGCGATCAATAACGGAACAAATAAGTAATTATATTAAGGTTTAATTATATTTATATTATACATAATTTGGGAAGTCCAGTTACCTTAGTGATAGAATGGCTGCTGTCCATATATTTTAAGTTTGAATCATCATGAATATTACATTTTATTATTTTGAGGGGAAAAAAACTACTCAACCGGAATATTAATGTAGCCTATGCAACATACTCTGCTTTTTCATAACAAAAAGGAAAAAAAATCCTAAACACACTCTTGAAGCTGCATGCACTTTCCACACACACCAAAGTTATTCAACATTTAAAAACCTGCCAGCCTAAAAGTGCTTGGAGCTAACTGGAGCTTCCCGCCCAGAGAAATGCTAACCACTCTGAGCTACACTCAGTATTACAATCATGTTGGACTATAAACTAGAAAAACTTAGAAAGCCAGCAGGAAGAGTGCTCCAACTATGCGTCCTCTGGGAACACGAGTGATTCAGACTCTCCGCAGATCTTAACGCGCCCCCCTCCTCCTCCCCTTCCCGGTCTCCACGCCCCGGTGCAGCGCAGCTCTAAGGCCGCCTCAGGCTCACCTCTGGGCGGCTGTGTTGGAGTCCAGCACTCCGGCGCCCTGCATCCATGTCCGAACCGCGTTCATCCCGGCCACCATGGGCTCTTCTTTCATACTACTCCCACTCCTCTGGATGCTTTCGTGGATGCCAAACATCAAAACGCACCTTCGCGCTGTCGCTCTCTCTCTCTCTCTCTCTCTCTCTCTATCCTCCTCTTCTCGAATACCTCCTTTTTCCCCCCACCTCCTCTTGCGACTGTTTGATCGCGCTGTCACAGGAGCAAAGTGGCGTGGTCTGTTTCACTTGGCGTTTAGTTGCGCGGGTTTCTCAAAGTAAACAAAAGACGCGACATGTGGAAGGAAAAAGGGGAACTGTCAGCATCCAGGGTTAGCTGCACCTCATGTCAGCGACTCCGGGGTAGAGGCAAGCAGCAACTGTGAAGATGAACAATGTTGAGAGCGATGAAAGCGAGAAGCGCAAGGATGAGAGGATGCGCCGAGTTGGCGACGGTCCCCCGGATCAAGGTGCAGCTGACAAAAACACAAGCAAAATGTCACGTTTCTTTTTTTGCGGCACAACAAACAGTCCAATACCAAGGAGATGAAACACCCCTTTGCTCTGTCTCTGTGTCTCAAAGTCTTCTCCTCTGCGCAGATGAATGAAACGGAAGATTACGCGCAATTAAGAGGCAGTCCTGGGCAAGCAGCGGCTCCGTTCATCGACAGCTCCTGCTCGGGTAATTTGCGCTCTATTCTTCCCTGAGGAATCACTTTGGACCATCTCTGGGATGCCAAACAGGAGAGAACTAGTAGGTGAAGGAGGCGTGGTCTGACAAAGCGAAGTAGACGCCCCCTTTCCAAACACACAGTTAATAACACGGACAATCAGCTGTCCACCAACCCGACCAGCTCGCCGCCCGCCCGCCTGCTGTCCCCGCCTCGTCCCACGCAGCGTCCCGCCCCAGCCACTTAGCCAGAAGCTGTGTGCGTGCTGGTGTGTTCAGAGTTGACAATTAACGTATTCGCCCGCTATCAAACATCAGCTCAAGGGAGGACATTAGTTTAATCCCTTGCAGTTTGCCCGCTGAGACTAAAGGGCAGAGCGAAGAGGAGTACGCGGGGTGCCGCCGCAACATCCATCCTTCTCCATCCTGCCTCGTCACTTGAGCTGCAGCTATGAAAACGTGTCCACGTCTGTCTGCAAAACAAGACGAAACAGAATCCGATCAAACGTTTACACGAGCAGATTTTTTTTTCCTTCTTCCCGTGGCTCATTATTATGTGACGAAACAGCATGAGAGGAGACAATTTGGGTAGTTGCGCCACTTGCGCACAGATGCATGTGTTTATTGCGTTAAATTAATTTCAAATGAACATCCGTATTTGCATTTCCCCCGTGCGTGAGCTTCTTGGAAATAAAAGTGCACAAAAATCGATTAATTTGAGCGTTTTTATGTGAAATTTAAATGTATTTTCTCACAAGAACAGAGCAGTCCAAGTGCGCATTGAGAGTATCAGCTCTGGCAGATTATGAGCTTAAGAAAGTTTCAGCTCCACAAAAAGCCTGGCATCAGCAGCACATTTTTTTGTCTGTTACAGCCCAATGGTTTGAAATTAGCTTTGATTAGATGCATTACACAAATCTTGCGGGACTAAATGCTGAATCCAACATAAATATGAGGATTACAGCTAAACTGCGCTGCGTCAAAGTGTCCAAGAATTATTTGCAATCACTCAAAAATAACAGCTCAAAAACAAAATAAGCAAAACCAAAATTTTAAAAAAGTGAGAAATAACAAATATGCAGGAATGGGAAAGTAAGTCCATGTCTCAGAGTGAGCAGCACTCCTCGTGTTCCCTGTCCTGTCTGTCATTAAAGAGTCATTTCTAAATTGTCAAATTGAATTGTCTGGGGGCCATCTGTTCAATAAGTACGGTTTAGTTCATTATAATGAAATGGGGAGAACGAGAGAGTCATTTCGTCTGTTTGTTTTATCAGGGGGGCATCTTTGAAAATTACGATTTTATCCAGGATCCTTGAAACGAATCAGTTTGACGCGTTTGTGTTGTTGGGACAAAACTGCGCAATTAAGGGCCTCAGAACAAGAAAAAAAAAATGCAAAATGCGCACAGGATTGTGTGATAGAATTCAATTATATATGCTAATAACGCAGCTTTATGGCATTCATCCCCCTGTGCAGAGATAGACTAAGAGTCTCGACAGAGTCTGATAAATGCCATAAACGGTCAAGGTTGGACACCACACCCCCGCAATCATCTCATCATTGTCTGTAGATGTTTATTTATGTCTCCTGCTGTGGGAGGAGAAATGTGAGCTCCACACCACGTGAATACACGATATAATAAATAGTGATAAAGTAAAGCAACGTGAGATGAAATGTCTAACACTGCCTCACACACACACGCGTTAGGAGCCATCCTTCAGCACATTTGTTTGATTGTGACCGGTTCTCTCGCCCATGATCCTGTCTGCCTTGGTCGGCATGCGGGCCAGTGCGAACACCCGAGGCCCCTGGGGTGGCATATTTATATCCAACACACGGTGTTAGCCCAAATATCCGTCTCAGTGTCCAAAAACAGAGATGTCAGTCGTTTGGCCCGATGATCCAGCCATGTTAATACTGTGATTTACTAACTCCATGGCACCCGGACATTAAGGTTCGCAAAAATATATCCGGCTATTACGCACAGACAGGAATGCGCACGCCATGTAAACGATGTAAAAGCGCGCGTGTCTGTGTATACGACTTCCATTCAAGTGTCCACATATGGGAAGGCTATTAAAAAATCCCCCGCGTTATAACTTTAATAGACATTTTGAAGTAAGCGATCAGAAAGGAGTTGTGTGCAGGCGCCGCCGTGCGCCTTCTGTGCCACCACCAGATGTTGTCGTAAATCAAAAGGTTGAACTGATGATAATAATGGCTTGATTGAATTGAACACTCGTAAAAATGACTAGTTGTAAATATGAGGCATATGCTTATGCCTTATGTCAAACAATATGCTCTCTAGTTGACATAAAAGAAGACAAATATAGATGTCAACTATTTAGATATGGAGACAAGATGCAAACATTTCCACACTAAACACGTGTTATCATGAGCAACTTTAACCACGCAAGGACATATTGCATTGCTACTAAACAGAACGAAAAAAAAAACACTTATAATGAGTAGCAAATAACAATGAATGATTTTTTTTTCCACTATATGTGCAACACATCTGTGGTGACCCCTCCTATTTGACTTCATGTGACTGAACGACCCTGTCGAGCAAATCACTCTCACTGTAATTGGTTAAATGCTGCCATCTAGTGGCGTTGAAAGGGCATTGCAGGATTAACTTAATACCTTGTGTCCAAAATCAGCTGTATTGACAATTACAGATGCAGATAAATCTGTACTATTTTTCTAATCAACAAATCAATAAGGTCAATAAGTTATGGCAGGAAGCATCAGAAAATAAATCTTTGTGATTCAGTCTAAAGAGGGGGTTTCCAGATCCTTTCAAATGTTCCTGATTTTGTTGTTCTTGTTCGGAATGAATACGCAGCTTTGTTTTGAGGTTTTAAGTTAACGGTCGTTCCTTTTTTTGTGGGGAAAAGTTATCTGATATGCACTGAAGGCAAAAATAAACTTCTCCATTTGTTTTGGTGAGTTCAGCTTTATGTTTAATTTTAAAATGACTACAACGCTGGCTTTAATTTGCTTATTGTTTATACCCCAAGTGGGGTAATGTCTAATTTCAACACCTCATCAATAGTTGCATATACAAAATATATTTAGAGTTCAGCCTATTATCTAATATATCCAGTAAAAAATAAGGAATAAATGCTTAGATTAAAGGACTTGATCCGGCCGTGATAGATCAGATTTACCTGGGGACCTCTTTTGGAAATGTGGATCACAGACTGCTAGGCTTTTTCATGCCAGTCTTTCTGAAAAACACATGTTCACATTTCTTTCATGTGTACAAACATGTTGAGTTCACACCATGTTTTGCTTCTTCTCAATGCCACAGCATAACATCACAGAGCTTTGATTTTTTTTTCTTCTTCTGAACATGTTACGTAGTGAATTGAATTCAGCTTCTCTCCGTACTTTCAAGTCCCAGATTTGAAAGAGCAAAAAAACCCAATCACTTCTGTTCAGAAAAAAAGGAGTTTAGTATGTGTCATCATCAAGAGCAGGCATCTATTGACCACTAAATATGAGTATTTAAATAATCTAACACTTTGAATTCATTTGTAACTGTTGGCCTGTATTAATCAGTGACAGTGAGACTGGAGCCAAGGTCATGACTGACTCACCAGGACTCAAAATGTACAGTAAATCACCTTCATCACTGTCTGAGCTGTCCATCCACTTCCCTTCTTGTTAGTGAACCTTCTCAGTCATCCAGGTCAAAGTCAATGCAAAGAGCAAAAAAAGAGGGATTTACTTCCCTACTTAGTATCCACAATGAGCTTTTATATAGTGAAATATGGGCCACTGCTTGTATGTTATAACTAAATTAATTACTAAATTATGAGTATCCCATTAAAGCTGAAATGATCAATCACTTAATCAATGTGTGTTTCATTGATATTTAAAATGCCTGCTGGTTACTGCTTAATGCACAATCTGAGTTTTTAGGCTTTGGGATTGTTTGTCAGATAGAGCTATTTGAATATGTCACAATTTCAAGACAAAACATTTAACTGATTGAGAAAGCAACTGTCGATCAATAATTAAAATAATTATTGGTTGCAACCCCAATGTATTGTCAGCAAAATGACCTTACGCTGATCAACTGAAATAAATTAACATACTGATGAAGATTTAATGTTACCATGTTGCCATCTGTCAGCATTTACAAGTTATAATAGATCTCCTTGCTCCTCTCTTTCACTTACACACATTTCCCGAAAATGCATCAAATGCCCTCTGCAATATGAAGCAAAAAAAAAGCTAAGAGCCAAAAATGTCAGGGGCCTCCGTCTAAACATGTGAGGTATGTTGGCTCCGAAAGTGCTTACATCACTTAACCACTTCTGCTTTTCACGACAGGGAAGTGAAGGTTCATTGTAGCACGTCCTGATCAGCCAAATCTACGGAGCAATAATGGAAAACATGGTCTGTTATGGTGTAGGTGTGAGTTTGTTACTTTGGATTTTTTTTGGGAATTTTGTTAATAAAAAAATCAGTGTATCTACTTCGCAAATAATGCACAGGGATTTTGGGTGTTTGGAGCTGTGTTTTTTTTTTTTAGATCTGAAGTGCAATTATTTCCCTATAATACACTTATTCTATCTTCATAGATGTATGTTTTTGACAGCAATATTTAAAACGTGAATTCTAAGATGTGTAGCCCAATCATCCATTATTATTAGAGATAAAAGACTACAAATTTGGACAGCAAAGCAACTCAAAACCAAAACGCAAATGCAAGAGAGCAAATGAACTAGCAAATAAGCAAACACCTCACATTTATACCTGGTATGATGACTTCATCTACTGAATTCTATAACATCATGTGACTGTGATTTTACAGATTTCAGAAAGCAAAAAAAAACAAACAAAAAAAACAGCATGTTGTTTGTCAGTGTATCAATATAAAACTGTGACTAACAAAGAAGGTGTTTTGAGTCCTAAAACTGATTTAGTAGTGTATCTGACAAATCCACAGTTGTACCAAGGAGGAGGACAAACAAACACAACGCAAAAACAACATGTGTGTCTTGGCATACGATAGAGGAAATACCAGGCATGCCACATCTTCATCTAGGGAAGAGACACCTTTGTTACTGTTGCGGTAAGAGAAAGAGTTTCAACCACAAATACACTCTCATCTTACTGATTAGGGAAAAACCATGAAAGTCTGAACAGCTGATGGCATTTAAACCTGACGGTTATCAGTCAATAAGAAACAATTATTGGGGTTTCTGTTCCATACTGAAGGTACACTGTTAGGTGTTGAGGGTGTGAAATGCAAGCCTGACAAAAAGGGAACACAACCATGTGGTGCTAAAAAAGTTTTGATAAAGAGGTATTGGCAATTTGCATCAGTCAGTAAACAACATTTTTTTATTTCTTCATGCATCCTTAAGAATAGTTGAATATCACAAACAATATGATATAAGATGACATAAATATAAAAAATACTAATGTATTGTATATTAATAAAATAACATGATATTCCCTCTGTTGAGCTTGTCATTTGTTTTGCTGGTGGTTGTTCTTCCTTTGTCTTCTCAATCTGTAATAGAATACAAGTCATAAGCCAATTAGTATTAAATAACTCCTACTTTACAGGTAAGAAGACAAAATATATTCATCTAGCACTTAACTTCAAAGTTACAACATAATGTCAGTTCCTGAGATCTATAATGCTGTCAAAAGGTTACTATTTATCTTCAGTGATAATAGTAGTAATAATATTTCCTCGCAAGTGATCACCTTCTTGTGGTTTTGATGCAGCAATGTCTGTATGGAAATTATATCTCAAGCATTTCTGTAGAGCCTTTGGCCATCTAGCTTTATCCAAAACTAGCTAGTAGAACTAATACACTCTTTGTTTTACAAGCAGGAATAGAGTCAGGAGACTGACAAAAGGTGCGAAAGGGTGAGAATTAGAGGGAGAATAAATACTGCATTGTCCCACTTCACACCACTAGGAGGCACTGACCTGATATGGCTCCACTCGCTCCACTGTGACTTACAGAAAGCATCCTTGGCACGGACGCAGATGGCCTTAGCCTCGTGCTTGACTTCAATCTGACACATGTCTGTAGAGTGGAGTGTCAAGGTCTGGGAGAGTAAAAAATAAATGAAATACCATAATTTGGTCTGTGGGATTTCCTGTCATCTAACAGAAACATTTCATTATAACTGACAGGTCCGTCTCTTACCTTAGTGGCCTTTGAGCCATTGCACTCACACTTTTTGCATCGCCCTCTGAGCTGCAGAATCTCAAATGTGAGAGGGAAGTAGGAGTAAGGGCTACTCCAGGAGCTTGGGTAACTCCACTTTATCATGGTAGTGTTGACTTTACTAATCCGCACCTTGTCAGGTTTCACTGTTGAAGATTTACGAGTGACAGGAAAACAACAAAGGCAACAGGAAGAAATGCAAACAGATGAAATAGAATGCCTTGCAGAAAAAAAAATAAAACTCACCAATCTCTGATAGGTAAAAGTGTTTAGAGTAGTTCTCCACCAGGAAGTACTCCGTCTTCATGTAGACTGTGACGTGGATCTGTTGGCTCTCTTCAGCGTAGGGGCAGTGCTGCTCGTCCAGACACAAAATCCTATTTCTGCTGTCGTCCACTGAACAGGTGAAGGTACTCTGACCTGAAGAGCATGTCCAATGCTGACCATTTTCATCTGCAGAGCACTGGGTATCATCATCACCAGCAACACTGCGTAAAACAGCATAACATGTTTCTTTTTATTTATTTGGAATGCTTTGGCTTCAGTTTTCACGCTGAGATGCTGTAGCAACTCATAGGCAAATAGGTGAAGGAACAAAACTTGCTTTTACAGTCGTATAATTTTGGATTACAAAATCTATATTACATGATTTCTAAATGACATTTTTCCATAAAGAGGTATTTATACATGTCACTGTGCAGTCTCAGCTCTGACATGAGTCTGAATAATGTGTTATTACTGGAGCACAAAAACATTTTGGGAGCTTACCGTCGAGCTTTGACGAATGCCACTGTGCCAGTGCGCCTTCTGTGCCAGGTCCAAGAGCAATGGAACTCTCCGTTGTAATTTTGAGCGGAACACTTTAAATAATCTTATAATGAAGAAGTCATGTAGAGGTGTAAAATGAAAAATATATGGGATTAATTGAAATACTTAAAAAAAACACACCTCTGGCTGTTATGCAGGATTGACAAATGCAAACTAAATCGTACCTTGGTTGGTTTTCACAAGTGCTCCTCTGTTCGTTTCCTCCTCTTGGAGTAGAACCTCAGTGTGGTTGAGGAGTGATCCGTTCTTGCTGTGACAGGTATAGTTCCCCCCTCCTAGGCTCTCCTCCAGCTCCAGCTGATAGGTGTTTCCTCTCTGTTCTTCATCCACTCCGTTCTTCCTCCAAAAAATATCCTCATTCTTGTTGTTCGCCCTCATAAAATCCTCTGGCTGCTCCAGGCAGCTCAGGGGATGCTGCCCCCAAGAACCATCCACCTCCAGAACGAGAACTATCAGAGGGCACAGATCAAATCAAAGCGGTTAAGGAGGAGTAATCTGAACTTGGATTAAGTAATGTGTTTTCACAGAGATGAAATATACCATGGGGCATCATCATCCAGCTGCTCGATGGATTTTGATGAGTGATTTGCAGAAATGCACACACGATACTGAAAACAAGTAACGTCATCTAAATAACAAAAAGAAGGCAGAGAGCGAGAAAGTGAAGCGGTGACAGAGAGGGATGAGGGAAATAACTAATAAATGACATAAATCAGCACAGATATGACTCACACACACCCTAAGACATTGCATCTTGAGTAAATGGCACAAAAAAGTCTTAAGTAAAAATTAATCTAAATAATAGTACATTAATAAATTAAAATAAAATATAAGGAATACAATACAAAATCAATGCCAAGGTTACAAAACGCAATGTGTACAAAGTTAGTCAAATAACTGCATGTAGAAAATAGTTTAAAATCTTTAAATACATTTAACACTTTTAATATTGAATCATGCATGGTTACTGATAGCACACATTTTATTGTCAGTCTGTTACAGATCTGCTGAATGCCTTTCAAAATAAAGTTAAATAACCACCTAACAAATCGGTCTAAAGTAAACCTTACCTTGATATGCTTGATATGCCTGATGTGCGAATCTGGGCGACTTTTATGTGAGTGACGTGTCGGGGACAAATTTCCCCATCGTTGTCCATAATAGAGAAAAGTCCAGAGGAACTAACTTTCCAGACAGGCATGAAGAGGCACTGTAGCCATCCACCGTTTACTCACTTCCACCGCACCACTCTTCTTTTTACGACTCTTTGTATCAATGAACATTATGTTATGAGTGTATTATATTAGCCTAATATTAACTTTGTTTGTTGTCTGTATTGCATACAACGGCTCTCGTTCGTGTACTTTCCAGCTGGCTGGCAAGTTTTCTATTTCATTTTCATTTTAGTCACGTCCTTTTGTTACACTGGCACCTGCGAGCAGGTTGACACATGATTGTGGACAATATCTGTCAAATGTCAAGCGAAGCATTTTCCCCTAGAGCCTCTTTGAACTGTCCCTTTAATACTGGACTATTTTCTTTCTAAGGACCTACATAATTTCACGATTTATTTATCTTAGGAAAATATAAAAGGTTTAAAAAAAGTAGCATAAGAAAACTATGAATTAGACACAAATTACTATAACAACCACCAGCAAAAAGGGCTAATTTAGCAGTAACGTTAGCCAAGTAATCATACTTGTTTCGAAGGGATATTATTTTTAAAAAATGAGAAGCAAAAGACACCTACTTTCGCGTACTCAGGCGAAACTTTTGCCAAGAAAACGATGGCGTTATCGCAGGAAACAACCATTGCAAGAATCATCAATAACACTTCCGGTCCAAATCCTCCAGAACAAAAGTGCGAAAAATGGCTTAGTCAAAAAATTTTCTGGATTTTGTCTCACAATACTTTATAAACACAGACTATAATTTAATGTATTAACTAAATAAATACTAAATAAGCTATATGCGTCCAAATATCCCTCATGACCTCAAAGGTCATTACAGTAATGACACGTTGCACACTTTTATTCTTTGCGCTAATTAAAAAAATGCATCTTTTTAATATTTTAATATTAGGCTATATAATATAGTTTATTATATCTTCAGCTCTCATTTTAGAGTAATGATGCCGTGGTCGCTTTGGGCCTACATCTAACCACTCACACAATAACAACACTAGCTAATAGTATTGTGTCATATTCTATTTCAGTGCTATCGGTGTTTGTCCTCTGTTGGTGATCAAAAGGCAACAATGCCTTGTGTCACACCCCATACTTGAAGAACAAAGAAAATGAGGGTGGAATATTTTGGAAGATTTTTGAATCCAATGTGGTGCAACAGTTTGTGTGTCATTTGTGTTTTACATACCAAATGATGATGTCAGTGCATTGCTGTTGTGATCTGGAAACATCAGGGTGTATTGTGGAAATTATGACACCCACTTCTATCATTTGTCCATCAGACAAAGAGGTGAAAGTCCATCAGAGTAAACAACATATCCTCAGAGCCTCAGCAGATACATTGTGTGGTATCATGTTTCTTCCATGATAAGTATATTTTAAATTTCAGTTTATGTTTTCCAGTTTTGTCTGTTTTTTTATCTTTTTGATCCCCCAGTCGAGTCAAGTCAAGTGAAGTCAATTTTATTTGAAAAGCCCAATATCACAAATTACAAATATACAAACAGGGGAAAACAAATGGTAGAACCATCACTAACATCAGAGGAGGGATTTCTCTTTCAGGATGGACGGACTATAATATATGTCATTAACAGAGTAACAACAATGAAAAACATACATGGTTACGCCATAAGACAACAGTTAATAGGCCTATGTATAAATTGTATGGTGAGAAATCAAGCTGTTGGTAATGGATTCTGAGCAACACCTCCTCCTCTACACCACGCCAAACATCAGAGGCCTCAGCAAGACGTCTTCATCACTACCATGTCAAGTAGGTACCAAAAGATGAAACCTGTTCAACCACATGAAATTATTTCCTTAAATTTGGCTACAGTAGCATCAGATAAACATCTAATGTACAAGCTTGGAGTGTAGTCCAGAAGTAAAAATTCAAAAGTTAATAAAAATAGTTTGATAAGAAAGAGTTCTGTTGGCAGACTAATAAATGTTAATGATCAGTCACCACAGGATCTTTATAGCATGACATGTAGGATGAAATATTAGATATCTCAGGTACCTCTTCTTCAATATGATCAAGGGACTATATGAACATGTCACATAATGTAATTAATTTTTGTAACGTCACACTGATGTTACATGTTAATCTGCGTGCCACTTAGTAGTATGTGTCATCGTCAAAACAGGTTTGACCATCCTGTCAAGTTTACCTAAAGACAAAAAACAAAAAGATATCAACAGTAATCAACAGTATACTGCAGGCAAAAGGCAATGAATTACATTTAGGGTCAATGTCAAGTCAAGTCAAGTTTATTTGTATAGCCCAATATCACAAATTACCAATTTGCTCAAGGGGGCTTTACTGTCTGTACAGGATATGACACCCTCTGTCCTTTACAAACAACCCGCACATCGACCAAAGAAAAACTCCCCAAAAAACCCTTTTAACAGGGAAAAAGAAATAGAAAAAACCTCATGAAGAGAAACAGAGGAGGGATCCTTCTTCCAGGATGGACAGACATGCAATAGATGTCATGTGTACAGAATAACAACAATGAAAGACACATTACTCCGTATAACAACAGTTGATACATAGAGAATTTTATGAAAGTGTCCAACTCCATATGACAACAACTAAGTATAGATATATAGAATTGTATGAAAGTGTCCAAGGGGATGAAGAGCATCATCAAGCTGTCGGCAATGGATGAGCAACACGTCTTCCTCTCCACCACGCCAACCAGATGAAGCCTGGGCAGCACGTCTTCCTCCCCACCTCCTCCCCACCATACCAACGGATGAAGCACGGGCAGCACGTCCTCCTCTCCACCATGCCAAGCAGGAGAAGCCTCAGTAAGATGTCCTCATAATCACCATGTCACTCAGTAACAGAAGATGAAGATGAAGCCTGATCTGTCCAACCTCTACTCCACCAGGTAAACTGGATCCATGGATACCTGAGAGATGAGAATACACACTGACAACAAGGCATAAAACTAATCTGCAACATGTGTTAAATGGAGCGAGTGGAAACACATCCTCTTCTCCACTACTGTAACAGATACAACCTGAGCAGCATCACCTCCATGTCATCAAACCCGGCTGAGCCAAAGATACCATTCGTCCTCAAACCTTCTGTACACAACTTTAAAGTGAAACCAGGGAGAGGGAAGAAGAATGGCATGTCCGGAAGCCTGATAAAATGACAGATTTAGGACAAAATAATAAAAAGGTCAACAAATGTGTCAGTGTGATTGAGATAAATGAGGAAAAACATGAGCAGATAAGAAGATGGGATTTGGAACTACAGTAGGAAGCAGACAAAGGGCTCTAATTTTACAACGTTAGGTCAACTTGGTGCAAGCTGTATCACTCTCACAGCTTTCAACATGCTGTAAAAATACAAAAAGTTATAATGGAATTATTGTAGTGAATAACAGTACTCCATATTTTATTGTATATGATGTTAAGGCATTATCATGCTGTGATAAAAATTTGGTCTCTGTCTTTCTCCTGTTCCCTTTTGTTGATATAGAACTCTGAAAGCATATGAACTCATTAACTGGGTGAAAAATCTGCTCAATCATTCACATTTTTTACTTGCTTCTCATTTAATAAAATTAAATGAACTAAAATAGAATAAAAAACTACTCTATTCTATTCTATTCTACTTAAGTTAGATATAACAATTGCATATAGCATCGTCAGAGGTTTTGTGTATGAAGCCTGTGGGTCAATTGATAAACATATAGGAATCCACAAAGTAGCCTTCTTGTCTGTAAAAACAATAAATAGATTTAATATGCAGTGTATAAATGTCAAAAAATATGCGCTTGTGAAGGTGGCATGGTGGTGTAGTGGTTAGGACTTTCGCCTCACAGCAAAAAGTTACCAGGTTCAATTCCCGGCCCGGGGCCTTTCTGTGTGTAGTTTGCATGTTCTCCCCGTGTCTGTGTGGGTTCTCTCCGGGTACTCCGGCTTCCTCCCACCATCCAAAAACATGCCTGGGGATTTGGTTAATTGAATAATTTAAATTGCTCGTAGGTGTGAATGTGAGTGTGAGTGGTTGTCTGTCTCTATGTGCGATGAACTGGTGACTAGTCCAGAGTGTACAATGCCTTTCGCCATAAGACAGCTGGGATAGACTCCAGCCCCCCCGCGACCCTATGAGGATAAGCGGTAGCTAATGGATGGATGTATGGGGTTACACCAATACTTTTCTATGCATTGATTTTATTAATTGTCAGAAGAATCAAAATATGATTCATGAAGAATTGTTGCTTTTATACATACAGTAGTGGGGCTGTAAAAACCTGAAACAATTACATGATTACAGGAAGATTCTCCTCCATAATCTGTTCTGTGTAGTTTTTATGCCTAACCACTAGATGTCCCTAGATGGTTACAGGTGAGTGCACTGTTTAAGTTTGAAATGGAAAGATTACCTTTAGTTGAACTTTTTTGCTGATCAATTGTACAGTCAGCATCTGAAGAACATTATCAGATCTGACATGCAGTATATTTTTGATAGTAATGTGGAACGTGAACTTTGGCTTATTAGACAGATTAAGATTTAATAAAGTTTACCAAGTGTCCTTGCTCAAGTGTCATAACTGGATGTTCTGCAGCTGTTTTGAATTACACGGCTGGGCTAGAGGCTTGCTACGGGTTTATGATTTGTGTTAATCTGCACTGGAATGTGTCCCAGATGCCCCCAAACTGTAACAGCTGGAATGAAATCAGTACAATGATGTCATGTGTGTATGAGGGATGGAAACAAAGGAAAACTGGAGATGACGGTAATGATGTAATGTGTGTGTGTGTGTGTGTGTGTGTGTGTGTGTGTGGTAGAGTGAGAAAGAGAGATGTGGAAGGAGCAGATGGAGGTGCAGAAAGGTCGTCATATAAAGTGGTGGACTCTGCGCCCTAATCCATGGCTCCATCTCTATTCTGTTGATTCTGGGCAACATATATGGACAGTCCTGGCTGAAATTTATTTTGTTTGTGTGCATTTGTGTGTTCTTTTTGTGCAAATTCTCTTTGGAAGCTCATAAAAAAATAAAATGTCTCATACTGTATTGCAGTTCATGCTATTAACGTTCCTCTTTACCACTTGTTGATGCACTGGATTTATTGTGTCAGCGACAATGAAATCCTGTCAAGTGAGCCATTTCCAGCCTTATGAGCCTTATGATCTGAAAGGTTTGACTGGAGAGGACTGTGGTAGAATCCTCAGTTCCACATACAGTTTTATTAAATGTTCCTAAACACAAGTCTGAGTGGGTGGATCCAGAGATTCTACTAAAGGTATATTTGGTAGCACTTTTTTTTTTTTTTTTTTTTCAGAAGCACTTTTTGTCATACTGGATGAAGTAGCCCTTCCATCCCGAGAGCAGTCAATATATTATTTATTCAGAAAAAAGAAGGAAAAGAATCAGACCTCTGTGGCAGCTGCAGGACTGTAAAAACTGACCAATCCCTGCCATTTGAACCAATCAGATGCCTTTAACACTGATGGGAGGGAGAAGATGGGGTGGAAGGTTTAGTGGAAGCTTAAGGCCGATTTATAGTACTCCGTAAAGTGCGGAGAGCTCTCTGCGTCGCCAGCGAGCCTGACAGAGAGCCTCTCCCTCCTCTCCAGGCGCAGTTTTTTTTTTAACTGTCTGTCAATCTGTCAAGGGAAGACGGAGAAGACAAGGGCTGTGATTGGTGATTGGTGCCGTCAAATGCAGCCCCTCACCCTACACAGAAACAGACAGGTCGCCTCCGTAGCAGCGTGGACAGGAACTAAAGTATCGATTAGCCTTGTGAAACGCAAGTCAAATACATTCAACTTGCTCAAAAAAACATTTAATTCATTTAGTAATTATGGCTAGGGTATATTTCCACAGAACATACCGAAAGTTGTTGGTTTGCGTTCGCCATTATTATTATTTTGTGTTGAGAAGAAAGAGGAAGAGGAGTTTTAAAGACTGAAAGCAATCAATGTTGTTCTATTCTATCTCCCTCACAAATAATTAAATCATAATCATAATCATAAATCATATTTTCCCCTGCTTTTATCTGCGATATTAAGGCGAATTGCTTCACTTTCCGAGGGGGTGCATTTCACCGCAGGGCTACATAACACACATCACGACGGAGAAGTGCGAGGGCTCGAGGGGTCTCCGTAGCTACGGAGTCGGATAACGTATTATGCAGTCGGAGAAGTATATTCCAGCCTTCAGAGGATGTACCACTTTCACATTTTGTTAGTTGTCTCGCTAGCTCTGCAAGATTACCAACTATAGCTTTAAACAACGTCCTGCACATTTGATTGTCCCTATATAATACTGAGAGATGAGACTTTCCACTGCAGATTGTTCATTTGTCAGTGTGTTCTCTTAAATATCTTAATCAATGATGCCCATATTCACATTACAATCATTCGCTTTTCTTCACCGCCAGGGTGTTTGTACCAAATCATCTTTTTATACAGAGGGAAACATATCCCTAAAGCCTATTTCAAAAATAAAAATAAAAGAGTTCAGAAGTTCAATAAGTTTTGATGCACCTTTCGCTCCAGGTGAAGAGTTATTGATAATTAATGTCCCCACTGTCTCTATCATTCCCTCTCAGGGAAATGAAGGCTGGTGTCACACCATTTATCATCCTTTCTCAGGAGAACAGGGTCAGTGAGGGGTAGCCTGCTGAAGAAGTGGGAGGTAGAGGAACTTTTTCAGGCAGTATATCACCTTTTCACACATTGCCTTTGGAAGAAATTTCACTGAAGGGAAAAAAAACCCAAACTCACACCAAAAATGTTGTCTTAGAGAGGAAAATGTCATTTTGAAGTTGAGGGGAACTTATAAAAAGATTGATGCCATTAAAGTGTCTGTCAAATGGCCCGCTCACCAAGAGGTCCTTTGTGTGTAACAAAGAATGTGATTTTTCCCTCCTTTTTTCAAGAAGATTTTCAAGAAGAACTGGTGATTGATCTCAATGCACAAAAGAGTAGGAAGTGAACAATCAATTGCAGAATAACACCAGGAAATGGTGCATTGGGAAGCAAGAAATTACTTTGAGGAAGTGGCCATTCAAAGTTTTGTTGTAAAGACATAAGGGTGAGGTGCTTAATTATCTCACAACTGATATCTTAGGAAATACTATCATCATAATTGGTATTTTTGAATTGCCTTAGTTTGACGAGGAGGGGTTTGGACACAGGCATATTATCCTTTGTTCTTATTCTTTGTGCATACTTGTTTTAAGAAAATGAATGACAATGTGCAGTTTTATACTTAACACGTTACTTTTTTCTTTGAATTATTGCCAATTTAAGCAAAACTGGCTCTTGAAATGTGCAGGATTTTAGTGGGCTGTTTATTTTAACTCTCTGCATGTCATTCTTTCTTTCCCAGGCAGGATAGTTTTCCCTTTCAAAAAGTCCATGGTGTGTGGGATAGAGCTTTTTTCTGCCTTACTCTGTGGGTGGTACTGAAGAAGAAAAAAAGCTGGTTCAAGCACAAGATGTTGTTGTTTCTGTCTGACAACTTATGCTTGACCGCTTAAAACCAAAGAGAATAAATAAGTTAAGTAACTAATCGCTTCCCTTTAAGTGTTAATTTCAGAAACTGCCCATCACAGTGACTCCAGCCAGACAAACAACTTGCTGGATCGGCATTAAACGACTCAACCTCTGACATATGATAAGCGTTGGGCAGAACGCCAAGCTCCATGTTTCTCTAAAAACGTCCCTTCCATATACATATATATATATATTGTAATTAATGTGTTTCTTCCTGTTCTGGTGCCCCTTATAGTGCCACTGGGCACATTTCTGGACTCTTCTCAGGGAACCTGGCATTCTGCCTGGGAGTCTCTTTCAACAAAGCCAAAGAAGTGTGAGACAAAACATGCTAATCTGCCCTGTTATAAAATAGCACATCGCAACCTCACCATGGCAACATCAAATACTTTTTACATGTAGTCATGACAATGATGGGTGACAGAAAGACACAGAGAACATGAATGTAAGTTCTATTAAGGCAGCTTCACTTCTACCCCTTTTCCAGCAAAAGGAGCCTGGTGCTAGTTCAGTGCTGATGCTAGTGCTGGTGTTTAGTTGGCTCAACTGGCATTCCTCCTTAGCACTGGTCACTTTTCTATTGGCAAGGACCCCAGAGCCACGTCATTACGTCACTGCATTTTTGTTTTCACCTGGCTTCTGAGGTGCGAAATAAAAACAAAGCTTTGCAAAAAATTCAAAGCTGACAAAACTAACTGTATGGCATCATATTTGTGCCACATTCCTCAGCGACAGATTTTGAGCGAGAGTGGGAGAGCACACAATATATTTCTGTGCTCAAATCTGTATTTGTTTGCTCATAATCTGACTCTGATCACTCAGGAATGTGGCACAAATACAATGTAGCATATACTGTTACTGGCTATCACTTTGAGCTACCACTCCATTTAAGAACAGATGGTATCGCAGCTACCAGCAAGGTGGAGGTTGCCTATTGCCTGGGCACATCCACGATCACGGTACTGGTGGAACACTATTGGAACATATAACGGTGCAACAGTTTACTCTGTTACTATTTACTCTGGTCTTGTTGGTCGCGATAACCCCGCCCCAAGCCCCCGACATAACTGATGCTTAGCACTGGACCAGCAACAACTTGATGCTTGTCTGGCCCCAGTTTTAATCACCAGAGACCAGTGCTTAGGCTGTGGAAACAAAAAGAACTGGTGCTAAGTCAGGCTCTGGCTCTGCATTAGTCCTGAAACCATCCAGAAGAAAAGGAGTATCAAAGTTTATTCAGTTGAGATTTACGAGGAAGATGTCACCTTAAAGGTAATCCTATACGTAGCCTGGAACTGTCCTACCTTTTTTTTGCTCTCCTGTGTATAAGGATGTGTTACTATGTAGGAACAGAACATTACAACAAATAACAGAAAAAAACAAATTCTACGGCGCGTGTCCTTCCCAAAACATGAAATGATTTACCACAAACTGGAATGACTCAATTGGAAATACTGCAGCTTATTTTTGTCAGTCAAGACAAGTTGAGTGATGATGAGCAGTCTGTTTGTATGTCTATGCAGAGACAGTACTGCTTGACAAGAGACAGAGAGGGGCGTCTATGTGACCTGTTGGTCTGTACATTTCATTAAAGCCAGCACTTCACATCTCAGATGCATTCAGGTGTAATTTTGGATCAAAGAGGAACGTGTAATTGGTTGCAGTGCTGGCCAACAAAATCACTGTAATGGACTATTTTGGTCGAGCCACACTGCATTATCTAAACTGCACAAGCTGATATGTGAAGAAGTGGAGCTGTGATGCCCTGCCAGTGGAATGTCAAATGTCTAGCGAGGCTGCCTCTTCAAAGATAGGGGCATGCCACACCATTGTTTCCTCTTTCTTGCCTGTGAAAAAGACATTTTAAAGATGGGGAAATAAAGATATTGGTCCAAACCAAGAACCTCCAGAAAAATGTGAAGTTTGCTTATATGATTCCTTTTGAAGTTAAGTTAGCTTACAATGCAAAAGGTTTTTGAGGTGTAATACAGTAATTAGCAGAAATACAAAAACAGAAACCTAAGCGCAAACAACATAAGTGTCATAGGTGACAAGGAATATTTTAATTTTTTGTATATTTTTGCAACAGAAAATGTTTTGAAAGAAAATGAGACATATAGTATGAACTTAACATAATTACATTTTATCCTCCCTCATTGGAAAATCCATCAATGACTATATACTGATCAGGTGTAACATTATGGCCATTGACAGGTGAAGTGAAAAACACTGATTACACTGGTCAACACTAAATTTATTGTCTACTACTTTGATGTGCTGAATCCAAATATCATACACATATGGAAACCCTCACTCCTTCTATGAATCTCCATTGTTGGGCTACCTTTCCTCTCCTCCAGATCACCCTCAGGATCTTCCACAGCCGGTACGTGAGCTTGGGACACCTCTAGTCAACAAGTAAATTATTTGACCCTTACAAGCTTACTAGTGCGCGCAAACAGGTATAACTAGCTGACTAGTGAGCCTGGTTCATCTTTGCTAGTTATCCAGTCAGCACTTGAAGTTACCTCATGAACATTTCTGACATATCTAGTTAACTCGTAAATATTCTTCACTCACTCGCTGACTAGTAAGACCCAGCAAACATTTTGAGCTTCTCTATTTTACTGTTAAGTTCCAAGATATTTGTTGATGATTGCAATTCTTTAAAACAAGCAGTGCAAAATTACTGCATTCCAACTCACAGAAAATCTGTCCATTCAGTTGCCGCCCAACTCCACCAACATCTGTCCCACCATGAGCTCTATGAACCTTTTCAATCTGGATTCAGACCCTACCACAGCACAGAGACCACCCTCCTCAAAATCACCAACGACCTCCTTATTGCAGCTGATTCTGGCCACATCTCCATCTTCCTCTTCCTTGACCTCTCTGCAGCTTTTGATACTATTTCCCACTCTATCCTCCTAAACTGCCTCTCTGACCACCTTGGACTCACCAGAACTCTCCTGGTTTCAGTCATACCTCGCCAATCGACAACAGTTCATCACTATCAATGGCTCCAGTTCCCCCCAAGCCCCTGTTAAACATGCGTGCCACAAGGTTCCGTGCTTGGTCCACACCTCTTCACCATTTATATGGTCCACCTTGGTCAGCTCATCCGTCACCGTGGTCTCAGTTTCCATATGTACGATGACGACACATAGCTTCCCCCCGCAGTCTTTAGTCACCTGTCATCCAACTCTCTAAAACTCAATAGCAGCAAAACAGAGCTCATGGTTATGGCCCCGAAGGCACTTCTCCAGAAGGTTGGAGATCTCCGCCTGGATGTGGCCAGTAGCTTCATCTCACCATACCCTGAGGTCCGCAACCTAAGCGTAATCATGGACTCCACCCTCTCTTTCCAGTCTCATATTAAATCTGTGACAAAACTGCCTTCTTCCACCTCAAGAATATCTCCTGGCTCCGACCATCTCTCCCTGACTCTGTGGCTGAGACACTTATCCATGCCTTTGTCAACTCCTGCTTGGACTACTGCGGTGGAGTCCTGTCTGGCCTACCCTCCAAAGCCCAGGACAGTCTCCAGTACTTCTAGTACTTCTTACTTACTTAAATTCTGCTGCCAGGGTTCTCACCCACACCAAGCCCTGGGAGCACATCACTCTGACCATGATACATTTTCACTGGCTCCCTGTCAAGACCCGCTCCACCTTCAAACTTCTCCTTACCTACAAGTCCCTCGATGGCCTTGCCCCCCAGTACCTGACAGACCTTCCCCACCATTATTCTCCATCCTAGTCATTTCACTCCTCTGACACTGGTCTGCTCTAACCACCAGGCTGCGAACATTTGGTGACAGGGCCTTCAGAGTTGCAGTCCCCACCCTCTGGAACATCCTCCCATCAGACATCAGGAATGCTTCATCCTTGGAGACGTTCAAAAAACGCCTCAACCACCATCTTTTCATCAAATCCTAAAACCTTTAATTTTATATGATTTAGCTTTTCCTCTGTGTTAATCAGCTGTTGCCTCCCTGTAAAGCATCCTTGGGTTCCTTGAAAGGAGTTCTATAAGTCTAATAACTTATTATTATTATTATTATTATTATTATTATTATTTATATAGATGATTCATCTAGGCGGACAGAAAAAAAAGTTTCAGACAGCTTTCTCATATCATCTAATGCTACCAAGGTCTGCCTAGCACTCAGTTGGGGAAGATTACAGTGATTTTTTAACAAGGTTTTATAGGGTTAAACTTAAATTGGGTGGGATCCTTACTGGAAAGCCAGTAGGAGGCCTGCATGAAGGATTAATCCACACCCCTTTCTAGCCTCCTGCAGACTTTAATTGGGTTTAAAATGGGTTTACTAATTAACTACTAGATATCTGATTTTTACAAGGGTAAACATTTTGGGTTCAGCTAGTTCACAAGTAAGGGAAAAATGCTTGAACTAGTTAACTAGTAAGCATGCTGGCCCTCACTAGTTAACTATTGAGCATTTTGGCCTTCACTAGTTTACTAACAACGTACAATGTATGTATGCACTAGCTAACTAGTGACCTTAAATAAAGACTGATTAGTTATTATGTCAGAGTTTATGCAGCTCACTGGTGAACGAGTGTATGTTTTTGAAATGTAATATCAATGACATCGAATAGATACTCACTCAGCTTTCTGTAAGAACGTGGCAACAGAAACTGAACCCAAATGCATGACTCAAAAATCAAAATAGCAAACAAGGATTTATTAACAGAAATAAAAATGGTACAGGGAGGAATATACACTCTAACCTGACTACCTGGAAAATAAACAGGAATTCACTTCTCAAGAAAGCTCAAAATTAACTAAATAAACAAAAGGACTCAGGCTCTGTGGCTATCAAATAAAACACACTGACTCTTACTATTTCTTATCTAATCTGAATCTCAAACTAATGGCAATCTGAATTGGGGAAACAATACAGGACTGATCTAAATCTAAATATTTAACTGAAAATGCTCTCCTTATGAGAGGAAACAAAAGGAGCTACAAAACCCTATACCAAAAAAATCACAAGGAAAATTTAAGATTTAAGTCACCTTAAAGGTAATCCTGTACATAGACTGGAACTGTCCTACCTTTTTTTTGCTCTCCTGTGTATAAGGATGTGTTACTATGTAGGCCAGAACATTATAACAAATAAGAAAAAATTCGATGGCATGCATCCTTCCTAAAACATGTAATAATTTACCACAAACTGGGATGACCCTGTGGGAAATACTGCAGCTTATTCTTGTCAGTCAAGACAAGTTGAGTGATGATGAGCAGTCTGTTTGTATGTCTATGCAGAGACGGTACTGCTTGACAAGAGACAGAGAGGGGAGTCTACGTGACCTGTTGGTCTATACATTTCATTAAAGCCAGCATCTCACATCTCAGATGCATTCAGATGTAATTTTGGATCAAAGAGGACCTATAATAACAAAAAAATCACTCACCAATGATGAGGACAACCACAAGATAAACACTGATTACACTGACAAAAGACACTGACGGACTAACACGTGGGGAACAAAGTGACAAAGGAAAACAACAGCTCAACAGAGAACACACTGACAGGGAACCTGACGTGGTTAGGGAGCGATGACGTGGAAAGATCGTCTGGTAGCTTGGTAATGGGCACACAAGATGTACTGGCACAAGACAGTGAGAGATGCAGACGTTTATACACCGCGGAATAGTCAACAGCTAGAAACAATCAGGGATGGGGCAGACAATCACCAGACGCAGGAAACGGGAGGGCAGGAATTAGTGAAGCTGAAAAGAGAGGGAAAAAATTATTTAAAACTAAAACAGGAAATGACAAGACAAAATAACATGGCAGAAAGTATTAACATAACTTCACAGACATGACTTTCCATATGCGCATTTAAGTTTAATTGTGAAGCCATGAAGTCAGGTATGTTTGCGTAATAAAGTTCAGTTGTCACATGCGGTGATGTGTGAAGCCATGAAGTCAGGTGTGTTTGCATAATAAAGTTCAATTGTCACATGTGATGATGTGTGAAGCCATGAAGTCAGGTGTGTTTGCACAATAAAGTTCAATTGTCACATGAGGTGGTGGGTGAAGCCATGAAGTCAAGTGTGTTTGCGCAATAAAGTTACATTGTCACATGAAGTGATGGGTGAAAACATGATGTCAGATGTGTTTGTGCAATAAAGTTACATTGTCATAGGAAGTGATGGGTGAAAACATGATGTCAGATGTGTTTGTGCAATAAAGTTACATTGTCATAGGAAGTGATGGGTGAAAACATGATGTCAAGTGTGTTTGTGCAATAAAGTTACATTGTCACATGAGGTGATGGATGAAAACATGAAGTCAGGTGTGTTTGTGCAATAAAGTTACATTGTCACATGAGGTGATGGATGAAAATATGAAGTCAGGTGTGTTTGTGCAATAAAGTTACATTGTCACATGAAGTGATGGGTGAAAACATGATGTCAGGTGTGTTTGTGCAATAAAGTTACATTGTCACACGAGGTGATGGGTGAAGCCATGAAGTCAGGTGTGTTTGTGCAATAAAGTTCAATCATCACATGAGGTGATGAATGAAGCCACGAAGCCAGGTGTGTTTACACAATAAAGTTCAATCGTTGCATGAGAAAATGGGTGAAGCTGTGTGTTTGATGGTCTGGTTTGTGTTTAATGAATGTGCTGGTTTGTGATTTGTCTCGGCACCTCCAGTGCTGGGTTGTTAGTCATCCTCTTCTAGAAGTCCAGTGTCTGCACTGCTCCTCAGTTATCTGCCGCTGGAACTCTGGTGTCAGCAATGCTGCTCTTGTCAGGTGTGAATCCTTCTAGGGTCTGGTAGGTAATGCAAGAGATGGTCCACCAGATGAGGAGAAATTCTGCTGTTCCCTGCTGTATGGTGGAGAGGGGACCTTCTTGCAGTGTGATGTGTGAATCCAAGTGGGGTGACCCTCACACTTGACTGCAGTGTTGGTGGCAAGCAGGACTTGTTGAGGTATGGACCAGCGTGGTTTCAAGGCCTTTTTCCTGAGGAAATCTATTATGCAGATCCAGTCACCTGGTTGGATGTCATGACACGGGTGATCGGTAGGAGAAGACTTACAACTTTTACTTGTCTGTGGATTGATTGAACAGCGGAGGTTAGAGCAGAGCAAAATTAAATTATGGATTCATCCATGGCATGAAGGTCCATCTTTTTCATGCAGAGTATTGAAGTACTTTGTACAGTCATCAGCCTCCCAGTAATAATTTCATGAGATGTGAGTTTGTGTTTTCAATGGGCATGGACCTCATGGACATCAGAGTGAGGGGTAACATCAGTGTCCACTTCAGTCCGGTTTCTGCACAAAGTTTGGCCAATTTGTTCTTCAAAATGCCATTCTGTCTTTCGACTAATCCAGTGGGTGGTATGGACATGGTAAAATTTGTTTAATTCCTAGGGAAAGAGTTCACTCATGATTTGTGCAGTGAAATGAGTAGTCCTGTCCAATTGATATTCTGTGAGATACGAAATCTTGGAATAAGGTCCTTTAGTAGACATTATACCACAGAGATAGAGTCTGTCTTCTTGCAAGGCCAGGCTTCGGGCCAGTTTGAAAATACATCAGCACACAAGAACATATGGCATCACATTTTGCCATATGAATAACATTTATTTGCAAAGCCTCAAAAGGTCCATGTGGGGGAGCGTGTGTTGACAGTGCTATTCAAACTGTTTTCCCAGGGCCTGAGTACCTGGTGAGAACCCACGCAGACATGGGGAGAACATGCAAACTCCACACAGAAAGGCCCCGGAGGCGGGATTCGAACCCGGTACCTTCTTGCTGCGAGGCAACAGTGCTAACCGCTACACCACCGTGCCGCCCCATTTGCCTCTATTCTTATTGCATAATAAGGTAAAAGGCGGGTAGAATATGTGTCTGGTGTGGGGTATTTTTCATCTAGCAGAACAGTCTTAGTCAGATATGATTTTCTGTCTTGCTGCTGTATAGATGATCAGCTTAATCCACAAGCTGTGTTCAAGGTTCTTGGTGCCTACAGTCTTCCAGCGCCACCTAGGGCCTGCTGAAATAACCTTTAAAGAAAGGGCGAACCATTTGCCAGGTCAGCGTAACCTCATATCATGTTGATGTGCATTTGATTCAGACTATATTTCTGTTAACCTGACTTGTATTTCTAACAGGAAGAATGTTGAATGTTGGGTTCACACCACAGCAGATGGACAAGTTCCATGAAGCTGCATTGGCCTTTGTCATTAGAGCTGTATGTATGTGTGCTGTCAAAAACTGCCCCTACAAGAGCCAGTACTGCAGCATGCCAAGTTTGTAGATGTCCGGCAGAGGTTGGAATGTACCGTGGAAGATACTCTTTACTTTGTTGAGAGGTCAGGATTTTCCAGGCATTTGCTTGTTACAGCACCTGTAAAAATACTTTAAATTCTATACTGACATTTTAACATTAGGACAGTGAGCGACTACATTGTACTTTCAAGTGCAAGAGCCATCTCTAAGTCATTTATTTTTAAAAGCTTAAGCATTTAATGACAGGAGACCACAAAAGGGATTGGTCAAATGCAGCTTCTGATGAATTTAAATCCTTCTATGATTCAGTAAATCTTAGCCAGTCGATCAATAAACCAACTAAGCCAAATCTTAAAAGTCCTGAAAAGTCTAATTTAATTGATATAATTTGAACAAATGTTCCTCATAAATTCTCATCTTTGGGTGTCTTCTGCAATGATTTGAGTGATCATTGTGTTGTTGCAACTTGCAGAGACACTAAAATCCCCAAATGTAAATCACGCATCATTTTCAAGAGGAATTTGAAGCGATTTAATGAACAAGTCTATCATCATGAATTATCTTTGGTTAATTGGGGACACACAGATCTGTTGCCAGATGTTGAGCTAGCGAGCTAGTTGGGCATTCTTTAAGGAAAATTTTGAGAAAATTGTAAATAAACATGGTCCTATAAGAAAATTCAGGGTGAAAGGACGAGAAAATCCCTGGTTCTCTCCAGAATTATCTGATACCATCCATCAGCGTAATGTGGCATGGGCCAAAGCCACGAAAAGTGGATCTACTAGTGATTGGTCTATTTTCAGACAACTAAGGAACAAATGCACTTCTCATATTAAAACGGCTAAATCAGAATCATAATTGTCTGTCACAACTGAAAACCGTAATAATCCACAGAAATTTAGGAAAGTTAAACCTTTATCTGTAAACAAAAGCACAAACCAACATTTGTTCCCAGTATATGATGGAACATCTCTCAATCGAAAGTAAAGAAATTCCATCAGTTTGTAAGTCAGCTTTTGTTGTTCCTGTTTTAAAAGTAGGTGATCCAGCAGTTTAACTAACCACAGGCCAAATTTGTGCATCTTGTTAAAAATTCTTTAATCTCTTGTGTGTGAAACCAACTTAAAGAGTTTCTATACATAAATGAACTTCTCTCAAAATTACAATCTTTAGGAAACAGCACAGTACCATTACTGCTGCTACAAAAGTGATTAATGATATACTAGTTGCTCTTGACAAAACGCAATACTGTGCTGCATTTTTATTGATCTGCCATTTGTTTGGGTTTGTCAGATCACGTCATTTCCTGCTTCACAAATTATTTGACTGACAGGACTCAGTGTATTAAACATCATCGTTTATGTTCTGAATTTGTGAGTGTCCACAAGGGGGTGCCACAGGGTTCAATATTAGTTCCTTTATTGTCCATTGTGTACATTATTGATTTAGGACAAAATGTGTCTGATGTGAACATGCATTTTTATGCCGATGACACAGCTCAAACCCAACTCAAGCTGTTGAATTGCTGCAGAAAGCTTTCAATGTGGTTCAGAACACACTTCTGCAGCTAAAACTAGTCCTTAATGCTGACAAAAATAAAATAATGCTCTTTTCAAATTCTAAGTCTCCTCAAATTATCCCCACAGTGTCCACTCTTGTGGGAAAAGAAATTGAGGTGGTCCATGTGTACAAATATCTTGGTATCCTGATTGATGACACTCTCACTTTCAAACCACATATTGACAATCTTGTGAAGAAACTCAAACTGAAACTGAGCTTTTTCTTTCTAAATAAATTGTGTTTTTCTTTTGAGGTGAAAAAACAGCTTATTACTGCAACATTTTTATCCATTTTAGATTATGAATGCTTCAGCTCAATGTTTGAGGAAAATTGAAGCTGCGTATCATGCTTCTCTGAGGTTTATCACTAATTGGCGAGCCTTGACCCATCACTGTGAACTGTATTCTCGAGTGGGACGGCCTTCTCTGTCCACCAGGAGGTTAGAACCCTGGTACACTTTTATTTATAAGGCCATGCTTGGAGCCTTTGAGCCAGCCTCCCCCCCAGATAGACAACCCTCCTCTAAAGTTACCGAGCAGTGCTAACTTTCGCAAATCTGAGAAAGTTAGGAGCCAAGCATGGCAGCTGCTCTGTTGTTGGCTGCTTCAACGAGCACAGGAGGCTATTTTTACTCTGTTTGTCCTCTGAAGACCCTGAAGACCCAGTGGATCAATTTATTGTAGCTGGAACTGTAGAAAGAGAGCTGCCCAAAGTTTAGCATGTGTGCGGCCATCATCTCACAAAGCAGGCTTCGCTAACTGCTTAAGATAAAGCATGGATCTGCACAAACTGTCCTGGACACAGCTACAAATGTGGAGCTGTAAGTTATTTCATTTTGTGTTGCTTTACTGTGTAACTCTACTGACCGTGATGGCCTGTAAACATGTCCCTGTAATGTTAGCACTGCAGCTACCAGAGAGTAGCTCCGGTACCTCCGGTAGCTGCAGTTTAAACATGTCCCTGTAACGCTAGCACTGCAGCTACCCCCTGGAGGTCCTCCGGTAGCTCCGCATTTGTAGCTGTGTCCCAGACAGTTGGTGCCATGCTTCATCTTTAGCTGTGTAGCCAAGCATAATTTGTATGGGCCAGTGTTTACGAAGCAGTTCTCAGGAGCTTGGTTAGCACTGCAACTAACTAAGCACTAGTTTAGTTCAATTAGTATTAAATTAGCATACTGTCTAGAACACCACAAGTACACAGTTTGTAGTGTGCTTGCTATACTTTATAAAATATTTTATAAAATGAACTTGAAGTATATTACTTTTTGCTGCGCGAACTGTAGCAGTAATCAGAATTAGTGCAAAGACCTGCCAAAGAAGATTTTTTTCTCTCCAACAAGCATATTGATCTCTGTGTCTGCTGACATCACTCCCCATATCTCAGAGCGCACATGGCTACTTTATATTCACATACTAATTTTCATTGATCACATTAGAGCTGTGATATTACGATATATATCGTAGTAAAAATGTCTACCGTACAATATAAGTCTCTGTTGTTTATATCATAATTTCAACGTGTAGGCTACTTGGTTAGCTCTGTTGCTAATGTTAAGTTAAGTTACTCTGGTTGTGGTTTAGACACGCCGTGTAAACTCAATGTCGGAATGACCGCAGGATAATCCAAATGTATCATGAGAGTTCAAAACACGTTCATTGTATGAAGCATAGACATGATGGTATGAAGACTAGTGTAACTAGATCACCACTACTGCTTTGTGCTAGCATGTTTATGTCAACTGCAAGGACTCGTATGCAGTAGTTGTGGCTTGAGAGTAAAAAAAGTTGCAGCTCGGGAGTAAACAGAAGTAAAGCAGCATGGAGGATGTCATGATGCATTTGCATGATTCCTGCGGCAAGTTATTAGCATTCAAAACACATCTTTATTAGCAGCCAAACTGCATAGGAAAAGTACAGCGCAAACATAGCCGGACTTCGATCGCGCTCAAAGTAAGCCTTCAGGATAAAAGCATATTGGGGATATAACACTGATTACACCACAAAGGAGACGGAGGAGAGCAAAAATAACATTACCAGTAACGTTACGTCTGAAAAAAATACTATATCGTTAGATATACTTTATCGGAATATAAAACTGGCTATATTGGGATATACAATTTTGTCAATATTGCACAGCTTTAGATCATATATGGTTGTGTTTGGGTGTGTAGAGGGCGGAATATGAAGCGTGTTCATGTCCACGATTTTCTCCACCACTGTGTGATTTATCAGTGGAAATCGTGCTCACCTGTGTATGCACAGGTAGAGAGTTTGATAGCTCTGATCTGTGTACACCCACTATCAGATTTTCCATGTACTTCAGATATAGTTCGCAGATATACACGCTTTTTGATAAATGAGGCCCCAGAATCTGTGTTAGTGGTGTGTCCTTGGTCTGAAAGGGAAATCTCTGTGGAAAAATGTTGCCATCCGGGTCACGGTATTGTTTGTTGAAGAAAAGTAAAATCCACAGTTGATACAACTCATGGTTTGCTGTGGTGGAAATGAATTTTCATAAGTAATTCAGAAAATGGTGAGTCTTAAGGTTTGTTCACGCTACATGACTGTCAGAGTTGTTGACTCTGTGCTGTTCACACTACGTGACTCACTGTTCTCTGTTCTGTGTAGTGTTCACACTACATGACTGGTCGGTGACGGGAGTGTTCACACTATACAACTCCCCATCAGCAGGCATAACTGACTGCCCTACCTGACAACATGCACTGCAGTCCAGCTAGCCGCCATCTGTCCATCTTCTTCCACTTATCCGGGGTCAGGTTGTGGGGGCAGCAGATTAAGCAGTCAAGCCCAGACTTCCCTCTCCCTAGCTACTTCATCCAGCTCTTCCAGGGGGAATCCTGAGGCGTTCCCAGGCCAGCCGGGAGACATAGTCTCTCCAGTGTGTCCTGGGTCATCCCCGGGTCCTCCTGCAGGTGGGACGTGCCTGTTACACCTCACCTGGGAGGCATCCAGGTGGCATCCTAACCAGATGCCCGAGCCACCTCATCTGGCTGCTCTGGACGTGGAGGAGCAGCGGCTCTACTCTGAGCCCCTCCCAGACGACTGAGCTTCTCACCCTATTTCTAAGAGAAAGCCTGCACACCCTGCGGAGGAAACTCATTTTCTTGTTCTTTCGGTCACGACCCACAGCTTGTGACCATAAGTGAGGGTAGGAACGTAGATTGACGGGTAAATTATCTGTCTCTCTCCCGCTCCATCCTTCCCTTACTTGTGAATTAGGCCCCAAGATACTAAAACTCCACCACTTGGGGCAGGATCTCTTTCCCAACCTAGAGAAGGCACGCCACCCTTTTCCCGACTGAGGACATTGCCTGGTGATTTTGATCTCAGCTGTGAACTGCTCCAGCAAGAGTTGAAGATTGTGGCTTGATGAAGCCAACAGAACCACATCATCTGCGAAAAGCAGAAATGTGATGCTGAAGACACCAAACCGGACCCTTCCAGTGTCTTGGCTGCACCTTGGTGGAGTCCAACCCTCACTGGAAATGAATCTCACTTACTGCCAGCAATGCGGACCAAACTCTGATACTAGTCGTACAGGGACAGAACAGCCCATATCAAGGGGTCCGGTAACCTATACTCCTGGAACACTTTGCCAGTGCTTTGCCGGAATATAGTCCAAGTCAGAATCGACCTTGAAGTCAATACATTTGTGTTGAAAGTTTTTTGGAATCACTTTTGCCCAGACATGCTAGCTGGCAACATTACAGATTACAGTGACTATGTTAAGCGAAGCTAACAGCAGCGCTGCAAGTTTAGGGCAATGGCTGAGTCGGCTAAAAAACACATTTGCTCACTTATTTAACTCTCAGGACTGCGAGGAATAACTAAATTTCACATAGGGGTGGAATATCACTTTAACAACAGGAAATTGTCTGTTATTCAGATTCTTATGTCATCAAGGAATGCTTGTAGTTTAACGACAAATATAACATGCAAAACAGTGGAAGTTTAAGTGTACATATATATATATATATATATATATATATGTATATTTACTGTGTATATATCTCAGGATATTGCACATTACGTGATTGCAGAACTCTCTCAACACATAAGTATGATGATATTGCACAAGAAAAACAGTTCTTAACAGAAGACTAACTCTGACTTGACTCACTATACAAGGCAAACACAAAACACTTCACAAGGAAGGATAACTATAAACTGCCTGGAAAACAAGATGCTTCTCTAAAAGGAAGGATACTAGCTACACTGGAGCTGACTGTAAATCAAAAGTGCTTCACAAGCAAGGATAAATAATCTAAATGGAACAAAGCTGACCAATAAATAATAACCACTCCGAGGAGTGAAAAAGGAAAAAAATAAACTAACTAGAAAAATAACTAAGGATCGCTCAACAAGTGAGGAGAAAAAGAACACACAGTGACAAACAAAACACTGACTACATTTGCGCTGACTACTCTCACACTGATGTTACAACAAAGAGACAAACAAACAGGCTCACAGGACTCACAGCGTTTACATGGACTAGACTGACTCTGACTTAGAAACGGCGGGTTCGGGTTGTATGATCTGGCGAACAATACGATCTGGCACAGGACTGAGGAAACGCAGACATTAAATACTTGAGGAAATGGGGAACAGCTGGAAACAATCAGAGGTGGGGCAGACAATCAACCAGATGGGGGAAACAGGAGGGCAGGAAGTTACGTGGCTGAAACGAGACGAGACACAGTTACCTTCAAAATAAAACATGACAGGACAATAAATAATAAACATGGGACAAAAACACACTTAACATGACCTGAGTTGGCATAACAAATATCCAAGTTGTTATTGATTTATTACAACTTTTTTTCCTCAATGTTTTTATGACTTTTTCAGGAAATAGGATAAGGGAGTCAGGGTCTATCCAAGTTTATGAATCGAATGAGTCCATGCCATAGACTGTATGCATATACAGTACAGATCAGTTAAGACTGGTATGATACAATACAAAGAACTATACATTATTACGTGAAAAGAATAATAGAAAAGAATAATAACAAAAATACAAAATGAAGTAATGTACAAAATGCAGAGTGCAGTGACAAACACAGACACACACACACACAGATATATATATATATATATATATATATATATATATATATATATATATATATATATATATATATATATATATATATATATATATATATATATATATATATATATATATATATATATACGTGTATATATATATATGTGGTGGCTGGACCTTTCTGGATTAAGTTAATTGGCTAATTTAAATTGCCCATGAATGTGAGTGTGAGTGATTGTCTGAGGTGACGACTTGTCCAGGGTGTACCCTGCCGTCTGACATAGGACGGCTGGGATAGGCTCCAGTCCCCCACGACGATATATATATATATATATATATATATATATATATATATATATATATATATATAATGTGGCAAGCCCCCCTTTTGCCAGTGCAATGATGCAGCTATCTATATAGATTACATGTATTACTGTATGTCACTGTACTGTATGCAGACACATTAAAACTTGTAAAATGGTTGCCATTTGACATGATGTCGTCTTTTTCATGTATGTTCCTAATTTATAGTGAATTATTGTTGAGTGAGTGTTGTGATTATACTGTAATTATATGAGTGCATATTTGCATTTTAGGTGTTATGTGATGTGGTTGTGTGTAGTTTTATCGGCTAACCTCTTTAATCTGCCTTTGTTATTCTCATATACAGTACACACTGTACATACCTACCTGCATGTTTGCCTCATTTAATAAGCTTAGAAAATGCATGCCCTTCTTTGACTTGTGGTGTTAAAAATTCATACAAATGTATTTTATATTGTTTATGACCATTTACTTCAGCTATGTTTGGTGTATGGTGTAAGTATGTATGAATGGTGTATGGTTTGTTTCACTTACCATACACTTGCCACATTAGATTCAGGCCTTCTGCTTACATTCAAAGACCAACAGACAATCTAAATTGCCAAGTTAAAGAATAGTAACTATTTTGGAGCATCATGAAAAAAATTTTCATAGCCCCTGGTCCTTTAAATATAGTTGATCGGTATGTTCATGTGTTTTTTTTTTTTGTGACTACAGATCATGTTATCATCCTTTACTCTGCTCTACTTGTACCTTTGAGGTCTTGCTGCTATAGCAACTGCTGTCAGGAAGAGGCTCACATCCTGTGTTAATTTGTGCTTCAAAAACAAAAAAGCATCAGACAGAATCAACAGTATGTTGTATTTAATGTTGTATTCACAGAAGCTCCCACCAACACAAATTTGTATCTGCATCAGTCAAATATAGAATATTGACTAAAGCTCAAGCAGTGAAAAAACAACATCATTCAGGGCTTGGAATATTGGTCTTAATGGTGTATTAAATTGTGCAGTAATTGGAAAAAAAACTAAAAATAATATAAGTGTGTTTTAATGAAAAGATGAGAGGGGTGAAGACAAAAAGGCCAGGAGCTTTCAACCTCTTTCTGATTTCTCCCACCTGCAGTTTCTTTGGGATGCAGTTTTATCTTCGCTAAATACTCACATTTGTATGCAGGTGAGTGAGCAGGTGGATGCTAGTCTATTATCCCTTTGACTCCTATTTTGTAAACAACACGTCAGAGATGATGGTGAAGACAAAGACAAATCAGATTCTATAATTATATCAGCAGTCTTCGGGCACACAAAGCTAATTTTAGAGTTTCTTCTAATGCATCTTTTAAATAAATTCTCAATTGAAAACCTGCATTATTCATTACTTGCAATCTTGGCACAAAACATTGGTGGAAAAACTGAAGCCTATCATTCGATGATTAATTAGAGCCATCTGTTTGAAATGAAATGAAACATACTGAGATATCTGAAAGCCCCTCTCTCTGTCTGTATGGTAGTGGTCTTATAATTTTGTTAAGCACTGTATGAAAGACATATATCCATTGTAAAAATACAGTTGAATCATCAGTACATAAGATGATAAATTGCTTTTAAAAGCAAAAATGTAATAATATTAGGTTTAATAATGTTATTCATTACTGAGGAATTTTAATTGGTCTAACCCAAATGAAACCATATACACATATAGGCCTGAAATTATTCATGCCCCTGGCAAATATTGACTTAAAGTTACATTCATTCAATCATTAAGTTGTTTTCTTGATTGGAAAGACAATGAAGATAATGAGACAAGACAAGAGGCATCATGTTAGAAAAAAATATTTCTCAGCTTTTATTTACATTTGAACAAAAAGTATCATGTCCAAAATTATTCATACCCTTCTGAAAAATCAATAAAAAAATGTTGATTGGCTATTACAACAATGAAACACTTCCTATAATTGCTGAACAGTTTTTTGAATGTCTCCACTGGTATATTTGCTCATTCATCTTTAGCAGTGAGCTCCATTTTTTTCAGGTTGGAGGGTCTCCTTGCCATCACCCTGATCTTTAGCTCCTCCACAGACTCTCAGGTGGATTTTATGTCAGGATTCTGGCTGGGCCACTACAAAACATTTCTGTCTGCTAACCATTTCTTCACCACTTTTGCTGTGTGTTTTGGATCACTGTCATGCTAAAATGTCCACTACTGCTCAAGGCCAAGTTTCTTTTCAGACTACTTGATGCTGTTGTTGAGAATCTTTATGCTCTTCATGATCTTTTGCCATGGTGCCGTTTACTGTGATCAAGTTCCCTGGTCCACTGGCTGACCACCACCCCACCCCCCAAAAAAACATCAGGTTTCCACCACCATGTTTGACAGTGAGGATGGTGTTCTTAGGGTCGAAAGCTTCTCCTTTTTTACGCCAAATGAAGGATACGTCACTGTGGCCAACAAATCAATTTTTGTTTCATCTGACCATAAAACAGAACACCAGAAGTCTTCTTCTTTGTGTATTTGCAAAGGTCAAGCAGGCTTTTGTGTGCCTTATCTGGAGAACTGGCGTCCTCCTTGGTCTGCGTCTGTGGACCCCAGCAGGGTTCAGTGTCCTTTGGACTGTCTGCCTTGAGATGTTGCCACGAGCAGAGCTCAAATTCTCCAAGATGGCCCTGCTGGTGATCCTTGATTCCTCCTCACCACTCTGGCTAGCACAGGTGTAAGTTTTGGCTTCTGACCACGTCCTCTGAGATTTTCCACATTGCAGAACGTCTTGTAACAATTTAAACTTGAAATAACTTGAAAACATGTGGCCTTTTAATCATTTCCTGACTAGTGAGCAGCCACAGTGTGCAGCTGCAGGTCCTCAGTGAGCTCCTTCGTTTTAACCATGACTGTTCACAAACCAACTGCAGAGAGCTGTGTTTTTTTCACCTGCTGAGTTAATAAAACATTTGTTCTCAATGAATCAGGATAAAAAGGATGCTTTAGAAAAGCTTGGACTATTTGAAATGGCATAGAACTTTGGAGTGTGAGAGTTTGCAACGGGTATGAATAATTTTGAACATGCCACTTTTTGTTCAAATGTAAAAAAAAAAAGCTGAGAAATATTTTTTTTTTTTGCTGGTTGAATATAAGTAACTTTAAGTCAAAATTTGCCAGGGGTATGAATAATTTCAAACTATATGTATTGCATTTTGAAGTGGTTTCTCTGCCATGAAAACTTGAATTTCACTGTGACTCATACTGTATGATCCAAGTTCTGAAGTCACACCTGTTCAGTAATGCTAGGCTAAATTTTACTTACCTTACCACTGCAGTAAACCACACTGATGTGAGAAGGCCAAGCAATGACCCAATGTCAACAAAAACAAATTCAACACTATTGCAGCACATTTCCAGATTTCAGTCGCTGAAGTGGACCGAACAAAGTTGCATGGAAACACTCAGACTGGAGTTGTGCCAAGATTGTCAAAAACAAATGTATAACTGCTTGGAATTAGTGTTTTTTTTCAGAGAGTACAAGGACAATTAAAGTCATTTTTATGACCAAAATGTTCCAGTGCATTTTCATTAAGTGGTGCAGAGCAGCTCATCAGTGATAGCACTCTCAGCACAAACCTGGTCCAGGCAGCAAGGTCACATTGATCATATTTGATGTAAAGTGACAGGCAGGCATGTAATGAAACAGCTCCTCATTGTTAATAACACATGACTGTGCTTATCTGCAACATTAAACAGAACCTGTTTGTCTCTCACCTCTGGTCTCCTTCCTTGTCATTCCTCTCCTTTTGCATTACCCATTAACATTAATTACATGCAAACATAGCCATGAAGCTTTGCAGGTGAGTGCAATTTTTTGCAGATTAAGAGAGATTTGTATATATATATATGTATGTGTGTATTTTGTCTCGTGCCTGGATGTTGTCCTATCACTTTGTTGTAATCTTGTCTCTCTCTTGTTTCAGGTGTTTTGCTTCCTGCCTTCCTGTATTGCGTGATTGTCTTGCCCCGTCTTGATTGTTTCCACCTGTGTCCCATTACTTCATGTTTAAATAGTTCCGTCTTCCCTTTGTGTTTGTGCGAGCATCTTGTCTGGTCATGTTCCCAGTGCCAGTCTCTGTGTCTGTCTCCGTCTTGTCTGTGTCTCCAGTCCCCCGTTTTTCCAGCGGTTTCCCTCGTGGCTCCAGAGTGGTTTTGTTTTGTAAGTTTTCACAGCCTTAGTTTAACTTTTTGGTTTATAGTTATTAATTCCTCTCATGGAGAAGATTTTCTGTTCATTCAGTTTCCTCCCTCTAGATCAGAGTGGTTTTAAGTCATTAGTTTTCACAGTCTGATTAGTTTAGAGTAACTATTTTTTTTTTTTTTATTAGTACACTGCAAAAAAAGAAAAGTTGGGTGAACTCAAAATTTCAAGACAACAAAATTAAAAGAAATTTAATGAATTTTTAAGTTGGGCTATGAAACGAAATACTTTAAGTTTTGCTTTTAGGTTTGTCACTTCAACAGTTCTACTAACTTATATTTTTACATTGTAATAACGTTTAATCCTGAGTTCTTCTATCTTGTAAATTGTAATAACTTATAATTTTACATTGTAATAACTTTTAATCATTACTTCTGCTAAATGTCCTGTAAATTGTACTGACTTATAAATTTACATTTTGATAAGTCTAATATTTTACACAGAATCCACTTTAATTTGGTTAAGTCAGTATATAGCAAAAGGAATTTAAAATTTCACACCACAATAGTTGTATGTAACTCAACTTTATAATTTAGAACCAATAACTAATCAAATGTCTAAATAATTACAGATGCAACATATACATTAAAAATATTTGTTTTATTTAAAACTGTGCAGCATCAAATCCCTTCCAACTTTCTGGATGGTTTCCATTGCTACCTCAGGTCCTTTGAGTACTAAACACATAGATCAGTCCAAACATAGATCAGTCCAAAGAGGTAAGCAAAATCATTTGGCAGGTCAGGGAGATCTTGAAGGACAATCTCTTCTTCCACAACAACAGCAACACTCACATGTTAAGGCTTTGTGCCATCATCATCCTGCAGCACAATGAGGCCTTTCGTCTGCTCCTCCTCTAGGTCAGTGTCCTTGTGTTGACAGACAGGAAAACACCAACACATGGATTGCAAGACATTAGTCATTAAAATACTGTGAATCAAAATTAGCTCTTACTCTAAAATAAATCCAAATTATTCAATTAACATTTTTTTTTCAAAATATAATCCATTATATATTTGACATTGAACCCCCATACACACGTCAACTGAGATCATTTAGGCTACATTTGACAGACCCTTTGTTTCGGAACAAGTAATGGTTTATGTTAACATTCAGTACAGCACTATAAATACAGTATAATAACATATTGACAATTTCTGTTCATAACCACTCACAAGACAGTTTCTCAGGAGCTTCTCCTGACTGTCACGGAGATACAAGTGAAGGCCCTTTTAAAGCTGCAGTTTGTTGATGTGCCGTGATGTCATATGTCTGAAACAAGAGTTGCATGAAACATTACATTATGTAATTGACATTTAAGAAATAGAGTGAACATGCAGGACGTTGTCAGGAACATTAAGATATCCTTTTTTTTTTTAACAAAAATGTACTATATCTGAGTAATTTTATGTCTTTGATCGACAACTACCTGAATTAAATGACTACATCTAGAATTCACCTCTCGATCCAGGCTGTTAAGGAGCTGATCGATCTCAGATGAAAAAGCTGTAAGACAGAGACGGAAAATGTTGAAAATGTGTAGGTCGCTTTCTCCATTAAACAACGTACAACATACTGCACAACACAACTCAGGATAAAAGTTGCGTGTCATTTTAATTTAATTAAAGACTGGATAACTCTTACCTGTGTGCACTCCAGCTCAAAGCATCAGCACAGCCGCAATGAGACTTCAAGTGAAAAGTGCCAACTATGAAAGTTGGCTTTCCCGCATTTCGCAAACAAAGAAATAAGAGTTAGCAGGACTGTTGTCCCTTGTATTGAATCCCAACTCAAGGAGTTGGGGCATACAACTGTCTTGTGTGATTGTGGTAACTTTATTGCCTTAAATGATTAATATTTTGAAGTTTTACCAACATACACTACTGTTTAAGGCCAAAAAAATACAAGTTGGCTTTTTTGCAGTGTAATTAGTCCCTCCTCGTAGTGAATAGTCGGTTTCACACTATCGAACCAAAGCCGAGCCAGCCCGTGCTTGCCGGTGCTAAGTGCTTTCACACTGCAGGGCCAGGTGCTAACTCTGCGGGCCACCTCCAGGCCTTCTTGGTGCTAATGGCCTGCGATTTCTGGCCCCACCTAAACCATGGCCCCACCTAAATCATGGGCGAAAGCAGGGCTAGAGGCAGTGTCAAGGAAAAGGAAAAGCTATGTCAGTTCCATGCCAAGTAAAGCAGTAATGCAAAGTTTGTCCTATGTTAGCTGTTAGCTGCGTAGCTTACTGCTTTCTATGTAAACAAATAGCCTATCAGTTAGTGAGCTATTGTCTATACAGCCTCGTGATGATGTGGTATAGCTGGCATTATGACCAGATTGTTTTATGGTTAACATACCTCAATTCTTTTGTGTTTCCATGCCTTGGCTCTCAGTCGTCGTTCCTGTTGTAATGTGATTGCTCTTTGCTGTCGTCCCACATGTAGCCTCTGTAACAGCTTCTTTCATTCTTTATCAAACTTATCAAACCTATCCTGTTTGATAATGCATTGTATCAGTGACGTTTTCGCAAACGGGGACGTAAACCAGAGCCTGACAGTGTGAACACAAATGGTTTCAGGGCATGGGGCTTTTAGCCCAGAGCTATTAGCAGTGAGGCAATCCCCTAATGGCCCGGCCTGGCTCATTAGTGTGAAACCGGCTAATGAGTTGCAGGTCCCATCTCGTAGCTTATGATTTGCAGGTGTAGGTTTTGTTTGTCTTGTTATTCAGTTAGTATAGATCCCTGTTCCTTGTTTCTAGTTTAGTTTGCCACTTTGCTATCCTCCTTTAGTGAGCGTTTTGAGTTTCATAGCCATTCCAGAAAGATATTTTGTTTAAAGATAAATTGTAAATTGTTTTCCCTCCCACTTGGTAGTGGTTTTGATTCACCCATTTTTTAAAGATAAATATAGAAATTAGATATAAAGATAAAGATAAAGATCCTGTTGTATCGCACCCCCGCCTGTCTCAACAGTCGTGCATTTGGGTTCTCCTAGAAACCAGAGCTTCACACCTGCTACACTAAAATATCGCTACTAACATTATTGTTATATTATGCAATGTTTCAAAGTGGCAGCACAAAGGACTAAAAAATGTACAAATCTACGTAGATGTAGACCAATTTTTTTTTTTAGACAAACGAGTAAGCCTGTGACTAAACAGAAAGGATACAGGACTTCACTGTGAAGCAGCTACAGGAACACTGTCTGGACACATTTTTTAACAAAGTAATGCAAATCAAGTAAACGGGTAGGCTCCTATCTGTTAGATAGGCCTAAATTGATTGTTTGTGTTCAGTTCATGGCTCCAGTTGCCCCACAGCACACATGAAAGGTCAGTTCATTGAATGAACCATGAATGAACAGTGTAGCTTCAGTATAATCAACACTAATGAATTGTAGACTGCAGGAAAACCTCTCTCAAGATTTCATATTTCTATAGCAGCTGTGTGTTCAATTACCACGGGGCCAGGTCACCAGGTACTCTGCAGAAGCTATACTTATTATAGGCCATTTTCAGGAAATGGTCTTATTCAGTATTTTGTATGTACTTATTAACACTGGGATTTCTGAGCAATCTGCCCATTCTTGCTGGACAATCTAAGACACAGTCTGAGCTATGTCATCCCCATGTGTTCCACACTACACCAGAAAGCTATTGGTGCTGGTGGTACTATTTGTGTCAAAAAATGCAGCTACAACTACAAAGTCTTGCTTGTGTTGTGATTAGATTAAGAGAGATTCTGTGAGTTAATATGGAATATAATATTGATAACTTTGTTTTTGTTATTGTATTATCACCTGAAAATAAAAAAATGTATTGTTTCTTATTCTATGTTGGTAGAAAGAGAGTGCTGTAAACCAGTCAAATTCCTAGTATGTGAAAACATGCTTGGCCAATAAAGCTGATTCTGATTCTGAAATATGATTTTGTTAGCTTTGGATAAGCCCTTTAGCAGAACCTCCTCAAAAAGTCCACTTTGTTGCTCCACCACATAACATATAAACCAAACACTGGCTCTGGAGAGACTTTCACATATTTTTGTTACCTGAAGGTTGCAATAGTTTAAAACAAAATAGTCTTCTGGCATAAAAGGCCTCTGAGCCACATCACTGCAGTTGGAAAGGGAGGAATGACACTGGTTGTTCTCAATCGTCACAATTTGTTCAGGTACACTTAGAGCGCACTCACACTAGGGCCCGTTGTTCTGTGCCGTGCCGAAGCCTGATTTCGCCCCTTCCCCTGTCCCACGCTGGCCCACACTCACATTAATCCAACTGCGCCCATGCCCAGTTGCCTCCGAAATATACGCCATCACGTTGATTCACGTAATACGCATGGTGCAACATCATCATAAATTTGGCCATGTTGTTGCTAGGGACGCTCTTGTTGTCGTATGGAAACACCATGGGAAACACTGGAATATACTTCTCCGACTGCGTACTACTTTATTCATCTCCGTAGCTATGTAGACCCCTCAAGCCCTCTCAGTTTTCCGTCGTGGTGCGTGTTGTGCAGCGAACACAAACCAACACCTTTCAGTGTGATCTGTGGAAATATATCCCAGCCATAATTACTAAATGAATTAAATGGATTTTTTGTTTAATGTATAATGTATTGAATGTCCGCGCTGCTGCGGAGGCAACCTGTCTGTCTGTTTTGGGTGAAGGGGTGCACTTCACTTGCTGCGGCCAACAGTGCCGTGCCCAGGCCCACTTCCTCCAATACGGCCAAACTGGGGATCCGTGTGATTGCACTCATACTACCCATAGAATCTGGACTTTAGCAGCAAACGGGTCTGGGTGCAGTATGATGGCCCCAATGTGAGTGCGCCCTTCGACCACAGACAGCAGGAGCAGGGCATTGAACCCATGACCCTGGGTTTCAGAGACAACCACTCTACCAACTGTCACAACAGCACAGGTTTTCCATGGTTGTCTCCTAGGCAGCAAATGTTCTATGCCTGAGAGCTGTTTATTGTTACTGTCTTGGGCCAAGACTTGGAAATGAAAGATGGCTTTGATCATGTCTTGGAGATAAAGAGAAGTAGTCGTTAACTGAGCTTTACACTACAACTACTTTCAAGTGAACAATACTACACATTGAGATTTAGAAGTTATGAGCAAGCAGGATGGTGAATCATGTTATTTTTCTTGTCCTCCTACTACTGGCGGCATGTAAAAAGAATATTAGCTGTCCTTTTAAGGAAAGGTTCTCCTGGCTCTCTGCTGAGAGTCTGCTCTGTCCAATGGAGTCTTTAATTGTTGCTCTTTTGCCATTCTGCAGTTTAGCCTCCCCCTAAGTGAAGTATGACAATGCAGGAGCTTGTCTTGATCGCCCGTCTCTGTGTGCATCTATGTGGGCATGACAACCAGGCAAAGCAGCAATAAAGGTGAGTGAAAAAGAAAAGGAGTGAGTCATCCTCATCCGTTTCAAATCCATTTAAAGAAATAGTCTGAAGCACTTGCACAACTGGGCCTCAATACCGTTCCAAACATACACATTTATGAACAGACACTTCATAAGAAACAATGTATGACAGTTTACTAATGTAAGAAAGTGTTCATACTTGCATTTTTGATTTAAAAATAACCTAAGTGAAGGTTTTCACTTCAAACTGCATGCATACTTTGTCATTAAACCCATGATTCAGTGTTTGCACTCATTATTATACAGTTTGTTCTGTGTCAATTATAGTGACTGCAGAAAAACATAAATGGCCAGAGGCTGCATCATTAAACATGAGCACTCTTGGGTGGTTGGTGAACTTCCTTATGATTCATGTCTGTAAAGATGAATAACACTATCTTGCACTAAGTTTTGACACTGTTTTGTAGTTCTCACAGTTCTTGGCTCTGCTTGTTGTTGAAAGAAAAGTTAACAATTTAAGGCTGTCTTGCTTGACACCTGCAGGATAACAGATAACGTGCAGTAAAAGATCATCTCTCTAACTCAATTACCAGAACAGGCGTCATGTTTAACATACAGTATCTTGATTGTCATCACAGGTCTCCACATATGCTAAATTTATACGATATGTACACAAGCCCCTACGTACAACGTAACATCCAGTTTGCACATGTGCACACAGTTGAATGTTGCAAGGGTGAACGGGAACCTGAAAAGCCTTTGTTGTAATAGTTTGCTTTCAGGCAGTAGGAACTCAGCAGACCAGTCAGACCTGTTCACACCTTCCTATTCCTGCCCACTGGCTACTGACATAGTGTTCCAGCTCATAAATGCTGGAGTGCAGCCCTCAGACACAGTGGTGACTGACAGGTATATTTTTGTCTGTGAAACACTAACGTAACATTGCTGAGGTCAGACCATTTCTGTTGTCGAAAAAGCTGTTTTAAAAGAAAACATGTCTTGAGCTTTTCATTCTTGCTTTAGTTGTCTGTTGCTGAATAACAAAACCTTAACTAGTGAATTGCTTTTAGAAATCTAGTCAAAAAGGATGAAATACATTGTCGCTGAGGGTCCAGCATGTGACCTGATCACATTATGTTATTATATGATTATAAGATGGGACTGGTAAAGGTGCAAATTTTATTAGTTTATTATAAAGTGATATCAGTTCTTATTTTAACTCTTTCAAACGTAAAAATCATGCTATTGCATTTTCTCCTCAAAGAGCAAAAAGTACTGCATGTTGTCATTTTTATCTCAATGATTGTAATTTTTTCAGTACTGTCATGTGATAAAGAGGGAAGTATAACTGAGGTATAAATAGACTGTCTAGGAGTAATTTTGGCCCACACTGTCCTTCTCTGAAATGCCAACTATCAGGAACACTTAGGGGTGCAATGTTTCATTTCATCGAAATACATAACCTGTCTGCCAGGGATGGATTGATGTTACGTGTCCAGGAACAAGGAAATAATGTGCTATACACCACTCAAATGCAGGCATGCAAAGACATAGGCATACCAATGCCCAAGCATGTGTGCGCACAATTTTAGCTGGCACACACCTGTGTGTTTTTTGTGACCGCAATGTGTACTTTAATGTTAGTTTTCTGGTTTTAAGTCATAAATTGACAGCACATAAAAGCTTTCACTGAATCCACACAAACAGCATGCTGACATGGAACAGTATTCCATTTTTACATGAATGAAAAGTTTCTTTGTGTTGAATTTACACTGTGTTCTCTTTCTGAGTGATCCAAACCCATCGTTGCGAATTAATTTCTCAACAAGCGTTATCAGTGAAACACCACCGGCATTTCTTATCTTGAGGTTTACATGTATTACTTTCTCTGTAGTAGTGAAATGGTTCGCATCCCTAGTTCTCAAGAATTCCACTCAACAGGAACATTTTCACATCAGGGAACCTTTTAGCAGTGTCCACATCAATCTCCCAACACAGGAGTTCCCCGTCCTTTTAACCACCTGACTGGCTCATCTTATTCACTCTGCCTCCAGGAAATGTACAGCATTTGACCCCCTGTAGCTTTTCTCTGTGCATCTTTTTTTTCTTACATTCTCTCACTGTTTTATTCTCTCTCAACTGTGCTGCTTTCTCCTCTGAGCTAAAGAATTTGTCTCCCATTAAAACAGGCCCATTTATTTCCTTTGAAAGATGCTATGAAACGCTCGGCGTAAGCCTCGATGTGTTTGCTTGTCATGCTCCGAACCAGAGGCACGGCACACCAAAAGTTCACCTTCAGTTCCTTGGCAGAATTTGGTGTATCTCACATTTTGCAATCTGTAGACTTCATTTTGTCTGACTCTTTTCCCTGCACAAAGACCAGTGTGATTCAGAGCCATAGCTGTGAATCAGCATTACCAAGAAAACAAGTGGAGCTGAGTGATTCGCTACTTTAACCAGACTTGAAATCAGCAGCAGACCCCCGACCCCACCACATTTATTTTCTTTCCTGTTCAAAGTAATGATGGAATGCAATAGGAAACCAACGTCACAGAGGGACCTAGCAAGGTATTCAGGGGCCAGTTGAACACTTCCACTTCCAAAGCCAGGGCTTCAGTGATAATTATATCTCAAGCCAAGCAGGGACAATCTGGAAAGGTTATTTCCATCTGCTGAAAGGCTTGTGTACCAGCTTCCTTTTGGCTCTTGTGAAAAGGAGGTAGGTTCAGAGAGAATGACAGGGTGACTTAAAGGAAGACTTAACCATCAAATAAACAAAATACCATTAGCACTACCAATAATACTCCACTTCTGCTCGTTCATTCTTAAATTTCTTCGAACTGACAGTATACTAAACCTCATCCCATAGCAACTGCTCTTTAAAACTGCTGAGCATGCTTGGCTAACTACTTAACTACTTTCAAGGCCAAGGGGAATCACATATCAGTGTTCCCTAACTAAAATTAGTGTTTTGTATTTTGTGTGTGTGGCTTGGGGGGGGGGGCTTGGAAACTGTACTGGTTTTGGAACGTAAACTTGGCATGTGTTGGGGCAGTTACTATTGATCTTATTTAACGGTTAATAAAGTTATATAAACTTCACAGTGAACGTTAAAGTGTGCGATGTGTCAAGTATTTGCAGCCATCTAGCTTGTTGAGCACTTGGGCAATATCCAAATTGCAGCTATGCCCCATTTATAAAAGTATCATATTCTAATTTAATATAGCCTTCTACCAGAGGCTTTATTTCAATCACTGCTGCTTGCTGTCGCCTCACAGCAAGAAGATACTGGGTTCGATTCCCGGCCCGGGGCCTTTCTGTGTGGAGTTTGCATGTTCTCCCCGTGTCTGCGTAGGTTCTCTCCGGGTACTCCGACTTCCTCCCACCATCCAAAAACATGCATGGGGATTAGGTTGATTGGCTAATTTAAATTGACCGTAGGTGTGAATGTGAGTGTGAGTGGTTGTCTGTCTCTATGTGTCCTGTGATGAACTGGAGACTTGTCCAGGGTGTACCCTGCCTTCTGCCCTAAGACAGCTGGGATAGACTCCAGCCCCCCCACGACCCTATGTGAGGATAAGCGGTAGAAAATGGATGGATGGATGAGACAAATTATAGCACAAAATTGTTTCTCTTGACATCTTCCTGGAGAAATGTCTTGTCATCCTGTCATTCACTTATGTCTAGTCTGTTAACTCGCTTACTACACGTGTGTGTGTGTGTGTGTGTGTATAACCTTGCTTTTATTGATTGTTTTGTCATTTTAACTTTTTTTCATGTCAACAACAATTTTACTTAGCTTTACTTAGTAAAATGAAAACACTACACAACATGCATTTCCCATCAAAAAAAGAGAGCACTATTGATTACATTAAAGAAAATGTCTTATGGGCTTTAATAAACTTCTATTAATCTTCACAGCTATAGACCAGATGTTTCCTGCATTATTATCAATTGCCATTCCATGACATTTGCTGTGAAACAAGTGAAAAGGTTAATGATATCTAGAACAAATTGTACAGTACCAGAGGAGGTGAGGTCACTTGATTGGTTGCTTCCCTAATCCCTTCAGTACGGTTGAGTTTGAGATAATAAGCATGATTTCCCAGGGCATAAGAAGATAATGAAATGTCGTTCTTGTCAGACCTGAAGAAAGTACAGTTTGCTTTAAATAGCATTAAGAGTTATGATCTCTCATTTTATTTGCTAATTAGTTTGGTCTATAATAATTTGTGAATTTCCCTGTGAGATGAATAAAGTATCTATCTATTTATCTATCTGTCTGTCTGTCTGTCTATGACAGTATAGCAGCAATAAAAACTCTCAACTAAAACAATAAAAATTATGGATTACCAATACCCGTCTTTTGTATTGGATTGATCAAACCAAACAGGTGCTAACATGCATTCAAATAAGAAGCAGATAAGTTCAAGGCAGCAGAAACAGACAGCTTGTCTTTTGTGAAATTATTTCAAACAAAAAATAAGTGCCAGTATCACTTTTATGTGTTGAGTTAATGTATTGTTTCATGATTTACATAATTGTCTGAGATGTCCATTTCATGCAGATACATCACCAGAGACGTGTAATTGAGAGCGATGTTGTATTTGTCATTCAAAATCAATCTGGAAGTGTGACCTGTTGCGGGTGTGAACGCTGAAGGCCCAGAAAACAAGAGAAGAGGGTGGGTCGAGGAAGTGACCGTGGCCTAAAGGAAATATGGTTAAGGAAAAATTGATGCAAGAGGTGGAGTGATGACAGGGTGAACACCATTCACACAGCCTTTAATAGCACAGTGACAAGCAAGAGGATGGACCTGAGGCACAGGGAAAAATTATTCAGTCAATCAGGAGGATTTAATTGACTGAAACAAGAAACTGTCTGGCCGTACATCACCACATGGGTGAAGTGAGATATCTTTTGTAGATTCAGGTTCTGCTGGAGACTGATGATGGGGTGAGTCTCAGGTGTGTAGGTTGATAGGCAGCAGGAGTAAGATGGAGTCACACACACACACACTCAACCAAACAAGAAACACAAGGAAGGGGTATTCAACAGAATACACTGTAGGAATGAGGAAGCGGCACAGACAGACCATGACAAGTTTGTGTGCTGTAACAATGCCATGAGCGACCACTGGATCCTGAAATAACACATGCAAAAGACTTTAGACGACAGGCTGTTTGCATTTGCATCTTAGCCTTTTACATGTTGAAGTAGTCTGAAAAGTGAGTGAAGCTTTGTCTGGTTTATTGAGCTGTTAGAAATAATAAGCAATTTTGGATCTACCCAGTTTAATTTTATTATTTTTATGAATCACTATTTTTTTTCTTTTGCCTTTACAGGGCTACAAGTACAAATCTACACAACCCGCAAGCTCACTCCTGAATATACAAACTTATAAAATACAGTTTGTATGCATTTATGTAAAACAACAAAGCGTACAAGTGTGGTTTTCACATTCCACAAATTTGTAGGTTATCCTGTCATCAATATCCTCCACATTCATTGAGTGGTCAGATGGCATTCCTGGACAGTGTGTTTTTGTTTGAGAAACATGCCCTTGAGGAATTGAACCACTGATCTTCTTAAAACCACTGATAAGTTGTACAACTCTGTATTAATGCTATGCTCTCAATATTATCGTTGGCAGTATCTATATTATATGTATCTAAGGGTAAAGTAAATAAATTGATAAAAGACATTTTTTTTTAATAACATTCTCTTGAATTCTTATTGTTTTGGGTGCCATTCGCCATTGTTAATTCACGTGCAGCAATGTGTCACCATCATTAAAATATGAAAATATTTGTGCCAACATTGAAAGTAACTAACAATGGCAAATGCTATTTGAGATGCTCATAAATCTCAAATAGTACCAGTGGCTCATTTCTAAAACAGCTTCAATAATGACGATCAATGCTCTAACCAATAAGTCTAAACTCGTACAACCACCGTCTGAGAAATGAGAAAAGATGAGATTTGTAAAAGGAAAGGGGAAGTTATGAAAGGTCACCTTATCTGGTACATGGTATTTCTATTGAAGTTCTGTCTCGTAGAGCAGTATTGATGATAGTAGTGTGGTGTACAGAATGATGGTCTACCTCTCAATCAGTAAAACCAAAATCCTCCACTGTTCCTCACTGAATCAATCTTCCATCTGGCCAATTTCAGCCTGTGCAGCAGACAAAGATCAGAGGTTCACAGCATAGAGAGAGGACCACAACAGGGCTCTGAGTTTGTTATTTGTTGCTCGGTTTGTTCAGCCTTGTTCACAGATGTTGCAGATGTTTTTCTTTGTGTAAAATACTTTCCTGTTGTGAATCCAAATCATGTTTTTTTTTCCCTAAGGTCAGCAGGATGTGCAAAGGTGCGCTTTTCCGAGGAGTCTCTCTCATGATATTGCACAGCATGCTGAACGTGATTTACTTAACAGTTTCCATGTACAAAGGGGTGCCATCGTGATGTCTGAGAAAGATCAAGTAGATTACTTGAGCATATGGGCATCTAATATCACAAGAACCTCTGTCAATAGCTGTGTGACTTTTGCATTCAAATGATGCATTTGCCTTAGGCTGCTGTAAACAAAAATTTGTCAGAAATGGAAAGGTTGAGTGTAAAACTAGTTCCAATTCACAACAAGCTTTGGACAATATGTTCTTTTTCCTATCTGTATATGGGAATGATAACACCACAAGCTGTAGGCAGTGTCATCTGACGGTTAAGAGCAGTTTGAGCCTGTGTCATGCTGTGTGATGTAGTCCACAACATAACTCACAGTTCATGAAGTAAATTATGTCCTCTGGTTATTGACCCTATGACAACCATATACAGTGATCTTCATAGTGTGCTATAGTGGAAAGTGTGTGTGTCTCCTGTTGTGTTTAGATCCCCACACAATGTGGGGATCTAAAATACCAATAAATACATTTTTTTAAATAACTTTGCTACTTTATGATATGTTGGTGATATAATGCACTGTCGCCTTCCTGCAAGAAAGTACTGGGTTCGATTCCCGGCCCGGGGCCTTTCTTGTGGAGTTGCATGTTCTCCCATGTCTGTGTATTAATTAATTAATTGACTAATTTAAATTGCCCGTAGGTGTGAATGTGAGTGTGAATGGTTGTCTGTCTCTATGTGTGATGAAATGACGACTTGTCCAGGGTGTACCCTGCCTTTTGCCCTAAGACAGATGGGATAGGCTTCAGCTTCCCATGACATTATGTGAGGATAAGTGGTAGAAAATGGATGGATGGATGATATGGTGATGCACTGTTACCTCTGTCAAGGAGGTAATGTTTTCACCGGTGTTTGTTTGTTGGTTTGCAAAATAACTCAAAAATTTATGGACAGTCTTTGACAAAATTTTTAGGGTTGGTTGGGAGTGGCCTAACTTAAAACTGATTAATTTTTGGTGGTGATCGGATCTGATTCAACGTCACCACCAAAAATTAATCAGGTTTAAGTTAGCCCACTTCCGGTCAATGCTGAAAATTTTGTCAAAAACTGTCCATAACTTTTTGAGTTACTTTGCAAACAAACATACCAACAAACAAGCCCCGGTGAAAACATAACCTCCTTGGTGGCGGGGGTAACTTTAAATAAAAAGTCGCCCTACGCTTTGGCGGAGTCTGCGCTCTCTGAGTGCTTTTCTAGTTTGTCTTATGTTTCTCTGGTGGATTTCTCTATATCTTGTATTTCCAGTTGTGTAAATTTTCTGGAACTGTAATTATCTGCTACTTGTGTAAAAAAATAGGACAGACTGACTTTCTCCAGGGGTCCTGGTGAATGCACTTCTCCTCACCAGATCTAACATTAGCAGCAAACTGTGTTCCATGCAGGAAGGATTTACAACTGTGTGTGTGTGTGTGTGTGTGTGTGTGTGTGTGTGTGTGTGTCTTGGCAGATTCAAGCCCATGTGTGAATATTTCCAACTCCTAGGTCCATCAGCGTTTGTACCGACTGTTGTACGTCACCATTCTGCTAAATGGAGTTTACAATTACCCAAGCTGTTGGCTGCAGTCAAGCTTTAATGCAGGGCCCTGGCTGTATCCTATCCCTCTACAAACAATCAATGCGAACCTAAAGCTACAGAAGGATGACAAAAATGCAAAAATTGTGAAGAGAGTAGCGATTTAAGTGGTAGCGCCATACACTCAAACTATCAATACATATGCGACAGGTATTCAAACCCTTTCCTAAGGAACTCAAGGACATGCAGTATATCATCACATGGTGCAAGTGCTGAAACGACACAGGTTATATGACCCCTCCATTGTTGTCTCTCTAACTTTCTTTGTTTCTCACATGCACACATTTGCAGGCATACACCCTGCAGACAAGAGTGTCTCCAAAATTCTGCAATGCAACAGAAGATCTGGCTGGCTAGCAGACCTGCCGTGTAAAATCAGGCAACAGTGCAGAGATAAGGAAATGAGACTTACAAACAGGAAAGGCACACTGTCAATAGTGGAGTCAACACAGTGGTCAATAGGAAGAGATTGTGAACTGAGTAAACTTGTTCCATAACATTAAAATCTTAAATGCATAATACACGCAACTTGCAGTTGGTCATTTCGATCACGGCTCAGGTCAAATTAAATGTGATTCTCTGCTCTCTTGAAAAAGTGATCCCCTGTGATTCTCAACTTTCATGTCATGATCTGATACTTCCTTGTTACTCTACAGTGGTATGGAAAGGATTTTAGGTGGAAAATCACTGGGGGGACATAACAACAGTAAAAAAAAAAAATGCTAATTATGCAATTATTTATTATTTTTAGCCCACTCTTTGGTGCAGATTGAAAGTTATGAACAATTCATTCATTCCCACCAGCTTCAGCTGCAGTTTGTATTTAGGGCTAAATAGAAAATGTCAGCATACTAACACATTCCACTAAGACGGTAAACATTACAGCATCGCAGTAGAACCACAGCTAAGTTGTCAACTCTTGTAGAACTTGACTTATGGTATTAGATGTTTGAAGTACTTTTTCTTTGAATTAGATTAGATTGAATTAGACACAGTACACCACTTTAAGTTGCTGTCCATTTACTTTAGCAACACATTGAATCTTCATCAGCTACTGTATGCTGACAATGTCTCTTTGGCCCTGGGCTTTTATTGTGGACATCATGAGAGAGGATGTCCTCATGTGATGACCACAGTGTTTCAGAATGTTCAGACTGATAAGGTACCTGAGCACATTCAATAATATTATCTATTTGGACCATGTTATTGCAAGAAGGCAATCAGCTTGACCCTCCCCCATTGATTATACAGATTTAGTAGATAATGGGATCTGTGATGTGGTGGGAACCTAAGATAATTTCACAATGTTGTCTTAATATCATAATAATGACAATGTATAATATACAAAAACAATCCTGCTCCCAATGCTGCACATAGATTTAATATTATATAAATATTATATCTTAAATCGAATGTTATGTAATAACAAAATTTAGATCGAAATTCAAGACAGTTGGAGTGTTGCAAGTGGGGTATTAAGTCTGCGTTCAAAGCCTTCAACTGGAAATCTTTTTAGGATTAGACAATTTGGTTGGTTTAGGAAAATATTGTGGTTTGGGTTCAAATAAACTAGGGCTTTCAAACAATAAACCTTTTTAATCACAATGAATCGCATAATTAACTAATCATGATTAATCATGTTTTATTGTATGTTCAAAATTCTAGTATTTTGTATTTTACAGCATTTTCTAAGATCATATTAGCAACAATAACTGGACTGAGTCTTCCATGATGTTGACTGATCTGCAGTCATCAGACACACATTTGCCAAATGCTGTTGTTAAAGCTGGAGTCCATGATGCTGTTCAGAAACACTTTTTGTTCTACTGGGTGAAATGGTCCTTCCACCCTGAGAGTAGTCAATACATTATGTCTCATCCGGCTCACATCCCCGCTCTGTCCTTCCCTCCTCCCCGCTGTTGCTGGGAATATCCAGCACACTCGTCTGCAGAAGTACTGTACAGAGTCAGCGCTAGCAAAAAAATTCTTTCTGTAGGGAACAATGGCCGAGAAAATATAGCCAAAAATATCACTTCCAGCACTACTTCTGACAGCTCACCCTGCTAAATAGGCAAAGAGAAGAAAGAGGGAGGCAGAAAAGGCTTGACAAAACTCTGGATAAAGCTAAGAGGACAAACCAGAGTCAACATTGTGGAGACACTGAGACATCTGAAGGGACTGAAAAGTGATGCAGAAGTTGTTTTTTTTCTGTTGGACAGGTAATTATTTGTTTTGCTTAAGGAGGAGTTATTATTTTCATGAAATATGTAATGTTTGCCAACTTAGCTACTTTTGTAGCGCGTATTAGCCCGATGCTAAAGTTAGCTTCTCTGTGGGTGTAAGTCGGTCGTAGGGGCTGCTTGTATTGAAGAAGTTATAGGATATTACATTTTGAACATATTGCACAGTCATAGCCTCCAGTGTCTGCATGATAAAGGTGCTCACAGACTGAGACTGAGCGGAGCGGATCTCGATGTCCGTTCAGCTCAAAGCTTCCATTGTTGAGCGCTCTGCTGCTTGTTGTTTCCTGTGAATCACAAGCTCGATGTGACATTTAAAGTGGGTCATTTGAAAAATAAATGCCGAGCAGTGTTTTGTGAGACAACAGTATGGAGCAGAGATGGTGACCATCGCAAAATTTGAGCTTTGCGGACTCCGTGTCCGTTCCCCCTAGTATGTTTGGGCCTTTAACCTAATGCTAACTTGCCATACTAGCTTATCTGTGCTTGTTAACTGGTTGTCAGTACCGCTTGTAATGAAGAGGTTATAGGATATGACATTTTGACCATATTGCACAGCCATAGTCATCACTGTCTGCATTATAAAGGTGACAAAATGACATTGATATATTGGCTTTGAATGGGACGTTTTATAACTGTGGTGATGTAGCATAACGGCTATCCTCTTCCTGCTGAATCCTACTGCCAGATGTTCAAGTTTGAAGGGGCGTAGCTTTGGACGGAGCACTGACGGGAGGGGGAAGAGAGTGTGGAGTTTAGAGGAGGCTGAGAGGAGGTGCTATTTTCAAATCTTGCTAGCTCTCTTGCTAGCTCTTTCAGACTATGGATTATAGCTCTAACTTTTTCCATTTAGTTTCATCCACAGGTCTGTGATCATTTGCATGTCCCGAAGAAGTGTTTTGAAAAACTTCTGTGATATTTTATGTTCTGTTTTTCACAGGGTGCATATTATGTTTGATGTCTCAGCTGTGTGATTTTTTTTTCATTTCGATAAAATCAAGCGATTCCGTAGCATATTGCTGTCATTCTAGTCCGTGACTATGACAGTAGGAAGCAGATGTTACAAGTAAGGGTGCCTTAAGGAGTCAAAATCTAATCGTAATGAATGTATTAACAATGAAAGCCCATAAATAAACCTTTTTGGTAGAAAGCCCTGTTGACAAGCTTGTGCCAGATTTAACTGTGTAACAATGTGAAATCTTGTGCTGTTTACTGAGCACCAACCTGCCAGTGAACACATTTATTTGGGGTCCAAAGGTTATGTATGACAGACTGAAAACATTCAAACTTACCTCAATAGATACATCTGGTGTTCTTATGTTGATGGGAACTGCACATCATGCTCAACATAGTGCACATTCCCAATATGGTTTTAATGTTTGTAATGCACTGACCCATCTGTTATCATTCATTGTTTCAAAAAGTACTTAACTCTAGCCAAGCTACAGCAACAAGTCACTGACCTCATTCGTGACTCCTAAGTGGTTATGCAATCTCAATTTGCTCCTTCCTCTGGGTGGTATCTGATAAGTGCTGAACAGTATGTCTCCTGGCAGCAGAAAAGAGGAACTAGAAGTGAAGCAGAAGCAAAAAAATAAAGAAATAACCATCTCATTGGGAGCAGTGAGATGGTTTAGCAGCTTAAAAATTAGCAATCAACACTTCCTGAGTGTGCTTTTACAGAGAAAAAAAATATCTTTTTTTTTCTCGATCATATGAGTTATATTTGCTAGAAAATTGTGTTTGTGATTCATGTACAATTCATCTTTCTTTTGGTACAAACATAACCGCAACCATCTCACAGTAATGACACACATCCTTAAAATATAGTTCTGCTGTTATTTAAAAACCTTTCCATGAGATCAGGTTGGGTTGAGGTTTAGACTGAACAGTCCACTGACCCCCTAAAACCGACATAAAATATCAGATACACCTTCAAATTTGCTTCTGATCTGATTTTACCGCTACACCTCAAGACACAGTCGTCTGCCTTTCACAAGATTGATCTCGCTCTCTCTCTCTCTCTCACACACACACACACACACACATACACACACACAGTTGGTTCACCACTTTGGTTCAGACTGAAATACAGTAGGTTGAATCAAGTGTTCAGCTATACTCAAGTTACTCAGTTACTTTGTTGAGTACTTACACAAAAAATGACTGTGTTACTGTTAAAAGTAATATTTTTCTTGCTCTTTTTTTAAAAAGAACAGTCTATAATGCTCCCATTTATGCCCTTATAGCTTCATTTCAGTGCTGGATGGAAAATAATACACTGTTGATCATCTCTACAGTTTTTATTTATTTGCATTCACATCACTCTGCTCAACAGAATTGAGAGTTATGGGAAATGGGAATGGGAAAGTCAAAGGAGCTTGAAAAGCTGAAAAAGCGAATCATTGACTTGAACAAGTCAGGAAAGTCACTTGGAGCCATTTCAAAGCAGCTGCAGGTCCCAAGAGCAACAGTGCAAACAATTGTTTGAAAGTATAAAGTGCACGGCACTGTTTTGTCACTGCCACGATCAGGAAGAAAATGCAAGCTATCACCTGCTGCTGAGAGAAAATTGGTCAGGAGGGTGAAGAGTCAACCAAGAACCACCAAGAAGCAGATCTGCCAAGAATAAGAAGCTGCTGGAACACAGGTGTTTTGCATCGCCATGGACTGAGAAGCTGCCATGCAAGAAGGAGCCCTTGCTCCAAAAGTGGCACCTTAAGGGTCGACTGAAGTTTGCTGCTGATCACATGGACAAAGATAAGACCTTCTGGAGGAAAGTTCTGTGGTCAGATGAAACAAAAATTGAGCTGTTTGGCCACGATGCCCAGCAATATGTTTGAAGGAGAAAAGGTGAGGCCTTTAACGCCATGTCTCCCACCATGTCTAACACCATGTCTAACACCATGTCTCAAGCACGGTGGTGGTAGTATTATGCTCTGGGGCTGTTTTGCTGCCAATGGAACTGGTGCTTCACAGAGAGTAAATGGGATAATGAAGAAGGAGGATTATCTTCAAGTTCACAGTTCTTCAAGATAACCTAAAATCATCAGCCTGAAGGTTGGGTCTTGGGCACAGTTGGGTGTTCCAACAGGACAATGACCCCAAACACACATCAAAAGTGTAATTGAATGGCTAGGTCAGGCTAGAATTAAGGTTTTAGAATGTCCTTCCCAAAGTCCTGACTTAAACTCCATTGAGAACATGTAGACAATGCTGAAGAAACAAGTCCATGTCAAAAACCCAACAAATTTAACTGAACTGCACCAATTCTATCAAGAGGAGTGGTCAAAGATTCAACCAGAAGCTTGCCAGAAGCTTGTGGATGGCTACCAAAAGCACCTAATTGAAGTGAAAATGGCCAAGGGACATGTAACCAAATGTTATTATTATTAATATGAATGTTTTTTGTGACAAAGAAATATCTGTTCCAATCACTCTATCAGAGAAAAAAAGAGTTGTAGAAATAACTGGAAACTCAAGAGAGCCATGACATTATGTTCTTTACAAGTGTATGTAAACTTTTGACCGTGACTGTATCTGTGGTCATCCATTGCCGCTTCAGTCAGTTGCTATGTCACTTTCTGTGCTTCCTTTTGGACTTCTTGTATGGACTGGAAACTCGAAATCTTGAAACTCGCTAAAAAAAAACGCTATGTTTGTCCCTTTCGGGTATATATACACAAAGATGGCAATGCAACATTGCCGCCTTCTATAAGGTGTAGGCTCGCACCCATGTAATATAATTAGTGATTTCTAGGCCTACGATAATGCAAAAATGGTGTATGTTGATGTTATTAATGGTTATATTTTGAGTATATATATCATGAGTAGGGCGGCACGGTGGTGTAGTGGTTAGCACTGTCGCATCACAGCAAGAAGGTACCGGGTTCGAATCCCGGGCCCGGGGCCTTTCTGTGTGGAGTTTGCATGTTCTCCCCGTGTCTGTGTGGGTTCTCTCCGGATACTCCGTCTTCCTCCCACCAAAAACATCTTCCTCCCACCAAAAACATGCATGGGGATTAGGATTAGGGGATTAGGGGATTAGGAACTAGGTGTGAATGTGAGTGTGAGTGGTTGTCTGTCTCTATGTGTCCTGTGATGAGGTGGCGACTTGTCCAGGGTGTACCCTGCCTTCCGCCCTAAGACAGCTGGGATAGGCTCCAGCCCCCCCGCGACCCTATGAGGATAAGCGGTAGATAATAGATGGATGGATGACATGAGTAGGTGATTATTGAAAAATGTACTTTGAAAATTACAAGACATTACACAGTGTTCCTTTAAGGTGTGAGTTCTGTGTGGCTTGGTGAGTGGCTGGCTTCTTGTCACTAGGCTGTTCGGCTGAATCCGACTGGTCGACTGATACACTGGCTCGGTGTGGCTGTGCTACTGCTGCTGGCACCACATGCTGTGCTGCTGATGACTGCTGCACTCCACTGTGTGGCTGCAAGGTGCTGCTGCTGCTCAGCCATTGCAGTTGCCTCCAGTCCGACCCACCGTCCTAAGACTACAGCCCACATCACACAAGCTTGTAAATTATCCCCATTTAATGAATGGAGATTTTGAATCTCCATACATTAAATAGTGAGTTGGGTTGCAGGCGGCAACCTCTTTTGCTTTTTTAATCATTCTGGGAACCTGCAGAACCTTGTTAGCTTAATGTTGGCTGGCTGCAAATAATCACTTTTTTTCTCTCATATAGTCTTTCATTGTGGCCCAGAATGTTTTTATCCCTTATATAACAAATAAATTCTCTTAATCTCGGTGGGTATGTGTCTGACTCTCTGTGAATTTTTGAGTCAATCAAATCATGACGAGACAACAACGGCTGTTCTTTTCCTCATGTAAGTGGAGAAGGAAACAGAAAAGATGAGGAAATATTACTGCTGCATAAATTTACCAGAATGGGTGAGTCAGGTGTGTACAAAAAGATCAGAGGACATGAGTCCTTTCCTGTTTAAGCTTTGGTTTTTATACAGTACTGGACCCCTAATTAGCCTCATCCTGCAAACTTTCCCCCTCCTTCTCAGACTAAAATTACAAATGTTCATCACTGGCAGACCAGCTATGGTATATCCACCTACATGACATTACTCAGACAGGGTCAGTGAAGTGAGACTTTTATTGGCAGCTCAAAGGCAGTATGAGGTCACTGACCTGCAAAGTCGGGGTGAGGGTGTGAGCTCCTCATGCATAACGACTGTTCAGTCATTTCTGACCCTCTCTAATGATGGCTTTGAGCATAAACACATGCAGTTGCTGCTGACCTGGAATTAAACCGGGCTATCTCAGTTATCTTAGCTCAAAAGCAGGATAGAGGAGAGCAGGATATGTTGTGGTATAAATTACTATGGAGATTTACAGTCATGGAAAAAATTATTAGACCACCCTTGTTTTCTTCAATTTCTTGTTCATTCTAATATCTGGTACCACTAAACGTATAATACAATGAACACAACAAAAAATGCAGCTGGTCACATAATACTTTATGTCCTATTTGACATTCTTAAGCTTAATTGATTCCCAGGGTATATAAGAGGCCATTTCATGTCACAAGCAGCACTGCACATGCAAAGGCCTAGAGTGGTTTCCTGCTTACATTCAAGCCGTAGCACAACTCAGAAGTTGTCAGCTCTCACATAATGCCTAAAACAAAAGAATTATGTGAAGCAACAAAGGCAGCCATCTTGGCACTGCTGGAAATTGGCATGAGTGAGAGACAGGTAGCGAAAAACCTGAAGATCTCCAAGACAGCCGTTCATTCCAACAAAAAAAACAAGCTGAACATGGCACTACCAAATTGCTACCTGGCCGTGGCAGGAAACGTCCTTTCTACCCCACGAGATGACCGTGCACTCATCCGTTCCTGTGTCAGGAATCGTCGTCAGACCTCCAGGGACCTTAAAAATGAGTGGGCACTGTCGAGAAATGTGACTTGCTCGGCAAGGACACTTGAAACCGACTTGTTGAAGCTGGTTTGAAGTCACACAGAGCACGCAAGAAGCCCTTCATCAATGAAAGGCAGAGGAAGGCCCGGTTACTCTTTGCTCGAGACCACAAGGATTGGACTGTTGATGATTGGGCTAAGGTTCTCTTCAGTGATGAATCCAATTTTGAATTGATGCCCACTCCAGCCAACTTACTGGTTAGGGAGGAAGCCTGGAGAAGCTTACAACCCAGACTGTCTTGCCCCTACAGTAAAACATGGGGGTGGATCAGTCATGATCTGGGGTTGTTTCAGTCTGAGTGGAACAGGGCAAATGCAATTGTGTGAAGGCCGAATGAACCAGGTCAAGTACAGGACTACCCTTGAAAACAGTCTTCTTCCATCAGCTGGAAAACTCTTTCCTGCCTCGAATGACTGGATTTTCCAACAAGACAATGCCCCTTGCCACACGGCAAGGTCAGTTAAAGCCTGGATGGAGAACCACAACATTCGCACCATGCCTTGGCCTGCTCAATCACCAGATCTTAATCCAATTGAAAACCTGTGGAAAATCATCAAACTCAAAATGGAGAACCACAAGCCCAAAAACAAAGAAAATTTGTTTGAATTTGTCCAACAGGAATGGGCTGCTGTGACAGCAGAACAATGTCAGAAGCTGGTGGAGAGCATGCCAAGACACATGGCTGCAGTCATCAAAAACAATGGTTATGCAATCAAGTATTAACTCTTGTGTGTATCATGTGTTTAAAGCAAACAGAAAAGAAAACATGGAATGCTTAAAAGTAGTGTTTTTGGCGGTACAGTGCCATAGCTATTGATGTAAGAATTTAAGTAATTTTGGTTATTATCAAGAAAACCCTGGAAAATGAATAATCCTTAGTTCTTAAATTAAACTCTCATGAGCTATTTTTGTTGTTATCATTATAATTGTCCAAACAAATACCTTTAGTTGAGCCAGGCATTAAAATTAACAAGAAATTGAAGAAAACAAGGGTGGTCTAATAATTTTTTCCATGACTGTATTCTGTGGAGCTAGCCTGCTCCAGATAAGACTATGTTCTCATCCCTTATCTCAGTCAACAGTCAGTTAATTCACTGCCCATCAGACCATGCTATCACATTCAAACTACGGATCTTTTAGTACGACCGAACATGTCCAAATTAGATTATTAAAGTCAGTTATATTTACTGCTGCTTTTGCATTAATATAGTAAGTCTAACTGGACAAACTGCCCAAAATGCAAAACAACTAAACAACATTAAAGCAGGTCATGAAGAAGAACTCCATTCAGAAAATTAAGGAAACTAAAAATGCAGCCCTACCTACGATCAAAAATGCTGATAAAAGTAGATTAACCATTTTTTTTTTAATCTGTCCAAGCTCCTCCTGTAATTCGGCAAACAATCCATCAAAAGAGCATCATTAAAGTATTAATTTGTAATGTGAAATGGATGAAAAGGAAAAGAGAAAGAGATGTTCTTTTCATAAACATCACAGTGCTTATTAGCGTTAATGTGGTGTCTATTAGAGGAAGCCGTGTGCGCACACTTATCCTGGATTGGTTTCACCTGGCTTGATGAATCCGTATCCGTTCATCCTGGCTTGGTCTTTGTGCAACCGATTAAGACTGGACTCTCTTAATTTGGATTGGTTGAATCAGCGCAGTCACTTATCCTGGATGTCTGAATCCTACTTTTGTGCAACAGGCTCCTGCACAGCACAAGCTCAAAACAATACCAAGATGTAAAATCATTTTCACCTCAGTCTGCAGCATGAACACAGCAAAATGCACAAACACTGTTGGCAGATGGTATATGACAACAACACTTTTGTCTTATCCCAACACTAGAATGCAAATATTCCGGTCACTCAGATAATTTCACATTTGTTACTCTATCAGAAATATGTAACATCTCTCGTGATGATACATGAGGATGATTATTCTGGCTTCAGAGGATTCACAGTTGACCAGTCAACAGAGGGAGTGGTCATAACCATGTGTGGGAAAAACAAGCGACAAAGTGTAACAGTGATGTTAATTTCACACTTTGTTGACAGTGTTAACCCCTGATCACCCATTCACACAACAAAGAGGACCTACTTACCCTGTGACCATGTCCACAATCAATCGGTAAATCTAAAAATGATTGAAAGCATCAGTCTTTTATCTCAGGGAGATTTTCTCAGCTCTGATTGGTATTTAATTTTATTAACACAATAAAGTGAGAATATGTAACTTTTGCTTAACAGCGGCCATTTTAGCAACAAGTAACAATTGCAGGATTGTGGTAAATGCTATAGTATAGCGTAAGAATAGCACAGACACATTGTATGAACAGTAATATCTAGCAACCATTAGCCACCATAAGCTAATGGTCATACTCAACCAATGAAAGGCTGGAGTAGCAAAGTTTAACTGTAAGGTTGCATTTTATTGCTAATGAATTCCACTTTGAATTGTTCTTTTTACAGGTTACATCGTTTTCCTATATGTTTGCAACATCATTAACTCTTGATGCACTATGCATTATTGACAGTGAAATTAATATTATTAATTTATTAGTTATTTTATGAATAATATCATTTTTTCATTTATTTTTAGTATAAGACATTAGAGAGTTTATTGCACACTTACATGAGACATGAAGTTTGGTCTCCTCTCCACATTAATGATTTTTGTACAGTCCCTAACATGAACCTGAACATATACATTTGACTAAATTTATTTTCTCTTCAAAAATTCCTGTTCTGATGAATAAGTTAAATCACATACAGTTTCACTCATCCTCTTCTTTACATGAAAGAAAGCTGTTTGCCTTAAAAGTATGTAAGAAACATAACACTGTCAGAGACTTTCTTTTTAATTAAATTGATCATTGACTTACAGTACATGCCACATGTGCCAATTATTATGGCTCATCAAGATAATTCATCTCACAACCTATTATATTTATTGTATTATCCTTCAATTCATTCTGTTAATTTCACATATGTCTGAATGAATTTCATGCTTCATGGAACACTTTACTATTCAATTGAAAGAAATGAGCGGATTGCCCACAGTCTGTGGCCAATTTCATGCTTCACTGGAATGAAAGTTGCATGCTGTATGTTTACAAGACTACCTTTACTGTTCAATAGCTCCTGAAAAAAACTGTGCAAATGGGTCTTGGTAACTGACACAAAAGCAATGCAGCATTTTGTAATAAAACGAAGGAATATTTGTTATCGAAAAAGGATGACTTATAAGACACTAATCATAAATGTTAGCTAAAGTCATTGCCTCAGAATTTTGTCAGCACATTAGTCAGAGATACAACTCAAAAATCTATAAGACTAGTCATCTACTAAACTACAAAATCTGTACATGCATGGATGCTAAAATTCACTTCTTGCCAAAATAAAATGCAGCCTATGATTCGCAGATATCAGTTATATATATCACTTTATGCCAAGGTAATTCTTAACATGCTGAGTCAAGACTCTCTGACTCAAGAAATTAAATGTGTCTTCTTTAAATGTGATTGTCAGTGAGATATAATTGTAATGACTTAAGGTAAATATAAACTTCTGAGTCAGTTAAAGCCACAGATAGCAATTTCTAATGTGCATGTGTGCATTTTACACACTGCCAGAGGAATGGTAAACCCTCGTCTTTAAGTATTATCACTGAACCGCAAAGATCCCATCACAGCCGCTATGCTCTGTCCCACTCACTTTCACAGCAAATGCTTCTTGTGAGTATGTCTCATTCCTAACTCAGTGGACAGAGACCATTTCAGACTGGAGATGTGCACACAACACTTCACATTTGTTGGGTGAATATAAAAAATGGAAAGAATTTCCACCCAATTATAATGTGCTGATTTAGCAAGAAACAGTTTTCTTGAGTGAAATTAATGTAAAACAGTGGTGTAGTCTGGTTTATTCTATTGGGTATACTCTGACCCCATGTTTGGCTGCATGAAGTATGCAAGGATTTTAGCCCTATGGAAAGAAATCTTACTGACCCCCCGTAGAGGAAAATTTTGACAGTTTTACATAAAACTATACATTTTAGTGATATTTTTGACTACAATTCCCATATTCCTGAAAAGAACAACATGACAGTTACTTGGTAGAATAAAACCAGAGTTTTCTTCAAAAATATGTGTATGAACTAATATGAGGAGAAAAGTGAGCTAGCTTATAAACTCGGGACAAAGTTAGGAATAGCTAACAGGCTAATGTTCTAGAACTTTTCATCACATGAACCATCCTACTGCTTCCTCCTCCACTAGCTAAGTCGCTATCTGTTAGCGCTGTGCAGGCTGTCCGACCAGCGGGCAACAACAGGGTTTGTTCAGTGAAGCCAATACAGAGGTGACTAAACTTGCATTCTCTCCACCAGCCAGCAGGGGGCGATACTGGTGGTTTCAAAAAGAAGTCCATTTCCATTCATGCGTATTGGAAAATGACCATTTTCTCTCCTGCTGTATTACCTCTGTAAACACCCTAAGTACGAGTTTTTCAGTGAGATCTCTGTGAACTTGTTCTTCGTTTTGTTCGTATTTTCTTTGCTCTTAAAAACTTTTGACGGATTAGCTACTATTTCACAGTGTGTTTGTGGCGTGTGAGAGAAGGAGGACCCAGGAGCGGAAGCGGTACAGGTGAGTACAAAGGTTTATTTCACAAAAAAAGCAGGTGAGAGTTTCAAAAAAGGTCCACAAGTGAGGGGAAGACACGAGGGTGAGTGCTGGGCTGTGAGGGCGACGGGAGGCACTGGAAAAAACAGGAGAAGAGAGACACGGGTAAATATACATTCACTGGAGGGTGCATGACAAAACTTACACTCGCTGAAAAAAGGCCAAGCTGCTACCACGGAGGATAACTGGATACTCTGGCGCTGAGGAGTGTCACTGCAGGTCTTAAGTAGACGATCTGATGATCCAATCTGATGCAGGTGTGTACAATTACTCCTCAGCGCCGTGGGGGGAAGGGAGCCACCGGGAACAAAACCACACAAGAGAAAACAAGACAACTCCAAGAAATAAACCACCAAAATAAAAGCACAAAAAACACAAACCACCACAGTGTTCTCAGTTCTTGAACGTTATCTTAATCAACTTTGTTCAACATTTTGGTTGTCTTAAATAACTTGTTCAGCTTTCGCGTCACCAAAAGGTACAACACGGAGTCGGCTGTTCAATTTTTCTGGTAAGTAATGTTAGCTTTTTTTGAGCTCGGTTTTTATCAGCCATAATTCATATCCCAATTAATTTAACAGTTACTGTGAATTATGGATGCATTTTGCTAAACAAGTTATGTAGCTAGCTAGCGCCAGTGTTAGCTAACAACACAGCGTTTGCTATGCTGCTGCACTGCCGTGCAACACTGCCGCTACCTGGTCCTGTAAGGGCTGGAAAGCTGTGTTAACGTTCATCTTAGACCGGGCTGCATACGTCAATACCTAAAAGGTAAATGACAGTAATGGTAAGCTAACGACGTTTGCTCTGTCTGCCACTAATTTAAAGTGTAACATTTACGATATTGCTTTAGTTTGATGTGCAGTCAACATAACAGTCAATGAGGACAATCGTGTGCAGTAATTACTTTTTACTACTAATTACTAATTGCAGATGTTTGTTGTAAATGGTGCTTTGTTAATGTAAGAATGCACAACAGTAAACACTGTTCTTCTCTAACAGATTTTCTTTAGATGATGATGACAGGCTAAAGCAATGGTGGCTGAATGTGAGGAGAGAGAACTGGGCCCCATCTTATTCGTCAGGCCTGTGCAGTACGCACTTCAAGAAAGATCAGTTCTTCACAGACAAGACGGTAGACAGATGTACTTTAAACAGACACTATGTATTTTTTTTCTACCATCTAAATTACTTATTATTAATTAAAATTACTGTGCTTTGCATCATGGTTGGAACTACGGTAGACGGAATGGGTCGAAAATCGAGATTCACGAGGCTGTTGACAACAACGTGTTTTCAAACACCAATTCACTGAGTTTTTGTTTGGGTGATGAGATACGTTATTTTAAACTGCATAGAATCATTTGTGTGAGCAGGTAGTAGGCGATGACATGAAATGCCCTTAGCTTACTCAATCAAACATATACTAATGTTACCATCCACCAACGAGGTTTATGCTTTACGTGATCTACTGTTATGCTGCCAACGTAATGAATTACACAACATTGATGTTGTAACATTGACTTACCTGTCGAGAAGAAAGCAGGCACTCACACCTTTCAGGAATGACAGTATTTTTTATTTTAAATTTTATTTTTGACATTAAAGATATAATTTTGATTGTAGAGCTTGAACATACTGGTAGATTAATTATCCATCCATCCATTATCTACCACTTATCCTCTCATAGGTCGCGGGGGGGCTGGAGCCTATCCCAGCTGTCTTAGGGCAGAAGACAGGGTACACCCTGGACAAGGCACCACCTCATCGCAGGGCACATAGAGACAGACAACCACTCACACTCACATTCACACCTACAGTCAATTTAAATTAGCCAATTAACCTAATCCCCATGCATGCCTGGGATTCGAACCCGGTACCTTCTTGCTGTGAAGCGACAGTGCTAACCACTACATCACCCTGCCGCCCTAGATTAACCATTCCATATGTATATAGTTGTGTGTATGTAATGTAATTAATATATAACATTAATTACAAGAATTAATGTAATGTAATATGCAATACATATATCTCTGTGTGTATGTGTATGTGTGTGTGTATGTATGTATATACATATGTCTGTGGATATTCTCTGTATTTACCATTAGGACAAGAACAGACCGAAGGTCATGGCTGTGCCTACCATTTTCAGTTGACAACATCTCAATCTATTGGACTCGATGGGGTGGACTGCGGTGGAAGAGAGAAAATGTGACTGTAAGATGTGTATTGCTATACTACTTTATAAGGTATACAAACTGCAATGTGTACAGCTCAAATACGTAAGTTCCAAAAATACAGTTATTGCCACTTACAAAAGCTGATTTTAAACTAAACCTACAATGATTCAACAGTAATTTGCATTTCCATCAACTCAATGACTCTAACAAGACAGTTGTTTTCTATACCCTTAAAGTACATAAGGACGCATAAGAAAAACAATGTAATATCTATCTTTTGAAGATGTATAAGAATTTCTTTGAATTATGTTTTTTTAAAGCAAATTGTTTAATGAAAATGGACAGTGTCAGAGACCATGGGGTGGCACCCAAATATTTTGAACAAGTTGAATCTACTTAAGTTGAATCTTTACCAATTAAGTTGACCCAACACAAGTACATTTAGCTTGAAACAGAACAGAATTGCAAAATACTAAACCAATCACGTTCATTTCCATGATTTTTTTTTTTCATTCACTGTTAATTTAGCAAGGTAAAATTATACAAATTAAAGTCACAAGTGGTGGGTTACAACAAGTCAGAAATTATAACTTGATTTTTTTTGTCAGATTCAGGATTAAGCAGGATTCAGTTTTTATGTTAAAGGACAGTATGATCAGAGGGCATTAAGAAGAATTGGCTTTTCTTCATCATATTTCCTTTTATGATTACCACCTGTTAAAAAAATGTAGATAGTTAATATTGTTGGTGCCTCAAGGATTGGTCCATAGATTAGTTTTGTCCATCCCTTTCAGTCAAATCTGTTTGGGAGATAAAATGCTAGCTGTTCATTTATTTATACCTCTATTTACTGCACCACCATCACCTGACATCCACTACTGCCTATGGCCATTATACAGTAAATGAGACAACACGATAATAACAACAACAACATCAACCTAAGAAAATAAACTTCAAGATGCCGTAGAAATTTACTGAAACACCAGAGAATGAAAGAATTTAATTTTTATTTGTCTTGAAGTATACTTTAAGGTTGAATCACTGGTGTTTTTTTTTTTTTAAAACAAAGATGGATTGTAATTCCACTCTGTGCTCACCAGAGGTGTATGGGGATTTTTTTTATGGAATAGTATTGTGCATTTGTACACGCTAACTAAATCTACACCAGGACAATAATGCATTACTTCCCCTATACAATAATGCATCTACTTCCCCTATACGGCTAAACAAAGACAATAATTCAGCTCTGGGCTTGAATAAACTGATATGCATTATTAATGCTCCCAGATTTCAGCACAGTCCTTGTTTTATTAACAGGAAGTTTTGGTTCATTGAATTGGTTACTGGGTCAATCCCAACCTTTAGCCTTCTTAAACAGTAGTATGGAGTATTAGGGCCATATTGAGAAAAAAAAATTACAGATTTTGAGAACAGTCATTTACAAGAAAAAAAATCATTATTTACAAGAAAAAAGTCTGTATTTACGAGAATAAAGTCATTATTTACCAGAAAAAAAGTCATTATTGACGAGAAAAAAATCTTTACATATGAGAATAAAGTCATTATTTATGAAAGAAGTCATTATTTGTGAGAATAAAGTCATAAATTTACGAGATTCAAGTCATTATTTACGAGAATAAAGTCATGAATTTACTAGATTAAAGTCAATATTTACGAGAAAAAAGTCATTATTTACAAGAAAAAAAGTCATTATTGATGAGAATAAAGTCATTATTTACGAGAAAAAAGTAATTATTTATGATAATAAAGTCGTAAATTAACAAGAATAAAGTCATTATTTGTGATAATAAAGTCATAAATTCTAACGTGTTTTTGGAGAGGAGGACACATTCCAACTTCCTGGATCAATAAGTGAAATACAGTAATCTAAAGATGTAAATGATGTATTTCTGCAGTGTTGGTGATGCACATGATGAGCCACAACTGTAGTTTCACCGGAATGATGATCCCCGGTGCTCCATGGAAAACATTGCTCCTAATGAAGGACAGAGGGTGTCATATCCTGACCAGACTGTAAAGCCCAATTGGGCAAATTCATAATTTGTGATATTGGGCTATACAAATAAACCTGACTTGACTTGACTTGACTTAATGAGCACCGGCTCTTGAGGAGACCAGGGACCGTCGACAAAGTGCAACACCACAAATATTCAATAACTTCTACATTATAGTTATAACTGTAGCATCACCACATTCAGCTCAGACACATCTCACCTCATGCTGCTGATATTACAACACTACACTGATTTTGACAAAAAGTGAATTTATGTAATTTTTATGGATTATTGTATGATTTTTATGGGAGTAATATTCACTAATATATACACATTATTATTTTCAGCCAACAGAATATTTCTGTGTCTGAGCTGAATGTGGTGATGCTACAGTCAATAATATATAAGTTATTGAATCTTTTTCTTTGTGGTGTTGCACTTCGAGTAAAAAAAACGGTTGTGGCTCATCATGTGCATCAACACTGCAGAAATCGTATACTGCATCGTATACATCTTTAGATCATATTGTATTTGATTTATTGATCCAGGAAGTTGGAATTTGCCCATTTTTAACTTTAGAGAAGTTTTTAACTCTTCCTCTACAAAAACATTAGAATATTATGACTTACTTACGACATTTTCTCATAAATAATGACTTCATTCTCATAAATAGTGACTTTATTCTCGTAAATAATGACTTTATTCTCATAAATAGTGACTTTATTCTCGTAAATAATGACTTTAATCTTGTAGATTTATGACTTTTTTTTCTTGTAAATAATGTAAATGTAAATAGTAGTTTATTTATACAGCCCTTTACAACAACCGTTCGGCGAACCAAAGTGCTTTACAATAGAATAATAACTTAAAAAAATTAAATTAAATTTAAAAAAAATAAGAACAATAAAAGCAATAAAATGTAATGAGATAAAAATAGGAATAAAATCAAGATTAACAAATAGACTGTGTGTGCCACCACATTACTGGGCATTGTAAGTCGCCCTAAATAAATACGTTTTCAAGCTAGACTTAAAGAGGCTCAGGTCAGAGATCAGACGCATTCCAGCAGGGAGTTTATTCCAGAGCCTGGGGGCAGCAACAGAAAAGACTCGGTCACCCCATTGTTTGCTCCATGACCTGGGCACTTCCAACAAAAGTTGGTTTGCTGAACTCAGAGCTCTACCAGGCTCACAAACAGTTAAAAGCTCAGATAGATAAGATGGGGCAAGGCCGTTAAGAGCTTTAAAAACATTAAAACTTTTTTCTCGTAAATAATGACTTTAATCTCGTAAATTTACAACTTTATTCTCATAAATAATGAAATTTTTCTCATAAATAATGACTTTTTTCTTGTAAGTAATGACTTTAATCTCAATACTCAAAAACAAAGTTTCAACCAAGGATTTATTAACAAATAATAGTAAATGGTACAGAGAGGAATTCACACTCTAACCTGACTGACTCAACAGAAAAACAAAAAATCACTTCATAAGGAAGGATGACAAAATTATCTAATCAAACAAAAGGGCTCAGGCACTATGGCTATGAAAGTTACAAATAAAACACAGTGGTCTAACTTGTGAACTCAAAACTCTCTCAAAATGAGAGGATGGGATAACCGATCTACAAAAAAATCTATAACACAAAACACTCACCACCGGTGAGAACTAAACTGACTGGGAAAACACCACACACCACAGCTACACTGACAGGGAAATGCTGAGTACACTAACAGACTACACGTGACTAACAAACAAATTGACAAAAGAACATACAGCTCAACAGGCAGAACACACTGACGGGGAACCTGACGTGGACAGGGACTGATGACGTGGAAAGTGGCTGGTAGCTTGGTAACAAGGACACAAGGAAACAATCAGGGCCGGGCAGACAGTAACACAAGCACACGGGAGGGCAGGAAGCAAAACTACCTGAAACAAGAGGGAGACAACATTACTATAAAATAAAACCAGGAAGTGACAACACAACATGCAGGCATGAGACAAAAATGGGCAACCATGCATGCTATTCTGGTAATTTTTTTTAATAAAATGTACAAATGTAAGGGGATTTCTACTTAGAAGAGAGTGTGGAAGAAATAAACTTGAATTCGAAATGAGCACCCTGTGTGATATACTGTTTGTGTTAACATTGGTCAGACTGAAATCATAAAATTTTTTTGTCATTCTTTTGTATACGTTGAGCTCTGCCTGGAAGCCACAACCCAAACATTGTTGAATAGTACAGTGAATTGTTTTACAACCTCTTCCTCCATCTGAACTTCACCAGGGAGTGAACAATGACTCCCTGTCAGTAACAGCTTCGTCTATATATGGTCTTATCCATTCGAAATATACGAACTGGTTTTGTTCTTTCCGTTTCTGTTTATCTGAACAACACGTAATACCAACTTGGATGCCTTCCACCAGCAACAAGAACACACTCTGCCTCTGTAGTTGCATGGCAGTGCAAACAGTGGAGGAGTTTTGGTCTTTGATGGTCATAAACCCAGTTTTTGGGTGGAGCTCACCAACAGTACCCCAGGGGCCTTTGCCACACAACCAATTATAGCGGCTCAGGCTCTTGAAACTTTTTGTTCCAATGTAGTTAACAAGGACATGATTGGCCTGACAATGATTCCTTAAATCAGACAATGATAGAATTGAGTAGACACGGCTGGACAGTCAGCGGCGCAGAATTTCTTTTTTCTTTTTCTGCATTATCACATTTCATTCCTGTGCATGGAAAATTTAGGAGCCAGAGAGTGACGGCTTATGAAACATGCACGGGTAAGTAACTTTGTGACATGAAGTTTGAGCACTTAGACATAGATTTAATAATGTGGACTTAAGTATCTTACTAGATGACAAATGTTCCACTGTTAATGGGTGTTAGTTTTTCAGGGTTGATATTTGTTGAACTTGTTCACTCATAATGACTGGCTCCAGGGCAGGAGTTCAGCAATGTCTAAAAGCTAACAGCTGACAGCTGTCACAATTTGAAATCTTACTGTATAATAATAGGTTGACGCTTAAATGAATTGTTCAACAAGTTAGTACAAGTTAGTTTCTTGTTGATATTAAGATGATGATTCTCAACTAACTCTCAGCACAAAATGTGTTTCTTTGTTTGTTTTATATCATACCAGTATGGTAATTTCACATTCAAAACAACTAAGTGAGAGAAAGTATTTCAGTTCTCTCATTTCCTCTCATGCTTGTAAGACCTTTCCAGGAGCAATAACCTCCAGATACTGTTCCTTACAGACTACAGGAAAATAAAGTTTCAAGATTCAAGACTCTTTATTGTCATTATGCACGTATAACAAAATGTTCTTAAGTTAAAGTGATAAAGTGAGATAAAGTGGGAGAAGTTGGATGTGCATGTTGGGTCATCAGGTCAGCATCACAACTTTCTGTAAGGAAGAAAAGTGAAAATCCAGTAGGAGATACTGTAGTATGGAATGTACATTTTTTGGGACAGTGTTTGACTAAACAGAGCAGAGTGAAATATATAACTGGGAACAGGTTCCAAGACAGTTACAGAGATATCCAAATATGAACTGCCTGGGAGTGACAGGATACAGGAAGACAGATGTCACAGACTGAGGAAACCATTCATGATTAATTCAACATGCAGAATCACACTTTCCATAAGAGAAAGTTAATTTACATTGCATTTTGGGCACATATATAGCTCTATGCCACAGTAAACTGATTTAACAGTAGCTTTATTCCAAGAACCAAATATTGAGGAGTTCATTGCTCAAAGGCGATATCAGCAGATAATGCTGTAGCTCACCATTCTGCGAAAAAAAAGATCAAGCGATCATGTGGGTTAAGAAAAAAATCAACAGCTTTCTCACAAAAGCTTTTTCTGTCTCTCTAAATGGCAAAGTACGACTGAGCCCGCAAGGGTCCAGTGTTCATTATATCCTACAGTCCATACTGTGAGTGGAGGACTGTACAGATCAGAGCTGTGCGATATTACGATATATATCATAATGCGGCATAAAAATGTCTACCGTACGATATAAACCTCTGTTGTTTATATCGTAATTTTAACATGTAGCTACTTAGTTAGCTCTGTTGCTACGCTAACATAAACGTTACTCTGTTTGTGGTTTAGATACGCCGTGTAAAGTACAACTCAACGTTGGAATAACCGCTGGATAATCCAAATGTATCATGCGAGTTTAAAACGTGTATTGTATGACGCATAGACATAATAGTATGACGGCTACTGTAACCACAGCAACGCTACTGCTTTGCGGCAGCATGTTTATGTCACCCGTAAGGACAGGTTTGTGGCAGTTGTAGCTCGGAAGTAAACAGAGATAAAGCAGCATGGAGGACGTTGTGTTGCGTGTGAATGTTTTATTGTCGTTTAAAACACATCTTTATTACCAGCCAAACTTTATAATAAAATACAGTGCAAACACAGCCAGACTTCCGGTCGCTCTCAAAGTAAGCCTTCAGAATAAAAGCATATAAGGGATTACACTGCAGAGGAGACGGAGGAGAGCGCAATGGAAAGTAAAAACACATCAGAAAAAAAATATATATCAGAATATATATCGTTATCGGGATATAAACTTGGCTATACCAGGATATAGAATTTTATCTATATCGCACAGTCCTAGTACAGATGTACAGACAACTGCCCCTATCAGGAGTGAGGCTAAACACTTTGATAGTTTGTCCTGTCGCTTAAGCAAGAAATAAGACCATGTGAGTCACTTCAGTCCTGTGGGTTGATTGAACTGGGAACAGCTATGACAGGATAAGGTGTCATGCAATGAGACAAAAGGCCAGCGGGTAGTCTCTCTATGGGTGTGTAAAATCTACCTCAGATTAAAGAGTTTAATGGATGGACCTCCACTTGAGGGACAATTTAACATAAAATAATTCAAGGTTCAATAGCAATATGAGAAATCTTCACAGGAGGTAATGCATGTATTTGAGATCTATCATTTTGTGTGACAAGCACACAAACATGCCTGCAAGCACCCATAAAGGACAAAACACACCAAGACACCTCAGATGCCTGTTCATGATCCATGCTCTATCATAATTGTTACATTGTTCACAAAGCTTGCTCTCCCACCATATATCATATTTCAACTAAACTGCCTTGGCTCGTGAATATCATCAACAAGAGCTGCACCAAAATCATTGCACGTCAAGCCTGAAGTAAATGTGTTTACCTATTGATGACAGACGTCGACAAGAGCATTGATCATTTTACTGCAGTGAGCAGCAAAGGTAGATGAATGCATGACAAAGTCAGAATTGCAGTAAATATCAAAGGACTATTCTCCATCGATAGCACATTCCTGTTCAATTTTGGATAGTCGTGTGGTGGAGTAAACTTGGCTTCTTGTCCAGTGTGTCTGCGAAACATTAATTCGCAGAGCAAATCTGTAAAGATTATTTTGCACTGTGTCATGAGCAACCTTTCCAAAGTTATCAGAGCTCTCAGAGAAAACAAGATGCACATAAATGCACATACTTTTTAGAGTATACGCATCACGCTGACTCATTATAAGCAGGTCTGAGGCACCAATTGAAGCAGAGAGGCAGGCTGATCTGTTCTCAACCCTTTTTATCTGTTCCATTGGTTCCAACAATGAGTTATGTCCATTCAGCTAATATAATACATTTTATTCTCACAATTCAAATAGATTTCCATAAAGAGAAACCTTCCGATAAATAGCTCTGTGTTACAGTCTCGGCATAGATGCACCATGAAAAACATTTCTGTTTTGATGCAGCATAACATGACTCAACCAAAAAGGACTCAACCACTCTCAAATATTCTGTGTATCCAGTATAGTGTACATTTTTATGTTAAAGCATCATGGGAGGAAAGCACTAAATCACAAAGATTTTGCCAGGGCAAGGCAACAGTAACAGTTAAACCTCCCAGAAAATCATAGAGTGTGCACTGAGGTTGGTTTAATGTGCCAGTTGGCTCACTTGTGCGTCCAGCTTTCTTCTCACTTAACAAAGAGTCAAAAAAAGCTTCACCTGTCTTTGATATGATCCAGACTACAGGCTGTGAAACATCAGTGCTTGGACAGTGCAGCTGAACAAAAAGTTTTCTCTAAACTTTAAACATAATGCTTGCATGTGCATGTGTGGGCTTTTCAAAGTATGGTTTACATGTGTTCAAAAGATGAGACAAAAGTAAGAAAAAAAGTGAGTCTGCAGTTTTGTCTCATGCAGCCCTGCAGTCAAATTCTTGGGAGCTCTTGGCACTCTGCAGACTGGCTCTCTGATTGGCTGAGCACAGACCATGATGTCATCCCTGCATGCTATAAGTGCTCTGACAAAAAGCCTGGGAGACACATTAGAGGAAACACTGCACAACAGGGGGACTGAGTGAGTGAGATACACAGAGATAAAACGAAAACAGGCAGTAGCAAGAAGGACATGTGACAGTGAAGGAACTAACAGTGACATTCTACTTTTTATGGGAGGCAGGAAAAAAGTACCAACTACCAACCACCTGTGGAGGTTTGTACTTTTATTTTTGCTAAGCTGTGTTTGCTGAAACCTAGCAGGATGTACTGCATTTCCTACAGTGTTGATGCTGTAATTTCTGTTCTTCTTTTTTGTGGAAATATAACCAGCAACAGACACATCAGTGCAATTTACTTAGTGCTAGTTGTCTTTATGCATACTGTTTCTATGAACACTGTTTACTGTTCTCATCAGGCTACTTTTACTTTTAAATTGAGATCTTCACCTCTCCCTCTCTCTCTCTCTCTCTCTCTCTCTGTGTGTGTGTGTGTGTGTGTGTGTGTATATATATATGTGGTTGCTTCAGATGGGAAGTACAACCCTCCCAGTGCACCTCAATGAGAGTGTGGGGATGATCAACTCGTCATCAGACCCAGCAAAGAACAAGCAGATGTACAGTGAGGCAACAATGATCCTGCTGGGCATGGTCACATCCTTACTTATCCTGGTCATCGTCTTTGGCAACATTCTGGTCATAACAGCGATCGCCCGCTTCCAACGTCTCCAAAATGTCACCAACTGCTTCATCACATCCCTGGCCTGCGCTGACCTGGTAATGGGTCTTGTTGTGGTTCCTTTCGGTGCCTGCTACATCATCTTCAACACATGGCACTTTGGCAGCTTCTGGTGTGAGTTTTGGACCGCGACCGATGTGCTCTGCGTGACTGCCAGCATCGAGACTCTGTGCGTCATAGCTATCGACCGGTATTTGGCCATCACCTCTCCCTTCCGCTACCAGTCGATGCTGACCAAGTGCAAGGCCCGCATTGTGGTCGTGCTGGTGTGGGTGATCGCTGCCTTGACATCTTTTCTGCCTATCCACATGAAGTGGTGGATATCAGATGATAAGGAAGCTAAGGATTGCATTGATAACAGTAATTGCTGCGAGTTCTACACCAACATGGCCTACGCCATCACCTCTTCCATCATCTCCTTTTACATCCCTTTGGTCATTATGGTTTTTGTCTACAGCCGTGTTTTCCAGGAGGCCAAGCACCAGCTGAAGAAGATCGACCAAAGCGTTGGACGTTTTCACAACAGCGACAACAGCAACATCAAATCTTTGGAGGCCAACAATGGACGCAGTCATAAGAGGGCCAAGTTTTGCCTACGGGAACATAAAGCCCTAAAGACGCTGGGCATCATCATGGGGATCTTCACCCTGTGCTGGTTGCCCTTCTTTTTGCTCAACGTGGTAGTGGCTATATGGAAGGTGGAGAACATTGAACTCACCTTCAGGATACTCAACTGGATTGGCTACGCAAACTCAGCCTTCAACCCGCTCATTTACTGCCGGAGCCCTGAGTTCAGGTATGCCTTCAAGGAGATCCTCTGCATGAAGAAGAACCGCTTGAGCAACCCAGGGCCCATGAACGGATATGTCTACAGCAGGAATAGCTGGCAGAGCGAGCAGCAAGGTAGGAGTAAGTGCAGCTTGGAAGACAGTGACACTAATGACGCATGTCGGGGGATGGTAGCAGGGGTCTGCAGTGTTGAGGACAGAGCAGTGGACCCCAACGGGAATTGCAACAAAGGCCTAGCAACTGTTACAACTGTCCTTTAAGCTTGGAGCCCCAAAACATGTTTATACTGCTGTCATAAACATTTTCCAGTCGACTAATGAAGGTAAGATCAGTCAGTCTGATTGACAGAGACTTCTTTACAGAAGCTAATCAGGTGAGGAATGTACTTCACTTCCTCTTTCAACACAGTGAATTATTACCGTAACTAGATCACTTTTCTTTTATTACATTTCTCATGTTTAACTTCCATCTACCTCATCACATCATATGCTTCTTAACTGACTATTTTCACATCAACTCTGTGTATACAAGAGTTGCACTAGGGCAGCATCTCGGCTGCTTATTTACTCTAATAAATGGTCTGTGCACTATATTATTGTCAATTATCTGGTTCAGATTGAATTTGTGGGCATGTCTTTTGTCTCGCACGTTGCTTGGCAAATGATCCTGCAATTTCTTAGCATAAAAATGTTTATGAAATTCAAAGTAAATCAATGCCGTTTAAGGCAGTGAATTCCATTTGTGTATGCATGCCAATTCGGCATGAAAAGTGAGTTCTTATTTCCATCAGAAAATGGATGAGGAGCATGGAAGGATCAAACTTAATGTCTCTTTTGGGGCTTTGTTTGAAGAAATACATTCCAAATTAACCAGCATTTTAAGTTGGCTTCATTTCTGGGTTTTCTTTTTTTTTATGGATTGTGTCATTGTGAAAGATGACCAACAGTTGTGGCAGAACATGTCTCTTCTCACCACTCAACAATGCTGTGAGGCCCTTCTCCCTGCTCTATACAGATTTATAGCCTGTTGCTCGAGTGTTTCTGTTGCCAGCAGATAGCACCAGAGATATGAAGTTATCTGTATGTCACTGGTGCAAGCTGAGAAACGCCTGAGGGCCATTCTTGAAAACTTGCAAGTTTGTATACGTTGTGTCATTTAGGATTCTAGCATCTTTCAGAGCATTTCAAATGGCTTTCGCCTGCAGCTTCCATATGATAAAATCATGTTCTTAAATGAAAAAGTTGTACGTTATATAGCCTTCACATAAGTATAAGGCATACTATGAGCCTCTCCTGTCACCTCTATGTGATGGTAGCAGTCCCTTTTGTTGTGTAAGTCTTGTTAGTTTTTTGTAAATGTGAGGTTGCTGTGTTTCAGCATGTACAGCGTTTACTGAAACCAGAGAAGTTGTTTCCTTGGTCATGGCATACAAGGGTACAAACTACACACAATAACAAACAGTGAGTCGAAATAGCCGAGTGATAACAAAGTTCCAGGCTCAGAGACCAATAGACGCAGATGAGAAAAACAGTCCCTAGTAGTGCACCTTTGTCACTGCTCCCTGACATTTCCCAGAGTCTCCTTGCTCACTGTAAACGGATGTCTGGATCTTTATGAAACCAGACTGGATATTTGGATCAGAAAGTCAGTTCACTGAGCAGCTGTTCCAGTTGCTTCAGTCAGTCTACTTTCAGGAAAGTCTTCAGGAAATGCCCCCAATCCAGCTGAGTCCAGCCCAGTAAACATGAATAAATCCCTCTTAGGGCAATACATCACAGAATACACAGTTCCCACTTGCATGATAAGATTAGATCTAAAGAGCCAACCTGAAATGAGACTCTCTTATCGCTGCGACTTTATATCACATGGCTGTTGGCAATGCCACTTTTTGACATAGGTGAGAAATAATGGAAAATGAGCCACATTCAGGGGCTTTGAATTAGAGAAGCCACCCACTTTTCCCACACTAGATGTGTTGCAGTGTTGTTTTCTTCCCCCAGTCAGTTTAGAGATCTCTATGCCGTGATCAAAATGACAGCACACTAAATGTGGCTACTAAAGGTGGGAGGGGGACCAGGGTTTCTCTGCCAGTCTAAAACAGTGTCAGTAGTCACGTAGCTAACCAGAGACGTAGCGTCGTCTCTGGTTAGCTGACACCGTCAAAACTGTGAACTTTGTTCCCTCACAGGGATCTATATGTACTGTATCACAAGGTTTGGTCAGTGCTGTTGTCACCGATCTTAGGAATAGACGTAGATATGGTGTCATCTTACATCAGTGTTTGTCATGTGAAAAACAAGCTTTCCAGTGTGTTGCTCTTTTTCCAGGATTTACAACAAAGTAAATGCAGGGGTCCAAGGGTTTTTTTTTCATCATTTTCACTGTACAGGATGTACAAATCAGATTTTTGATGTATGACTATTTATTCACTCATGAGTAATCAATGCATTGGATTGATACCAAATGAATGAATTAGTAACTTGGGCTGTATACACCCACCCACACACACACACACACACACACACACACACACACAGATGTGTTTTAGTGGCGTAGAATGTGAAGTCTATATCCACAGTGCTCCCTCCTGGCAGTGGCCTCTCCTTGCACCTCTGCTGTCACATTTATTTTTGGTTACTGTTTTATCAATTTGCCTATATAATGTATTTCATGTCTTTACCTCCTCATGCTGGAGGAGAAAATGCAGCTATGTGCAATGAGTCTATAATGATTAGTTGATAATTCAACATTCCAAGTACATCTGATGGTTTGCCTATCGATGCATACAATCAGTTCTCCCAGTGAAATTTTGTCTTAGATTACCCTATCCACCGTGTGGTTTTACCAACTTTGCAACGGCTAATTTAGAAGTTGATAGAGGACACGTTACAATGTGCCACATATATTTTCAGTGTTGTTGAATCTAAGCTTTCCACATTTTTATATGCTCAAGGCTTAAGTGTGCAAGTGTTTATGCTGTCCTTTACAAACCTATTATTGTTCCTATTTAAGAAAATTAATTTTAGAACCCAAGACCAGTTCCCCATGATTTAGACCAGGTTCACTTAACTTAATACAGCACTGTATGGCACTTTCAGTAAACATTTGTTTTTGAACAAACTGAAACCATGTTGGAGTTCAAGAACTATAAATTATTGGCTGGAGAGTCCTCAAAATGAAAAGTCATGAGAAACTGCAGAATCTCACTGTGGACTGTTGATTTATGGATATGAATGTGATTTTTTTTTGTGAGAGTTGAATGAGAGCTGAATATTGCTTTAGCCGTCATATGAAAAATGAACCTGCTACATGTGAACTTTTTTTGAGTGAAAAAAGTTGTTTACTAAATGTTTGCAAACGATCTTCGCACAAGTTTTTGTCACTGTTTGTAATGAAGCCTGTTACAACATGTGGTGTCCTGTGGTATTTATGATAAAAAAGCAAGTGTATGTGCTGTAATATTTGTATTGAAATAAATGATGTGGATGTTGCCTGTAATATCCTCTTTGGCATGTCTTTTATGATCACTAAACATCACAGCAGTGAGTGGTCAATTCTAACAATACAAGTAATTAGAAGAATTAAAGTATGAGCCATCTGACAGCAGTTAAATCTATTTCAATATGAGGAAGAGTCATAAGCATGTGATCCGCATGACACGATGGAGAGGAAGGAGATCGGGATATGAAAATGTCTTCACTCTCCGTTTGAAAATGCATGTCCTTCCAATTCTCCAAGTAATCCTCAATTAAACAGAACACCTAATTTTACACCATAAATCTAAGAAAGGACAGTGGAGACATATAGAAAGATAAATGTTATGTTTTTATGTTTCTTTCAAGCAAAATAAATGAAAAGAATAATAGTTTCTACAGATAAAACAGGGCTCTCGCCCACTGCTTGCAGCAGTCGGCTCAGGCCCTAATCACTTCACTTAATGTCCACTTAATCAGGCACTCACATTAAAAATGCTCCATATATTTACAAGTCATACTGCATGTTATTGTTGTTCCTGTCTACCTGGATTGTTCTCACTTCCTCTCTTTTAGGAGTGCAGTGGCCCACTGGTGGTGCAGGCTTGGCAGGCTAGTGTCATTCCCTTCAGGGACTGTAGTGGTGACTGGTGAGTACGTTCTTATTGGAAACATGTCTTAATATTAATATTACATTAATAATAATATTTACATTATACAACAATTTACAGCCAACAATCAAACAAACATTTTCAATTAGAATTTAGTCTCTGCTCTCCTAATAAATCTTCTACACAGCCACTTCCAGCTATTAAGAATGTATCATAAATAAATCTGAATTTATTTTTGAACCATGTCTCTGTTTTGTCTTAGTCTGTATGACTGGAGTGTTAGTCCTGGTACAGACTAAATAGTTCCTGGGGACAAATTCTTTATTTGGTGTTTAAAAGCGGCTCTGTAAATGTAAATGCATCATCCTCTAATCTTTCCCTTTCTACTTCCTACTTTCTCCTGCAGTGACAAATTGCAATTTCGGGGGGTTTAGACATGCACTGATGGAGATCCACAGGGATGTATACAGATCGTTTCATTGTTGATAGAGAAACTTTAATAAATTATACCCATTTTTTTGCCAACAGCATGTTCAGGCTTCAAATATAGTGCTTAACAAATTTATTATGCCACTACTCAGTGTAAGGTGTTCACCACCACTGCTCTAAATTAACAGTATTCTGATCACCAAAGTATTATTTGTTTGTTTCTGTAATGGTTAATCCACCACTATGTGCAAGCTCTTTAATAAAACGTAAATCTTTATGACTAAAATGTAATTATTGTAGTTATCCATGAATTTTAAATTCACTGTTTAAAAAAAAAATACAAAAAGAGATATCAAAGGGCTTTATTATGTTTTGATTTAAATGCCAAATTACAATTATTTACTTGCATTTCTGAACAGAAAAAAATGGGTCGTGGTTGCATGTTATTCTTTTTTAATTTTTGACTACTGGGTTAAATTTAGGTATAAAATGTGAATTCAGTTTGAAATTCCTCACTCCTGTTAAAAAGGAAGTGGGAAGAGTCACAGTCACATCACTTCATGATGCTGGATGGCCTTTCAGAGCAGGTGGTCTAAGATATTTGTTAAGCACTTTTTATATGTTCCATATCTAGACCTAGCTTGTTGCCTGAGTCAGTTTCTTGTAAAGCAAGCACCAGGGAAGGGAGAAAACTCTGCGAAGAAGGCTCTGTTTTCATACAGAACGATTGTTTTGTCAAACTTTTTAATCAGGACAGTGATGGACACAGGGTCTGAGCATGTGAAAACATTGTTTCTGATATCAATAAGTTCCCTCAGGAGTACAGTGACCAAGGCACCATAATGTCTACAGTCCCCTCACTCCCAGGGGCTTTGCTCTGTGCATGTGGCGCATCTCAAATCATAGCTTGTCTACATCTGACAAAATAGCTCCACCCGACCTGAGGTTATAAAAGCAAACATGACCTCAAAATATTGCTTAATTCTGTCTTCAAGGCCAAAGAAAACACAATAAAACACAACCTCAAAAATATTATATTTCTCAAACTTGTTTGCAACTAATGGTACTCAACTGAGCATAGTTGTTCCTCGTTCGTCACTGTGTCAGACCAATGTTTGTTTCCTATCTGCATCCATATGTAAGCTGAAAACATAAGTAAATAGTTCCATAGACAGTTGATTTGTGCTCTTTTTTTGAGAGTAAATCCCTGAGGATGAAGCAGGACTGTGCAGTGTCAGCTGTTTTCCCTGAGTCGCTCTACAAAATTATGGAGACTTTGGCAATGAAATGGAACATACGTAGTTTAAAAAAAAATTAAAGTTAAAAAATTAAAGTAATTGATTACTTGCAATTCATATGTAGCTAAGTTTGTTCAGTCTGACGTTTTAGTTAGTTGTAAATAATGTTCAAGACAATTTTACCAATAAGACGTTAGGTCACATGCTAATGTCCTAGCTAGCTAGTTTACATGTAGGCTAATCCCTTATGGACCCTGCAACTGTACATGCAAAAGGTGTCCTGTTCAAAACAGAATTATTTTGTTCAAGAAAACACTAGCGTTACTGTTTAACTGCACGGTTAATCCTAATCGCGGTTCATCCATTTTGTTGATGTTGTTATTGTTTTCAGGTCTTTTGAACATCAAACTATATATTACTGTAGAATCCAGTGGTTCTTTTAAGAACCAGTTTCTTATTCCTTCTTTCAGATGGGTAGTATATGCGGCGATACGTTCCACAGGGTTTATCGTGAATTTGCCTTCTATAATTGAAAAAAAGTGTATCAGTGCCTGGTCGAGCCCTTCAAGTGCCCTGCATGTACGCCAGACATAAGATGCAAACTTAGCATGCAGCTAAGTTAACATGCTAACAGTACCGGATCTGTCTCTGTCTTACCTTCCTGTCTGTGAAGATTCTCCTCAAAGTAGTGTTACTCTACATTGTGACGTTTGCTCCCACATACTCTTTTATCATGGGTGAAGACCTAAAGATACCATCACATTAACACATGCAACACAGGTTAGCAGCCTGGTACCAGTACCGTTAGCATAGCAACCTCTATGTTATCAGCTAATGCTACCACTATCAGGCTATCTTGATTAGAGACAAGCCTCTGTAATTCACATGATCTGTGATACTATTAACTGGAATGCTAATTATGGCTCAACATAACATTACTTACCGGTAAACGGTGCCAGTGACTCTTCTGATGAAGGAAATATAGCTCAGACCATCAGTGCTGCTCTTCTTTAGGCTGTGATTGACAGAGACCTGTCAATCACACGGTAGCCACGTCTAAAGCTTTATGTGTTTTTTTTTATCAAATATTTGACCATAATTCAGTAAATGGACATCCTGTTGTATTATAACATTATTTAAACAAACCATTCACACCATAAACTCATGTTTACACTGTTTATAGAGTTAATACACCAGGGAAGAAAAGGGTAATTTTCCCACAGACTTCAATATGCCTTCTCTTTGAAACCACCAGTATCGCCCCCTGCTGGCTGTTGCAGAGAATGCAAGTTTATGCTACTTCCATATGGGCTTCACTGAACAGACCCCAGTGTTGTCCACTGGTTTTAACCTCATAATGTGGTGCACTCTGTTGGATTACCCTCTGTTATGGTATTAGAGGTCAAAAGCTTTCCAAAACTGTTGACCCCATGTTTGTAACATATTTGTTGCTGTCCTGTAAGCCTTCATAAGTGTCTCAGTTTCAAGGTTGAAAGGTCACTCCTGAGGAGCAGGAACCTCTCACAGTTTTCATCAGTGTTGGGCAGTAACACGTTATCGTCACTGCGTTTCATAATCCTCATGAAAAATTCTTCAATTTAGGAGTGCATTTACTCTGACTAACTCCTGACTAACTACAGACACATCGCGTGAATGTGGAGGGATGGAGGAAAACAGAAGCAGAAACAGGAGAGGAGTTTATGTAACACGCATAACCAAGCCTTTTGTTTTTAAACAGCACAAGAAAAAGGTATGTCTTTTTGAGCACAACCCATCAGCAATCTGTATCGAAATATAACATAACTGATTTAATGTTTGTGTCATAAACAACTTTGGTTTCCTTAGAACACTCAAAAGAAACTGTCCACCCAAGCTCCAGCTACACAAAAAGATCCACCTCAAGCAGATGCTCCATCATAGGTAATCCTTTGTAGCATGGTTAAACAATGACAAGCACAGGCAACCTTGAAGTGAGATTACCAACACATATTATGGGTATGAGGGCAGTCAAATAAAAGGTGACATTAATATTTCTACTTCTCTTCAGAATCCACAAGAGAAGGATATATATCTCCAGCCCTATCAAACATGACACAACATGCTGAGGATGCTACGCAGCGAAGTAACATTCTGTTAGTGGATGGTAAGAAATTATTGCAATTCTCAGTAAGGCCATTGTGTGATCTGTAAAATAATCTCATTGTAGCCCCTTAAAATTGTTTTTGTGACCTTCAGCTGACCCTATTCTGGAAAAAAATAGTATACCTAGGTGGTGGTGCCTCTGGTCCTTTCCCAAATAAGATGCAACAGCTTTACCATCCATCACAGTGAGCTACAGTCTACTCCAGTGGCTTACATGCGAGGTATGTAGTCCCTATAATACAACAGACCCCGTGTTCATAACACACAAAAAATAAAGGAAGTTTAAGATAAAAGAACTCAGTGATTTCTCTCTACACTTTGAATGAATCCAATTTCCATGTAACACTGATTTCACGGGCCATCACTTAAAGGTCCCATCAGTTCCCAAACCATGAGATTTATTAGATTATTTTAAAAGTGAATCTTGAAATGTCTCCCCAGTTGTATATTTGGCTATTTTTTACATTTGGGAACAAGTGCACAAAATGTAGACAAATGCAGCATCACTTGTTTTAACCACTGACACAATTGCAGTGACTCTTACAATGTTATAGTTTACTGATTTTGTCAACATATCTATATAACTATCAATCAGATTAGATTTTCCTTGTCAATAATCTTTCAAGACCATTGAGTGCCTTTTCCACATCACTGCAAATCAACCCCAAAAGGCGACAGCGATTTACTTTCTTCACAGCAGGGGTGATCCTCTTTGGGAGAAGAGATGAGATCAGGAGGTACTGTTTGTCGAGGGTAACTTGGATTTATCTTAGAGGACAGCTGCAAAGGTTTACATTATGTATGTGTTTACATATTGGCATATGATGCCACATGCAAGTTGTTGTTCTTATATGTTACAGATCTACTTTGACAACTATGGAGCCATTGTGTCATTTGTAAATGTACACAGTATACACTAGATATTTCTGGATAGTAGCGCCTATTGATAAATTTCCTGATCGTCAAAGTTTTTCTTGATATCATGAAACCACAGATGTGTGGAGAATATAACATGAACAATAATTATCAATTAAACAAAGACATATATAACAATAATCATTGCATACATCTGTGAACAATCTGGATGGATTGTAAATAAAGACATTTTAACTTAAAAATGCATCATTCTGCTTGTGGTGAAATGAAGCCACCACTGACAGTAAATGGCTTCATCCTCATCATGCTATAGTGACAAGAGTTGTTGCTGCAGGCTAAATGAGGCACACACACACACACACACACACACTGTTTTTTCTTAATTAGGAGGACATTTTTTTCAAACCATTTTTTTGCAACACTAAACAGTCACCCCTTTCCACTTGTGCTAGAGATGTAGCACAAGATGTAGCAAATCTTAAAAAATCCTATTTGAGCTATACAACACAAACCTCACTTCAAAATTTGAATAAACACATCAGAACAAAATACAAGAACCTAACACCATGCTGTATTAAGAAGACAAATGATAATAAGGTACTTAGTTCCGCCCATGACACAAATAGTAATTACCAGGACCAACTTTATTTGTCAGGACCATGGCTATACACAAGCTCTGTGTATTAAATGGTCAAACATGGATAAACGGAACCTTAAAGAGCTAAAAGTGGACTGTGTAATACAGTGCCTTCACTTAAAGGTTAAGTATTTTATCACAGAAATAAGGCCCAATTTGTAAACAACAAAAATATTTGTGGAAAGATCATTTTAGTGTTTCCAAGGTGTGCTGCATTAGACAGTCACAAACAAATGCAAATTACATTTGTTTTGTTTATTGTTTACAAGAAAAAAAATAACAAAACTTAAATCTTGATAGTTTCAATATGTCAGTTCTCAACGTTTTCAGGATTTAAGTCAACAAATAACAAAGAATATGTTCAAAACTGAACAAAAAATAAATAAACCATAACATCATCACATTAATATTTAGTATTCCTGCCATGCCTGAGGGGTTATCTTGTCCCATTCTTCTTGAATTACTGCTTTTAATTCTTCTACTTTCTATGGTCTACACTTTGAAACAGACCTTTTGATAATCCACCACAGATTTTCAATGTGGCCACTCTCCTGCAGCCAAGCTCTACTGGCCCTGGATGTGCAGCAAGGGGCGTTATCCGGTTGAAACATCCAGTTTTGACCTCGACAGAACAGAGCACGTGCAGAAGGAAGCATATGGGCTTCAAGAATGGCACATTGCTGAAGCTGCTGTGATGTCATTCGGCAGTTTTCCCTGCGCATGCAGATCAGGATGCGGTCATTTCTGGCTGAGGAAACAATTAGACACTCAGATCTTGGTTTGTCTTCCAAACTGTTGGTTCTTCTGTATTTCTTCAGAGTATATCCAACTGTTGAGAGACTGCATCTGCACTTCCTGGCTATCTGGTGGCAGCTGTACCCTTCCTGACTGAGAATCTGTATCTGTATGTTTCCTACATTAGGTTCCCTGTTTTAGCCATTTTTGTCTCTGAAGAAGTGTCAAATGTACTGGCTTTATATAGACATGAAGCATGGCAACAAAACTTGTGTCTTTCAGTAAAAAGCACAACCTTCTTTCACGAATCACCGGAACCAAAATAACCCAATACCCAAAATTTCTTATGTCTTTTTATGGAACCAATTAATTTTAAGTTTTTAATGGCTAGTTTAAGATTTGTTTAGAGTTTTGGCTATGACTATAATAAAAGAAAGCACTTGAAGACTTTTAATGCAAAACAAATGCACGGGATGTCTGAAATTTTTTTCTACCACTGTATATATTCATTAGATGTACTCTCACATGAGAACATCGACCATGTGAAATACTGTTCAGTTCTTGTAGTTTGTTTGTATGCATAGTAAATTAATATTAAATCACACAGTGACTACTTCAAAATGAGGAGGACCTGCCACAGTAAAACAGAGTGGGTAGACATAAAATGGAAGGGAGGAGTTATGCAACACCCAGTTCAGGATGGAAGTAGCTGTGGGGTATTGTCTGCATAGTGTTTTTTGGTTGTTGTTTTTTTTGTGCCACTCCTCACTTTTTTCCTCCAGCTTTTCAGACTAAGTCACTTCTACTGTTTTGAAAAAATGCATTATGTGGATAGGTATTTCACACATTGTATCATTTTTTTAGATGGCAAAGGCAGTCATGGAGGCCTTTCCCAAAACACCCTAAATGGCCTTTGGGACCCAAAAAACATGGCACAAGAAGTATTGGCCTTGGAAATATTACTTAATTCAATAGTCATATTGTTGTGTATGACACAGACAGCCATTGTGCCATGTGCGCCACCATAAAACCACCTGGAACTGGCAAACTTACCTACACTGACTGGGCATAGTATTGTGATTGTTGAGATTACAGGAATTAAGTAATATAGGGTTGTAGAATTATCAGGTGAAGAAAAATATTCAAGAAAGGTGTGTGTGAAATGAGGAACGCACACTAAGCGCACTAAGCTAACTTTACTTTCAGTTCATGTAGATTAGAAAAGAGACACAAACAGAAACTAAACTAGGGATTTTGCATGATCCTTGTATTTGCATCACAGTACCTCCGATAAGTCTCTCGAAGCAATTATCAGCAGGAATTTACTTCATATGGTTCTTCTCATAGTTCTGCAGATTCAGTGTGACAGCCGTTTTGGTGGGTTCCACACCCAGTGCCTGCAGATGGACAAAGAGACTCTTGAAAGGGCAAAGGTTGGGAACTGGGATTGCTCTCTGTCTGGAAAATAAATTCAAAGATAGCATGTACTGTATAGCATGTGAAATTGTTTTCATTTATATACCTACAGTAACTTCTCTCTTTGAGATCTTAATTTATCTTAAAAGCATCCACAATCTAATTTTGGCATATAACAGCAGCATGACATGCAACCAGCCTCCCTTAACAGGTCCAATAATATGAGTCTCAATCAGAATTTGAAAAAGGATTACTCAGAAAATACACAGCAAAAGTACTTCATGATATTTTTGTCTAACAATTTTCATAAAGAACGTATGGCAAAATATTTTTTTATTAAAGTTTAAAATATGGACATACAGATATAGGCATGATTGTGCTCTGTTTAACAGAATTTGAGGAAGGAAAAGTACTCAAAAAGTAAACAGTTAAAGTACTTCACAATATTTCTGGTAGTAGACTAACACGTACTGAGTCAAACAATAACAGTTTCATAAAGAACCTATGGCAAAAAAAAGATATTAATCAATATTATTTTTTATTTTTAATTTTCAAATTTGGACGAATAGGCATGCTTGTGCTCTCTGCAAGAGAATTTGAGAAAGAATTAAAAAATAAGTATCAAAAAGTACACAGTAAAGGCACTTCAAAATAATTTTGCTAATACTTTGACAATATTAATATTAACAGCTTCATAAAGAACTTATGGCAGAAGAGACTTTGTTCTCGTGTTTTGGAAAGCAATATATCCATCAATAACAGCCTCTCCCTTCCTCAGAGCTGGTTCACAGTGATTACCGAAAACGTGATCATTTGCGCACTAGAAAAGGACGAGTGGCTCATTTGACCACTTGACCGGGGAGTGGCGCAACCTTGAGCCTCAGATGTGATATGCCTAACCCAATGTGATCACCTAACCCTAACACTCTAGCCAATGGGTAGGTTCAATGTGGGTGGAGTTGAACGCTTGACTCCGCCCCACATTAAGCCACTCCCCGATCTGTGAACTGCAGCCAGGGGTACTTGGGCTTGACCGCTGCCCCACAGAGCGTACTCTCTCTGTGGTATAGATGCAATGCTTCCCCGGGTTGGTAAGGAGTTTATGTTCTGGATACGGATCAAGCTGTGGCTGTTTTGCCGGTCCCAGACCATGTTACTCACAAACACCTTGAGCGGAGGAATCATGCTGGGGCTGGGAGACATTGTGCAGCAGAGCTGGGAAAAAGTGAGGAAGCCAGATGGAGTCAGAGACTGGAGGAGGACAGGTGAGAAAAGGGGCATGTCATTATTGGAATAACTCACTGTCCAACCTTTGAAGTGCTGGTGCTTTGCTCGACCCATTAATGAAGGGCTGGCATCACAGTATCACCTGTCTTATAAGGAATCATATGATTCGGCCCTTTTTTTGGTGAGAAACTGTGCAGTAAATATTGTCTGTTTTTTATTCAGTTAAAAGGTTTAATCTCTATTTTTCAAAAGTGAATTCTCAACCAGTCTCATCAAATCTCCATTTTTAAAACAGAACTAGACAAAAAATTCCTGAAGAAATTTTAATATGTGCCTGCACACATGACGCCGGGCCCACGCGACGCCGGGCCATGTAGGCCCAGCCTGATGCATGCTGACCCTCTCCTGCACCGAAGCACGCACTTCGTGCGTGCCTGTCCCAGGTTGGTGTTGAAAACAAACACACCTTGTTTCCTGTGACGCTTAAATCAGAGTTTGGGGCTTTTACTTTGAAAGGATAGTCATCTCCACAGCTTCCTGTGAGGAAAAAAGTTACCCCTCCGAAGTTTGGGGCTTTTATTTTGAAAAAACAGACTTTTATTTTGAAGGAAACAGCCTGACCTTCCTGTCTGTGTGTGTGAATCAATGATGTCACCCACTCTCTGTATCATCAGCACTGACCTATGCATCATATCACAGACAGGGTCCCTTCAGTTCAAATACCACACACACACACAGCTGCTCTGTCACACTATGCTTCTGATTATGAGCTGACCTGTCGAATCACCTCTCGTATAAAAAAAACTATAAGCAGTAGAGCTTAGATTTTTGCATGTGAATGATGCTATGGTGATGGAGGTTCATGCATATCACCTAATTCTGCTGGCCACCCCTGCATGGCTTCAACACCCCATGGGGCACCCCTATGGAAAAGTCTAGGCGCGCCCCTGGTCTGTCCCCCACACTGGCTCTCACTGACTGCCATTGATTTCAAGCTGAGTCAGACCCTGCCGAACTCCTCTAAATAACTCCCCAACCGTAAGGCGTACAGCTTTGGGGTTTGGACCGTAGGTGGCAGGAGCTCGCGAGGATCGCAGCAATGTAAATTTTATGTCTCTAGCCCACTCAGAAGCCCGTCAGCAGCAGGTTAAACACAAGAGGTTTTCCTGCTTTCTCACGCCTTTTCCTCTGAAAATTAACATTGGGCCCAATGAAGAGAATTTTGGGAGGTGCTGCCCTAATTAAGGGTCTGGAGCCAAAACCATAAATCTCAGAGACATAACAGACACATCGCTACGACCGAGACGAAATTTCCAACGTTTTGCTGTAAAAATTATGTCAGTGGAGTGAACGTGGCCCTCACAATCGCGATTTAAAAATATTTTTTTCAGACGATTCTGAAACTGCTCTCCACTCTAGGTGTGTAGTTCTCCCACTCTAGTGCACGCAATAGACACCCATGTTAAAGTCTGATTTTTGAAGATTTCATGGTCTGGAAAAAGTTGAAATGCTGAAGAAACTATACATTTTTTTAATTGAAGATGAATGATGAATATGTTGCCAGGAAAATTTGCTGCGTTTTGAAAGTTGAATGGAGTTTCTAGGTGAAAGCATGAGGGAGCTGTGACTGTTTGTTCGATGAAGAAAAAAATTTGAAATCCGACCCTTTCCCCATTCATGTGTGTCATTCTTACCTGCAGGTGGACTGTTGTGTTTGGCTTCCCGCTCAGATGATCAACTTCTACTTCTGTTCGCCTAAATTTAGCACCATGTACCTCAACTTTGTCACATTAGGGTGGATCAGCCACTTATCCTACCTGAAATACAGAGTATCGGTCAGCCACACAGGGAATTTAACAGAAATTCTGATTCCTGTTTGCATGTCCTTTTACAAAGAGAGTTTAAAAAAAGAAGTTTGTATATGGACATTTTACAGATACATTTTCATGTGTTTTAGGGTTTTTATGCACACTGCATACAAAATCTCATCTAAACTCCTCTAAACAGACAATGTGGAGCATAATTTAAAACTGATGCTTCTGTTATACAGTATATCATATTTAGGTGCTGTCACAATACAGTTAAATAGTTTGTCTGTTAGTCTGTTTTACATTGTGCTCAAATGTTTTGTATTAATCCTATGTTTATTTATTTATTTATTTATTGTCTCATTTTATATTTTTGCTCTCATGTCTGTCAAGTTATGTTTTTTTTATTTCGGTCTTGTCATTTTGTTTTGTCATTTCCTGTTTTATTTTGACATTAATTGTCTCCCTCTTGTTTCAGCTTCATTACTTCCTGCCCTCCTGTTTCCTGCATCTGGTGATTGTCTGCCCCGCCCCGGATTGTCTCCAGCTGTTTCCCATTCCCTAGTGTATGAATGTCTGCATCACACATTGTCTTGTGCCAGTACATCTTGTGTTATGCCAGCCAAACTACCCACCAGTTCCACCTCACTGATCCCGTCTATGTCAGCTCGCTTGTCAGTGTCTTTCTGTCCGTGAGCTGTTTTGTTAATTTGTTACTTTGTTTGTTAGTCGTGTTGTCCTATTAGTGTAGTCAGTGTTTCCATAATCATAAATACGTAGACGCCGCATTGAGCGCTGACTCATACGTCAACGTCACTGCAATATTGGATGTGGCAAGAGCAAACTGAGAAGATGCTGCATGTGATTGTACAAACCGATTTACAGTCCAGATCTTTATGTATAGATACAGTATGTGTCAGAGATGGCAAAACTACTCACATTCTTTACTTAGGGTAGAAGTACAGACACTTGTGTAAAAAGAGACTTAAGTAAAAGTAGAAGTACTGATTCAACTCGTTTACTTAAGTAAACGTAAGAAAGTACAGGCTCTGAAATTTACTGAAGAACAAAAGTAAAAATTAATTACTGTATCAATTACTTCATGATGCATGATGCTTTTTTGATAACTTTGATAACTGTGAAATTTGAAAAAGTTCTCGGCACACAAAATAGGATAATATTCCTCCATAGACAACCTGCACAGTGCTGGTACAGAAAAAAAAGCACTAGACACAATCTAGTTTTGCTGCAAGCCAAGTTTCCGACAGAATAATAAAAACTGAACAGTTTCAACCACAAATCCACCCACAGCTGGATCGGGCTGATCCACAACGCCCAGCAGCACCAGGACCAGCAAGCCCCACTTCATGCTGCCTCCTATTGATAAAGTAAATGCATATCAAACATGCTTATTTATACATAAGTTCATATTCAGGAAACAAGATCTCCCAGACACCATTAAGAACCTATTTATCTCTACTTCAAATGTTCATACATATCAAAAAAGACAGAGCAATAACAGTCACGCACATCAAGGCACCAGTCTAATATTACCTTCAGAGGTCCAAAGATATGGAATGAATTAAGCACACCGCTAAGATCTATATCCTCCTACAAGGCTTTCAAAAAACAACTGAAGAAATATCTATTAACAACCTGAATGCTCACTTATTCTTGTTTGCTAGATGTTGTTGATTTTTCTTTGACAGATATTTTGCTTTCTGTTTTTTTTTCATGTAAGTAATTTTCTTTGCAAGGTGTGTATATGTTTATGTGTATGTATTGTATATGTATGTATGAGGCCAGTCCGCTCAATGCTGCGTCTATTTATAAATGAGTGTTTCCCCCAGTATAGTCCTCACCGTTGGTGAGCGTTTTGTGCTTATAGTTAGATTAGATCAAGGGTGCGTTTCCCAAATAACGACGGAAGTTAGCATGAAACCACGGTAGTACGTAGTACTTCCGAACGACCGAACTTCCCCTTTCCGACTGTTTCCCAAAAATCTCCAACTACCCTCATACTACCCTCTACCACAGTGTTCCTCAACCCTGGTCCTCAGGCCCCACTGTCCTGCATGTTTTAGGCCCTGTTTACAGGAAAACGCTTGCGGGTAAAAACGACAAAATACTTTATCGGAAGTGCCTTTCGTTTAGACGGTGATAGCGTTTTTGGGGATTGAAAAAGCAAAGAAATGAAAATGGCCTCCAGAGTGGAAAAATTGAATACGCTCCACCGTAGCATTTCCGTCTACAATGCCCAAAACGCAAAACTCTGCTCAGATCTGCTCACGTCGCGTACGCGTTCACGTCACATACATGCACCAGTACAGGGAAATAAACAAACATGTCAGATTATGTCCATCCGTCAGATGGAAATAAGCTGCTCTGGCAGCTCTAATAAACATACAGGAGTCTTTCCATCAAATGTACAGAATCTGCACAGATAGTAAAGTGAAGACACAACACCATTTCCGCGTCTTCTGTTCAGATCATCAGAATATAAACGTAGCCTTAGATGTAAACCCTGCTCCAACACACCTGATTCAAATGATGAGCTCGTCATCAAGCTCTGCTGAAGCCCGATAACGACCCACTGCTTTTAATCAGGTGTGAAAGATAGCATGAAAAGATAGCCTGGCAGAATTTCCTACCTACTTAGTAATAGAAAATGAAGAGATATTTATTATATTGGTATATGTTTCTGTTGTGTTGACAGAAAAACAGAGTTAGAAACAGAGTTGTAGGAACATTTGGGAATGAAAAGCTTTTTTCACTGCCTGTAATCCTAATCTCTCTGCTATGGTTTTATCCTTATTCAAACAAAGACAAAGCTGTAACACACATCAACGCACAACACACAGTAATTCACACTCTGTTTAAACCTTAAACTACTCCACTCTTTACACATGAGGGATTGTATCCAACTTTAAAAACCTAAAGTTACTCAAAATATCCTAATTTTACTTATTTTTCAACTTATTCATTGTCCTTCTACTGCTTGTTCATGCAAATTAAACTGAGCAGTTTATTTTTTTTGACAAATATTGAAATATTCACATTTTTTTATACATTATTTTTTTATTCAACTTCTAAAGCCAGCAATGCAACACAACATCAGCTTTCCAATATCCAACATTCACACCCACACTTCAGAAATTGCATTCTCCAGTTCACCTTTTTCTTTATCTTGCTACTGATGGTGGATGAAGATGACTCGGTGTAAATTTGAATAAAGCAACAACATTGGCACAGGCCAAGGAGAGTGCAATGTAATAACACTATTTAAAGCATGCTTTTCATGTTCTTTTCCTCCTAATGGCTCAATTATCTGACAAAATAACAGTCATAATTTGCTTCCAAGTCAGACTCAGTGCCAGCTCCACTGTATTGTATTCTTAATAGTGAGCAATTTTATTTGTTGATGGCTTTGTTCAATGTCACTTTTAGCACCTTTCAGAAATCACTCCAATGCCTTATGTAATGCTGCAGAATTGTCTTGTTTGGTTCAAATACAAAGTCTTGGAGGAAGATGGGAGGTGTTGTATGGTGCAGTGTGATCTAAGATCCAGGAATTTGACTTTTGAAGAACATATTTATCAAGCGACACCCTCCCTATTATACCCTCATCAGCAAGACTGTGAAAATATTGATATATGGCAGCAGTTTGACAAAATCCAGACTGTCTCTCACTGGTGGATGTGTGTTAATGGGAGTTCCTCTTTTTAAGTAAATCTTGCAGGTTTTAAACCCCTCAGGATAAATACAGACACAGGAAGACCGAGTATTGTCGCATTTTTGTGTCCTAACAAGAGTTGAAATTCCTCTTTCCGATCCCCGCAGCCAGACTTGTCAGGCCTCCCTGCCTCCTAATGTTTGCAAAATTAGAGACAGAGATGCTTGTCAGTTGACTAAACAGATCCCTAATGAGGTGCTTGGAGATGTGGATACAGTTGCATGTCAACAAAGGGCAACATGGGCTCAACATTTTGAACATTTTATGCTGTTAGCCTCACAGCATAATTTCAAGGTTTTCAGAAAAGAAAAAAATCAGATTCTTTATTTATACTGTAGTAATTTCAGAGCAGTTGCATGAACTGGTTTGCAAAAAAGACATCAGCCATTGCACAATAAATAAAAGTTATGCATAGATTTTGGCAGATTATGCTATGAGGCTAATGTTTTTTAAAAAGGCTCAATGTCAAAAACAAACCAAAACAAAACACAAGAACATGAAATACTTGATATTAGGACAATGTATAATCCATGGCATTTACAAGCTCATGTTCAGGTCATGACCAGTGAGAGGAAACAGTTCCCATCAGCAAGAACCTCCTCTCATGAAAATTTCTACAAATAGAGTAAAACCAGAGTTCTTCCTGCTGGCCAAACTTTCATCATGAGGTGCATGAAATCATAGAGGTCACGCAGTCTCCAGTCACCCATGATGTGTGTGTGTGAGTGTGCTATGGTGGATGTGATAGACCCACTCATCTGTTAAAACAGTCAAGTCAAGTCAAGTCAGTTTTATTTGTATAGCCCAATATCGCAAATTATGAATTTGCCCCATTGGGCTTTACAATCTGTACAGGATATGACACCCTCTGTCCTTTACAAATGACCCTCACATCGACTAAGGAAAACCTCCCCCAAAAAAAACCTTTTAACAGGGAAAACAATGAAAACACATTAACACTACATATATAGATATATATATATATATATATATATATATATATATATATATATATATATACATAGAATTGTATGAGAGTGTCCAAGGGGATGAAGAGCATCATTAAGCTATCAGCAAAGGATGAGAAGCACGTCTTCCTCTCCACCACGCCAACCAGAAGGAGTCTGGGCAAAAACGTCCTCCTCTCCACCACACCAACGAGAAGAAGCCTGGGCAGCACGTCTTCCTCTCTCCACCACGCCAACCAGAAGAAGTCTGTGCAGCACGTCTTCCACTCCACCACACCAAACAGGAGAAGCCTCCGCAAGATGACCTCGTCACCACCACGTCACTCATAACCAGAAGATGTGAGATGTGTGATGGTTGGGGAAAGGGTAGTGAGAGTCTGCGTCCTAAATTATACAGCAAAGCAAGCCATTTCTTCAAATCTTGCTGTCACAGATGAGTTCAACTGTCTGTTTTTTAATGAAAGCATTAAACACGCTTCACTGTCATAATCAGCCTAGTTGCTCCTGTGCTGCGTTTTTCTTTTGTTTGACTCATGTCATTAAGTCACATTTCCTGTTTTGTTGTGTTGCTCATCTCTCCTCTCGTTTCCTCGTACTTCACCTGTAGTTTTGGCCCAATCCACACACAACCAATCTGAAGAGACGACACTCCAGCACCACAGCAATCCGCTCAACACAATGAATCTACACTTGATTGCTTTCATGTTGAATTCAGTTCAATAATAAAACAGATTCGTAAAATTATCCTGTGTTTTGTCGCATACTTTACCCTCATTGATGTTGGGTTAGAGTGGCGTGCATAGACTTTTTGAGGGCAGGGGAGAAAAGGAAAAAAGGGCACCTACAGTGCGTTCTCACCACTAAATAGGGCACTTTAACAATTTTTGCCACCAAAGAGTGCAGTTTATCATGTTTTAACTAGCCAAGAGGGCAGTTTAGTTTAGTGTTTTGCCAACCGGGCAGCACTTTAGCACACCACAAAGGGCCTCCGAAAAGGGTACATTAGTGCACTTTTTTTGCAACAATTCAGAAAAGGTGACAGTTTTCATCCATATCACTTCATTCCTATATCCTATTAGACATCTGTTTGACATCACAGTGCAGTCTGATAAGTTCACTCACATTGTTTTTCAGAAGAAAAAAAAAAAGAAATGGAGGTGGGGGGGGGGCTTTAGCCTATATGACTACATGTTCTCAGTTGTTTGAAGAAGAAGAAGAAGAAGAAGAAGAAGAAGAATTCCTTTATTGATCCCTCAGTGAGGGAAATTACATTTTTGAGGTCCATGAGTCCTGATTTTCTTTCCCAGGTGAATATGCACACAGACCATTTCTTGGTCTTTTTCAGCAACTTTTCAATTTTGCATTTCAAACCTTTTTGTATAAAATCCCAAGAGCTATTGTTTGCTCAGAAGAGACAAGGAATGAAAAGTATTATTTTATAGAATGGAAAAACTGGATTTACATGCTTCCTGAGAGGTATGGGTTGTGTGTCACAGTTGAGTATCTTATATATATGCTGAGTAGTAGTTGAAATACTATAAAAGGATTTATCAAAAACTTTTCAAAGAGTGACTTGCTACATGAGCTGTAATCATCTATTGTTAAAACTGCCTTGTTTCATGCTTGATCGACCAGTTAAAAAACAGTTATTTATCTTGTTTTTTAACTTTCATTCTCTGCTAGATAGAAATATATATTTCATGAACTAGGGGTTAGGGTTTCACATATCATTTGTTGGAAATATTTTTGAATCTCACAAGACTATTCAACCTTGTGTTTTTCGACTGTTGATAACAATCAGCTTCTGTAATTCCACATATTTAATGAAGTGTAGAGTGGAAAACTTCAGAAGCAAATGTTCCTAAAGAGCATTTGAAAGTAACACTGGCAATACTTTTAAAAGAAGAACAATTCAGACCGTGCTTTGGCACTAATGCACATTTTTTGAACCCTTTTTTGAAGCCTTCATCAGCATGCAGGTCATGTATGCAAAAATTCCTTCCTTGATGCTTTACAGCAGCCTAATCTTAAGCAGTTACATGCTTGCTTTTCTGTGACATTTTTCTTTGTGCCTGTTCCATAAAATGTGGGCTAGTTGATATCCTCTTTCTGTAATCTATTTTCTTAAAATGTGTGGTTAATCAGACAGCTCAGAGTGTCACAAAAGGACCTTCCTGCAATAATGTCCATCATAATTGGACTTTAGATGCTCCCACGCGAAAAAAAATGCCACTGAGAGACGCATTATGCTCTGTCTGGACTGACTGGCAGATTTCTCTTTTCCTTCTGTCTCTCTCGCCTAATGCTGCAGCTACTGTATGAACTATCCTGTACTGCCTACCTCTGGCTAAACTGAGGAACAACAACCACTAAGATTACTTGTTGGGAAGCACAAAATCAACCTGATAACTCTCTCTTGTGGTTCTTTCAAGACACGGCATCACTGTCCACACTTAGTGCTTCTTCTCCTGGCTCTAAGGGGCAAAGCACAACAACATTGGACATACAGTATAATTACCTCCTCCCCAGCAATGTGGCTCAAGTTAACTCTGTTTAGAGTGGAAAGAAATTCATATTTCCTATAATCTATAACATGTGGAAAATCACTTGAGTGTGTTTCAGAATCATGAGTCTCTTGTGGACAGTTGCACTGTCATTGATGACATCCTTGCCATGATGCTTTCCAAGGCTTTTATGTAAAATTTCCAAATGTGAAACTGATATTGGAGCAGCTGGATACAGCACACGTGGGCCAACGGTACTGGAGAGGGAAAAGAACTGATCCTACTAAGTACTCTAGGTGTATCCAAAGCTGACATATAATACACAGAGTGGCTTATTGTTCTGTGCCATAGCCACCATGAGAACACAGTGAGCTACATCGTTATATTGGGTCTCACGATGGACAAACTCACAAAAATGGATGCATAGTTTTAAGAGGAACACCAGCTACTACATCACATGTGAGTTTGTCTCAAAATATGATTTATTGTTCATAACTTAGCTTTGGAATCTTCAATATTTATGCAGTGAAGAGTTATACAGTCATCTGCTACACACAGTCACAGCTGGGGAAACTATTTTGATGGCTGTGCCTCAATTGCACCACAGAAGTAGGTGATGTGTCTATTAATTCACTGTATTTTGTTCAATGTGGTTGTATTTATCCCATATCTGAATGAACAAACACACCAATAAACACTCCACAAACAAAATAACATTATTTATGTTTGATTCATATCTTCCAGAGATAGAAAAAAATACTTTTTAGAAAACATGCACTGTGATAACCAGAGAATGTATTAAACAAAAGGCACATGCTTTTAGAGTCACTGAAAACTCAACGGTATTGACATCTTCTTTACTACTATAAGTGCCTTGTGGCTGGAACGTTGGAGCTGGTCGAGAAACGTGACCAGACGGAGGAAATGTCAACGAAGAACACAAAGTGCACAGAGAGACAATGTGTGGACATCATTGTTCACTGTGTGTCTCACTAGGACTGATTGTCCTTAAGACTCAAGAGTTTTTGAACACCATGTACGTGTTTCCTTAGTGGAGGTGTTTTATTCATCCTGAATATCAGAATGTGTGTTTTGGTTGTCTGTGATGTCACTTTTGTGACTGTCAGGTATTTGACTGGGCTTGCTGTTGTCAGTATCAAAGTCGTTCAGGTCTGTTTGATTCAGGTATGTGTCAGTGGAGCTGCTAGAGTCTGAGATCTGCTCCTTGGCTGTATCAAAAGACCCAGTGAAAATACTGTCACTGTATGATTGACTGGTGATGGTTCCCGTCTCGAAACAAAAGGCGTCCTCATCTCCAGTATTAGTGTCAGGACATCTATCCTCTTCGTCTGTATGGATTATACAAGTTCTTAAGTTATCTTCACATTTTTCATTTTCAAGTGAAGTGAAACTGCTGTTTCTCTGAACCAAACTATGTTCCACATCAGAGTCTTGTTCCTTCATTTGGCCGACAGTGGTGCCTTCCTCTCCAGCTAAAAGTCTCTTCAGGCTCTGGGCTCTGTCTCTGTAAACTTGGCACAGCTGAGCATCGGGCATGTGGTTGCTGTGGATCTCAGCCAGCTTCATGTACACGACATACAGTGCCTCTGGGTTTGCTCTGTCCTCCAAGGCTGCCGCAAGCGCCAACTGGAAGTAGCCCACTGCATCAAAAGAGTCCTGAAGAGAGTGCACAGAGCAGAGGTCAGAGCTGGTCTCATCTAAATAAAACATATTTGCAGGGTGTTGAAAATTTAGGTTCAGAACTGTGTAATTGTATTGTTAATCTGATTATTCTCGAAATTGTATTCATGATTAACCAGGAAAATCTGAAAGAAGTAGAAATGTCTTAGTACACTCTAAAATGTATTATTTAGTCATTTTTTATTGTAAAATGAGAATAAGATGTGAAATAAAGTGAATGAGAGCTTTAAATTTAAAAAGCTGATTTTTTTTCCATGAAAACTTTCGGTTTCATACATTTTTGATACATGAAAGGATGGAGGAAATGTAAGGTTTGATCAGTGCTGAACAAATTACTCAACTCCAGTATTTGAGTCAATGTATTTATACTCCTAGTCAAAGCTTACTCAACTATAAGTAAAAGCTGCTTTTGGTCAAAAAGTACTCACTTTTATAAAATACTTAAGTATTCAAAAGTACAAAGTGCATTTTCTAATAACAGTACATTGCTGCATTGTTTTCTCAGGTTGGATGCCGAGTTCTTGAATCCAGAATTGTAGTTTTCAAATGGCATTTGAGGCTCACATTTGGCATTTGTTTACAAAGTTTATATATATATACTTTGCCCACCCCTGCTTTACAGTGCATATTAACTCCTGTACCTTCAGTTTGTGTAGAGTGAGATTGCCTAGTCTGCAGTACACCTTGGCATAGTAGCGAGCCTCCATGGGATCCTGCAGGACGGCCGGGCAGAGGGACAGGGACTTGAGGTAGTAGTTTTCTGCCATTTCATACTGTTGCAGGCTGTAGTAGACAGTAGCCAGCCGGTGGTAGGCTGTCCTCTCATTCACATGCAAACCTGAGGAAAAACAACAATCGTCTCTATTGACAAAGTAGTTCGGCATTATCGCTGACTAACATGAGGCACAGATTGTACGATAGGCCTTCTGTACCTGTTTTGCTGGCAATCTGAACAGCCAGTGTTGCGTACTGCAGAGCCTCCTCCTGCTCCCCCTGGTCCATTAAGAGCTCTGTCAGTTTACTCAATAAACGAAATTCTGAATTGATGTCCCTGATGCTCCGTGCAAATGGCAAACTGCCATCCTGAAATGAGACGTGTATAATTTTGAGTGAGAGAGATATTGGTGCAGATAATTAAATTATTACCTGATGGTAACAGAATAAGATGTATTACAGTTTATCATGGAAAATACTGCATTTTGACATTGCAGCTCTGTTTTGCTTCCTCTTACCCTGAAGAAAGGTACGGAGGCCATTCGGTTCCTGACACCTTTGAAGTAGACATCTCCCGCCTCTTCGTAGATGCTCATGGCAAAGTGATGATCATTCATTCTCAGGGCTGTCTTCACTGCAGCCTATTTATCATTTAGAATGTGAAACTAAACATGTAAAAACATGTTTGAATAACTGAAAGTAAGACACTGGCAGTTTCTGATGACATTGCTCAGGATTGAGGAGTGCCCACATACAATCAGTTACAGCATAAAGGGAAGGACAAGAAAAATGTCATCGTACATTCCCTCTGACTCACCTGCAGGTACATGTCAGCAAGTTCATCCTCCTGGATAAGGTAATAGATTCGTCCCACCTGCAGCCAGGTTTCTGACTCTTCCTCTCTCTTGCCCAGATCAATAGAAATCCGCAGGCTCTGCTTGGTGTAGTCCAGAGATTTACGAGATGACCTGCAATCCGCAATCCACAAGTGTCTCAATTGTGAGGATATTATGGAAAACATGGATGGGTGAGTGAGTGGGAAGGAGTGGTAGACCTTTCAGTGTTGAGTGAGAGGTAGAGGCTGCTGAGGATTTCCAAATATTCCCCCTCCAGTCTCTTATCCTTCAGCTCTCTGGATACCAACACACAGTGCTCATAGTAGACGATACTCTGACCAAACAGCATCATCTCAGCATACAGACGACTCAGCACCTTGGCTACCACCATCTGACCTATGATTAAAATCACATCACACTAAATGACACTATGATATTGAATATGAGCTATATGAAGTCTGGCCTGTACTGTACATTGGCCTGGATTATATTATTAGCCACACACACACACACACACACACACACACACACACACATACACACACGCACGTATCATGTCAGATATGTGGTTATGTAAAAAATACTGTATAATATATATGCATCTTTGATGCATCTATTAAGTAAAAATCAGCCTCAGTAAACCAGTACAGGTCATACTCAATTCAGTTTGAAAGAAGTATAAATATATATATAAAGCTGTGCACAGTAAAGAAATAATTCAACATTTTGGAAAATGTATTTTTTGCTTCAGAAAGAGAAAAAGGATAATGAGGCCAAAATGTCTAACTTCCTTTGGTGCTTTAAATAATACTCACTGTGTAAGTTTTTGGCATGTAATGCAATCAGTAGCCCCATTTCATAACACGCCCTGCTGTCCTGACTCTTCCTCCTGTCTTTGTAGCTCCGTCCGAGCCAAAGGTAGGTCTGAACATGCTCCTCGTCTGTGGGGCTTTCCCAGAGCTCCAGAAAAAGACGAAGGGATCTGGGAACACAATTTCAATCACTATAAATAACATCTTTCTACATGATGTTCCCTAGGAGGGAAAAACAATAAGAGTGACCTGACCTGACCAGGAAGCGTTCTGCCACCAAAGATGCTCCCACATCCAAAGCCAGGCAGCCCAGGTTGGCCAGAGCCAGGGCCTGGTTCCTCTGGTTTCCACTTTCCCTGGAGATCACCAAGGCTGAGTGGAGATGCCAGCCTGCCTCTGGGATGCGACCTTGACGCCTCAGACACAACGCCAAGAGGTTGTGGATTACTCCTCGTTGCGTAGGACTATCTGTGCCCTGAATGGTTTAGACATGACATTAGATATACTTTCAACACTGATGTTCATTTATTCAAGTGTAGTACATTGCATGCTGTACCTGGAGAGACGTAAGCAGTGGCTGCAGGATGTTCTGGGCCCTCTCAGCCTGATCTGTCAACACCAGCAGCCACCCAAGCAACACCGAGGCCTCAAAGCCCTCCTCCTCATTGATGTAGCCGCCTGTCTCCACAGCTTGTTGAGCACATCGCACAGCCTTATCTAGAGCATTGTACTGCTGATAAACTGTAGCTAAGCCTTGACACAAGTCCCTCTGGGTCTTCAAATCCTCCCCTTGCTCAGCAATAAGCAGGGCCTGCTGAAGGTAAATCACAATTTGAGCTGGGAGCAGAGAGGTGCCTTCCCTCCAGCACGGGTTCAGGCGAACAGAGTTCCTGATAAACAACTCAATCCTCTGGAAAGCGTCGTGGAGGGAGTGGTCTTGCCTTGAGTCCAGGCTCAGAGAGGCTAGTGCTAAGTAAGGCATGTACTTACGATGATAGAGCCAGCTCAAGAGCCAGTTTAGGTCCAAAGGAGCTATGAGACGCCCCTCGGCAGCAGAGAGAGTCACAGAGAGAAATTGGAGTCTCTCGACAAAAGGAAGGGCATCGTCAGTCTTCCTGCGAAGCAGAAAGAGGGTGAAGACGAGGTAGCAGATGCGAGCCTCCAGGTGTTTGTCCATCATCACCACAGATCTCCTCAGGAGTAACTGCAGCAGTTCAAACTCATCTGTGGACGTGAAGGTGTGGCAGGGGAGACAGAGGAGCAGAGCGCTGGCCTTCTCCAGAGTCTGGGGCAGTTTGTCCGTCATATGCTGCTTCAGGTAGATGGCGGTGAGGTTTGTGAAAAGAGCGACGAGGAGCGGCGTGTCAGAGAAACTGTCCACACAGACATTAAGAGCCTCCTCATAGTACACACGGGCCTGAGGAGAGTAGGAAATGTGTGAATACATGAGTGATATTGTACTGTATTTTGTGGTGTACCTTCATTATGTCCACAACACACATTAATGCAAGAGATGATGCACATACTTGGGAGAGCTTTAGCCTCCGGGCACAGAGTCTTCCCAAGAGGAAGCATGCCCGTCGATGTGCCCAGTGCAAGCCCATCCTCTTGGCACACTCCCTGATGCTCTCCAGGTGCCCTGATAGCTCGTCCTCAGTCTTACCACTGAAGGTCACCCACAGGAAGGTGCACTGTAGGTCGTACAGGGGCAGGAGGTCCTCCTGGAAAAATAAGAAACAAGAGGAGCTTCTTGACTGGCTGTATGTCTTTTGTACACAAATGAAAATACTGTCAAACGAATTAGCAGATCAGAAAAAGCCATAATAGAGTAAAATGCCAGAGAGCTGTCTTTTCATATATATGAATATAATATTCAGAATGTCTGGTATCTGTTGCTTTGCTTCTGTGCTTGGCCCTGTAAATAAATCACTGAATAAATGAACTCTGCAGACCTGGAAGTGTTCACGGTTGAGTAGGGTCAACGTGGGGTCACTGAACTCTGAGTCCTCCCCCTCCCAGCTGTTTTCTTCCAGGAAGAGAGGCGGGTCTTCCTGAAATTCGTCCATTTCTCTGAATGTGTCATCCAGTGTGAAGGACAGGCGCTCTCCCTCGCGTGGCAGAGGATTGTAAGAATGATAGAAAGACAGGCGAGGAGAGGAGAGGGAGAGAGAGGTACGTGGAGAGGAGTGATACGGGGGTGTTCCTCCGCTCTTCTCCGACATGACACTCTGACGGGCACTTGTAATAACCTTGTGATCTACGATGAAGACAAACAGATTGTCACATTTTAGCTCAAGCTATTTAAGTGAATTGAAGCAGCTGATTTACTCAAGACAGTATATGGCATTACCATGTTTTGGCCGATTTCTGATGTACATGAAGTCAGTCTCATCCAGTCTGTCTGAAAACACACAAGGTAAATCAATTAAAGCAATCATATTTTCCAGTTGGGAATAAAGATGGAGAACATATTTCCCCAGAACTATTAAGTTAAGTCAGTTTTATATGTACAGCACAAGAAGGCTTTACAATCTGTGCAGGATATGATACCATCTGTCCTTTACAAACAACCCTCATATCAACAAAGGAAACTCCCCAAAAAAACCCACGTGTACCACTCTTATAGTTCACACTGAGCTGCACGTCAAACCGAACATAAGCTACTGTATATTTCCTTCCTTCCCCCAACAGTATCTGCTGATCACCAGGTTTGTTCCTTTACCGAGTCTGTACACAGAGCTGATGTCAGACGAGAAGAGTCTGTCCAGAAGGCCGGAGTCACTCGGCTCAGAGCTACATGGGTTAACCAAAGCCAGGCTTGCCCTCTCCTCCTCGGTCAGAAAGACCAACCGTTCGTCTCTGTGCAATAGAAACAAAGTCAGCATTATTACTTCTGCCCACTCTGTCCAGACTGCAGATACACTAAATAGGATTTCATAAAACGATCAACACAAGACTACAAAAAACAGATTATACAGATTTAAGATGAAATGCTTTATGACGCACAACATTATCAGACTAGTATGTTCAAGTCACAGTATGTATTAGAAATATCTTCTTACAGGGGCATGGTGTCCAGAGGCTTGACATGGGCCTTGTGTATGAAACCAGTGTGACCCGAGGAAGTGTGTGTTGCTATGAACATGTCCAATCCTCGGACCAGTAGACCCTGAATCTCCACAACATCACCTTGATTCAGCTGAAGCTCATCCTTGTCTACTGGTAAGTAGTCAACCACTGCTACGCAGGAGCCTGTCACTGAGGTATTTGATGAAGAGAATGGGAAGAAGACAAGCAGAACATATGAGAGATATGACCACAATATGCAAAAACATTATCTGATCATGAAAATGACAATACAGTATATCTTTACAATTTTATATGCATTCATAATATCATGCCAAAGAAAATGCCTGTCAAAAGCGCATACAGGTTGGAGCTCCAAGTCTATGCATAAGCATATGAGTATTGATCCGCTGTGGCTGTGGACTGGTGTGTGTTCCAATAAATAGGAAGTGGGAAAGTTTGACGATATTGTCTGTCTTTGTAAGTAGTAAAACTGCTGAATTCACAAACTCAATATGTAGTTAAGTTACATTACACATTAAGATTGGTTGCAATATATTTTCCTGATTTGTATATGTATATGTACCATCAGACTGCATGCAGACACATGAGTGTGTCTGACAAATAGTGAAATTCCTCTAAAAACAATCACTACTGCGACCACCAGCGGTCACTTTGGGGTAACAAGTTGTAAAGACAACACTGTACATTGTATCTCCTTATGCAGTGTGGCGCTCCCATTTCCTAGTGGCACATCTAGTGACACTGAGCAACATCAGTATTCATTCAGTGTCATGTTTGTGTCCACCTGATGAATTTAAATCCAATGTTGACTCCCCATTTTGCTGTGATTTGGTCTCCAGAAACTCTTGAGGGAAATATCTGGCACCAAATTCTCTACTAGGGTTCACCAACTGGTGACTGCCTTTGTCTGTCTGCTGTTTGATGCTGCAGGTATAGCAAGTATAGTAGTCACTTGGGTTTGAGAGCTTTTTCATTACAAACAGCTGCATCCGAGCTGCAATTCATCTCAGTTTCCCAGTTTTTTTATGTGTACATGTTACGTGCAGAATATTTTACCGATAGAATGTTCAAATGGTTCCTTTTCTGCTGGCGAGCATCCAGCTTTGCCTGGATACTTCCTCAGGAACCACCTGATTAAACAAGGAAGTAAAGATTAACGCTGGTCTGCTCATTCAGCCAGCTGTCTTGACGAGCCAGTAGATGATGGGATTCGTAACAGAAGTGGCTCATTTGAGGAAGACAGTGTGACTCACTGATAGAAGGGGTAAGGCAGCGGCTGCATGGCATTGACTGGTACCAGGCCGTGGTTTCCTGTGGAGAGCATGGTGCCCTCCCACATGTCATCCTGCCCCGTGTCCCTCACCATCAGCAGGTCATTCTTTTTAAATGACAGCTGCTCTTCATCTTCCTCATCCTGCTCGCTTCTTGTGAACAGAGCCTTAGCAAAAAAAGATCCTGCAAAACAGATTAACAATTTGTTAGTTTTGACCTCTGTAAATCCAGACACAAATATGTACAGACAGCAGAAATAGTTGTGTGGTTCCAGACTTAGTCAGTGTTTTCATGTTGATCATAAATGTCAATTCATTTAAGTTAAAGGTAATCAAAAGTGCTACAGATTTTTGTGTGCCCCCATTCAGTCACTGGTAACTAATGAATGTTTCACCTTCCCCATTAAGCTAATGTAATCTTGTCATTATTTGCCAGCACTGCACTTTTATCATTCATTTCCATGAAGCTTTTTGCCTTGGGGAAATGTTCATATACATGCTTGTCAGGAAGAAGTTGTATAATGGTTCAGCAGAACATATACTTATTTCATAATGCATAAACTCTTTGCAGTTAGATGTAAGTATCCATTGCTATAATTTGTCCAAAGGCATGTGTGGCAGTCCTGAGGCTTTTACACTTTTAACTGAGGTCAGCAAAAATGTAATTCATCTGAAGTCACGGGATCAAATGGCAGTTAAAGTATATACAGTAATTAAAGATCCAATATTCTTCAGACAATACTCATACTAACATAAATATTCTGAGAGTTTTCACTGTGATAATGTAGTTATGGTAGCCAAAGGGCAAAAGAAACTGCTCGGATTAAAATCTGGGGGAAAGCTTCAATTACAATGTTTGACTTTAGGCTGACAGTTTCATGAACTACATTTCATTCCTCTGTGTCTACTGTCAATGATAAAACTGTTAATAAAACGCTCACTGAGCCTCCATAAAATAACAGAGAAACACATTACTGACCCTCCTGGAGAACAAGTCCAAGGTAGAGGGTGGCCAGATGTTCCTCGTCCACAGTCACGGTGATCTGCAGGTCACTGAGCAGCTCTGGGTCCAGCCAGAAGGACTGATCACACAGGAAGTTCTCCAAGCAGCGAGCCACGTAGCCTGGGACACAGTACATGCAACTCAGGCACAAATACTACTGACATTAGTTATGCTAATATACCCAAACAGAAAGCCATGTTATACAACTATGATCCTAATAAGATGTAGTACAATAATTAATTAAAAAAGTAGAGGCATACATGTTTGTGATGTATCTTTGAAAAAAAAACATGCTCAACCACTCGCCTAGTATGTTTCTTTAGCGCTATGTGGATATGGTTTGTTCTATTTGTGTGACAGCAGCCTGGCATCATTACCAAACAACCTCATCATCAGATCTTGATTCAACATTTGCAAAAATCCTGATTGGTACCAAAAGTGCATCACATTTTTCCAACATAACAAAAATACTTAAAGGTATAGTTGGTAATCTTGGAGTCTTGAAGGCCAGCAAGATTTGAAAGTGGCACCTCCTCTAATCCTCCTCTAAGCTCCACCTCCTCCTCCCCAGTTGTCTCCACCGCTCAGAGACTGCACCGATGTTGACTCTGGCTTGTCATCTAGCTTTATCCAGAGCCTGTTTCATCACAGCGCAGCCTCTGACTTTTTTCTCTTTGCCTGATTAGCAGGGTGAGCCGTCAGAAGTGTCCCTGGAAGTGGTATTTTCTTTGCCATTGTTCCCTACAGAACATATTCCTTGGCTAATTCTGTATTTCTGCAGAGGAGGGTGCTGAATATTTCTGGCAACAGTGGGGAGAAGGGAGGGACAGAGGGGGACGTGAGCAGGACGATACATGAAGGCATCTGATTGGTTCAGGACAAGTCACAAGAAAATTTACATTGAGACTAAAATGGAAACACATATATACACAACTGATAAAAGAAGTGACCAAACACCTCATCGTCAGGATGGAAGGACCATTTCACCCAGTATAACAAAAACTGTTTTGGAACAGTATTACCAACTATATTTTTAACACTGGAAGAAAATTATGTGTTCATGTGGGACCTGAACATATGGCCTGTGGTTGCTTACCTAATGCTAGGTAAGTTGAAAACTTCCAGATTTCCTCAACAGTCTTGAATGTGAGTACGAAGCTATCCTTCTCAGCGTGGACGGACACCAGACGTGCGGACAAGTCCTGCAAAAAGTGTCATGTCACAATAACGGATCAACCCTCATAGTGCCGAGACAGTATAAATCACATTGCATTATGTGGACTCCAATCATATCGTAATGCACCTCAGTCTTTGTTATGATATTAGGAGGTTTGAATGGCGCAGTAATGGCTTAGCAACGTCTGCACTGTCAGGTCTGACTGTGACTTACTTTAAAGAGCTGGATAATGTCCTGGCTGTTGCTTTCCACAACTCGGAGTCGGGTGCGCAAGGCCTCCTGCAGGGCCTGGTCAGGTTCCTCAGTGCAGCGCCTTCGTCCCGTGAAATGCAGCTCAATTTCTATACAAAAGAGTGTCATCAATCACCCTTACATTGGGTTTTTGGATTGTCTTCCAGTTAAATAACATGGAATACAAACAATTCCAATGCAAATAGTCTTACCGGATAAAATAGCCCAGTATTGTAGAAATAATAAAAACGTGTGTATAATCCTTTTGCTAATTCATCACACTGTCTATCTAAGTAAAAAGGGAAATATCTAGAGAGATGCAAAACTTTCAAGATGTTCCACAAGAGCTCATATTTCAGTGTGATTCTCTGTGAGCGCATCCCCGGAGGAATAACAAAGCTATTAGGCCTCTTACTGGACTCTCTGTATGGCCATTTAAATCCATTTGAGTGGAAGAACCCCAGGGAATGTGATGGATGGAGTTGAACTGCTGAGTGCGTAAAACATTAGTAGAGAAATGTGCCTCATCAGTATGCATACATATAACGCATGGGAAATGCTTCAGCACATAAAAGATAACTAGTTTACACTGGCTAATGTAAAAGCTGGACTTTCTGAAACATACAAGTTATGTAATGGACCACAAACGCCATCAAATGTAGGCTACCTGATGAGAATTTCTCTCCCAGTGACACAGTACTTCTTCTGAAGAAGGCTTCTTTCTTCTTCCAGTAGCCGTCAGGCTCCACACCACCTTCACCCGATTCCACCAATTGGTCATCCTCTTCCTCACCTTCACCAGAAATAGGAAACCAAACCATGAGAAAAGCTGCTGGATCAAGAATGCATGACCTTCCTTTACGTGTCTTACAGTAAGTTAGACTACTCAACCCAGTGTCAGTTAAGCCTCTGTATTCTAAACAGCATACAGTGTTGAGGGTTTTTGTGTGATGAAAACAAGTGTGTAGAAACAATTTTATCAAAAGGGTCATCACTTGGGCTACTCAGAGTAAAATGCAAGTCCAAGATTGACATGGAAATTTAACTGGAAATTTTACCAGATCCCGCGACCCTATGTGAGGATAAGCGGTAGATAATGAATGGATTTTACCAGATGATAGAAGATGACACTCACGAAGAAAAGATCTGAGAGCAATGGTTCCGAACACGTGGATATTGTCAGTAATCTTCTAAGGCAAGGAAAGTTTATTCATGTAGCACCTTTCATAAACAAAGGAAATTCAAAGTATTATATATTAACCCATTAACACCTGAGTCTCAAAACTTCTGTCTGGACCTTTTTTGCGTATCCAGAAGTCTTAGGAATGACACTATATGTCAGTTACAGTATTTACAATTTACTGCATGTAATAAGATTAGATGTAATAGTTTAAAATGATAAAAAAAAACACAAAGCGGACTTTGATTTTAGAGTTTTAGGCCGAATATGGCTATTGATTTTGTTAACTAAGCTAATATAGTGGCAGAAACTAGATGTTTTGGCTATTTTAACTATATATTCATTCAGCCAATTAGGACTCACTAACTTAGTGTAAGCAGTAATTTATCTGTATTATCTTTAAGCTATCTATATCTCACCATATTGACCGAACCAAAACAGTTTCGAAACCTATAAATAGCCAGCTGAATAGCTGGTAAAGCAGTATAGTGGAGACTGGCTTCCCCTGGTTTGTTCCATTGTGCAGGGAGGATGTCCCAAACACTTCCTCAGTTTATGACCTTGCACACACCGCCGTTCCAGTGAGCCTCCCGTTGTTGTTCGACCTCCAAACGTATAGTAATATTATGTCAGATTGATTAAGATGTTTGTGGCACAATAGTCTACCTTGAGTCATGTTGTCATTTCCTGAGAAGTGTTCGCTTGTTCCCCCAAAACTGTATGGTGGCTCCCTCCAAAGAGCATCCAGCTCAGCAGGAGAGATGTCTGTAAAAAGGGAAATGATTCAGTTCATGAACTTAAACTAAAATTGTAATACAGTTTAATTATTATATGATAGGAATACTTTGTCATTAACACATAAATATACATATTAGCTGTCCATAAAATAGTGTTTATAACTTTTATACTTTTTGTATGGATTAAATAAACAACAGAGATATAACGTGCCAATTAGTGGGCTTTGGGGGTGCTTGTAGACCTGTTATTTCTGTGGTAGTTTATATTGGAGTTCCAAGTTCAAGCCATTGGTTAGTATGAGTAAGGGTTTGGGAAGGAACGTTTACAATGACATTGAACATACACAGCTGCACTGACATCAAGAGACCTCCTCTGCTTTCATGTCAGCATGGCAGCAACATGCTTTCAGACACACACCATTTAAAATGCAAAGGGAGCATACTGTTAACCAAAGGGTAACACCAAAACAGTATTGATTAAAATGCCACTTTTCTTTATTTCCCAGATGCCTTCAGTGCAAAAACACAGCCGAACAGTATTATGTTGATGCAAGCATTCACAATGAGACAATGAGGCACACAACTCAGCAACACAATGCAACATGACATTAGGGCCGAAGAGGACAACAGCCTATTCTTTTCCATCTTACAATATAGAGCAGTTAGCACCAACGGGACTGCTTGAGTCAACACGAGCACATTCATGCTACTACAGTACTGAACATACACCATGCCCTTTTTTTTACCTTCTTGGCTAAGTGTGTTACCCATGTTGTGTATAGAGCTATGTGCTCCTGTCTATATGAAAGTAGCAGTCCGACTCATGACAGTACAGTAGTAGCAGTAGCAGAAAGCGGGCTGGGACAGACCTGTGAAGGAGGAGAGGCACACTTTGATGAGCGGTCCACAGCAGGAGGAGTTGAGCAGCGGTTTGCAGCAACAAGACGCCATCTGGCCTAGGAGCCGGCAGCTCCCAGAGATCAATGCCATCCCATCAGTTCCCCCCCAGCCTCTATAACAACAACTCTCCTTCCGCTCGGTTGGACAAGCCCCGTTTCCCTTCCTATTCCTGTGTTGCCTTTCCTGTCCTGCTCACTTACCAACTGCCTTTTCCACCAGTTAGAGTTGGTAGTGGATGTGTCCCCTCTGTATCCACTGCAAGTCTTATCTGTCCTTCTCTTCTATCTGTCTAGGTCTCTGTGTAATTCCTCTATTGCTGTCTCCATCTCCCTCCTCCCACCAGCCTCTGTCTCTCTCTCTCTCTCTCCCTCTATACAGTAGCTGCCCAGTCTGTCACTGAATGCACAAAGCACTCTCTGCGATTGGTATGAGTGTGTGTGGGGGGGATACAGGCCTCAGCAAGAGTTTCCCTATGTGCTCCCCCTTGTGTGCTAGTGAAAAATATGCACAGAATGTGTGTCACAAAGACGCTGTGTGTGTTGCAGGGAAGAATGTATTGCTGAGCCACTGTAAGGTAATGCCACACAGGGACAGGCTGCAAGGTCACAGCAAAGGTGTCCTAGTGGATCGGGTCAAGAGGATCAGTTTTGAGTTCAACACGACTCTACTCCCTGCCATCAAATGGGTAATAGACACATCAGAAGATATGAGCGTACCAGGGCAACATCCTGTTACACCACAAGGTCACCATGAAGAAGAGATCCAATGATGGGGACTTGATGGTTACGGAGTCATGAAGGCTTCATAAAGTGAGATGTGTGCACAAAATGCTGTTGTGGGAGGGTAAAAAAAATTGAACTCTATAATCTAGTGACTGCCTAAGTGTATGCAGAGGCCTCCAGTTGATGGGGGTAAACTGGCGTAATTGGTAATGCTTCAGTACAATGTGTTCACTGAAGCAGTAATGACCTGCCCCGATTTTAAAGATGTGTCGGGTGCAGCGTTCCTGATCTGGGTGTGTCATAATGATATGTATATCAACAGGCAGCAGCCAACTGGAACACAAATCTGCCCCCTCTTTGGCAGGATATGAAGAATGGGTTGAAAGAAATATCTGCATTAAATACAGATATTACAGGCCTATCTATCAAACAGCTCTGACAACATTCTACGGAAAATACCATGAACTCACTGATGAGTAGCTACAAAAGAGTGTATATGTTTAACTATTCTATAACATAATAAGAATTAAAATAGACTAATATCAACATCTCTTAACCTATAACTTCGCTAAATTGTTTGTCTGTGTAGGTACAATGTGGGAATATTTTATATTTTAGAGTACACGTCCTGTTGCCCTGCAAAATGAAGTTCAGTTTTTATTAATTTAAAAGGAAAGGGAATTTGCATTATTACGCCACTTTAGACATCAACTACAGTAAATTTGAAAGTAGAGGTGAGACTATATTCAGATGATGTCAGATTGAAGCTGTGTCCTCAGCTAAATGTATACTTAAAGGGTTCAGATTTATCTCTTTCTTTGTGAAGCTTGCTGCCGAAATAAACTGACACCCTATTGAGCTGACCACTTTTATGGAAATGCCAGCATTTAGCATTGCACTTCTATAAAGCTGACAGGCTTTTAAAGAAATGATTAAAGCAAGAACAGAATAAAGCATAAAATAGGTATGAGTCACACCCCGAAAACCCTGGATACCTACAGTACTATTCCCCATCATGCAGCGTCAAATGGAGACGTTTATGTGTGATGCATTATGTGATCTCTGTCACTGCGTGTAATCACTGATTGTGGAAAAGTATCTCCCTCCTTCATGCCTTGATCATTCAACTTTCCTGATTACATGCTGGAGACAAAGAGGCTGACATCCTTATCTTAGACCGGTCTTGTCATCTTGTTTACGTGGTGATGTGGCTCATCCGTGTTTGTGTGTTTGTGTGTGTGCATCTTATGAGGCAGAAAGCTGTAAACAGGGCTGAAGGCGTGTCAGGGCATATCCTCCTGACACTCTTTAGACTCCCCTGCTTGTTTCTCATAGTGCAACAGATTCTGTCTAATCCAATAAACACAGCCTGCTCAAGGCCGACATGCGTGGTCACATGCTAGGCCTTTTGCTTTCACCAAATGCTGCACAAGAGGCTCGAATGTCATCAACTTTAGAACATAAAGATATGGTCAGTAAAAACAATGTGATGCTTGAGATACAATAAGCCCCAATGCCCTCTTTTACTGAGCACCCGTTGATGTAGCTATTGTTGCCTGTCCTGACTGCACACTCTGTACAGCCTTACTAAATTCTCACATAAGCAGTACACTTATAGCCTAATTAAAGCCACAAACACAGTATGTACTGCCTGTAATGACAAGCGTTTGGTGAGTCCAATGAGCATATGCCATACATTACCTTATATTATCCAACCACAGCAAAAGCCTGGGCTTGTAATTGTGGCACTCGGACAATGACGATAACATTCAGTCTAATGAAAAGCATGTGGCGTCAGCAGTGTCCTGGTGGTGTTCAAACACATGACAAGCAGGGGTTGTTTGAGGTGTTTGTGACTGTGTTATGTGTACAACCGGGGTTTGTAGATTTGGAAAATGTGGTAAGGGATTTAGAGCAGAGTAATACGAGACAGGGGGTTATGGACTCTAAGTTTAGACTAACCCCCCGTTAGCTCACTCACATGCCTGTGTGTCTGGGACAGAGCTCCCCTGCAGGGAGATTCCCACACTGCTGCATAGCGGCATTTGAACGACACTGAAACAAACATTGTGGAAGTATAATAGAATAACATGACAAGACTTCAGATGATGTATGGATCCATTTTTCTGCACTTCAGAAGACTTTACATTTATTATCAAGCCACTAGTGAACAGAATAAGGAGTTGCAATACATGACAGCTTGACAGCCCTATAATCTCACTGACAGCAACTTTATGGTACGAGTACAAAGTGCAGCAGTGTTAAAGGTGCTAACAGAAGACAGTTTGTGACACTGAAAGACCTACAGAGCAGTCAGATGTATTAAAAGTAGAATAACAACTCTCACCTCTCTGTTGCTGCCAGCTCTCCTCTCTCAATTCGTTCCTCATGTGTGTGAAAGAATGTGTGTGTGCGTGTGTGCGTGTGTGTGGAGATTCACCATTTAACTGGTGAATTGTATTTTGTGACAGCTGCCAAAACTGCTGTCATTCTCCGCCGTCGGCAAAAAAGCACAGAGGAGTCAAAGTGTGTAACTCAGTGAGAATGTGTGTGTGCCTATAAGAGCGACAGAGGCTATTCCAGATGGCATGTCACTGACTGAGGAAGTTTGGCTGCTAACTCCTCCCATGATTTCTTTGGGACAACAAGGCCACAGCCTCCCACTTCTCGCTTTCTCTCTTTTTCTCACTCACCCTTAACCCCTCACACACACACACACACACACACACACACACACTCACTGACACTCACACATCCTCTCTCACTGTAAATTTGGAAAAAGCCTAAAAGGAGATGTAGTAGCCAGTGAAAAGAGGTCAGACAAATTGCATTTTTTAATCTGTCATTAAAACCATCATGTGACTCTACTTCCCACTTAGAGTTAGTCTGTTTCCTCATTCTACAACAACTAGTCTCACCAGTTTTGCTTTACACACCCACAGAATGTGGGCACACACAATCAGCTGATCTGTACAGTTGTTGGTTACATACCTGAGAAATCACTCATCTTCATTCCAGAGGTGCCTTCAACTCTCTGCCTGTTAGACCACACAAACACACAAGCCAGCATTTCACAAAGTGGTGTACTCCAAAGTATTTGTGCTATGTATTTACCAGCGACCTCTCCCTATCATTGACACTCTTTTTCTTTCTGGGTCATGTCCATCCCTATCTGTGTTTGGGGAGATAAACCCTAGGCCAGTGTTGCTTTGGTTTCCTTGGTGTTTTTTTGTCTGCTTAGTTAAATATAAACTCTGGAACTGATTGTGTGTATACCCAGCCCCCAGTGCCCCATGACAAAGTCACCCTGAACACAGAATATCAGCCCTGCACTGCGCATGTGATCATGCAATTGGCTATGCAAGGCTGCAATACACAGACCATTTAGTCTGCTTGGTTTACAAAAGTGTGTGTGTGTGTGTGTGTGTGTGTGTGTGTGTGTCTGAGGCAGACGAAGAGTGGATACGTGAGTGTATTGAATAGCAACAAATTAGAATAAGGAAGGGGTGAAAATATCAGTGTGGTGTTTCTAGATAAATTGTGTATTTTCCTCTGGCAATAGTGGATGGACAAAGGGCAATGATTGTGAGGGTTAGTGAAGAATGCAGCATACTGCTGATCAGTGCTACTGGCAGTGGACACATGAGCCTGAGACAAACAAAAGACACATCACCACCAACAGAAAAACACAGAGCGAATGATTAGACCACACAATGTGGCGATACATTGAGTGATCTCCGTCATGTGTTTAGCAGCTCATAAAAAATATAATTTGTACTTAAGGAAACTGACAGAAGGCACAGAGTGTGATGTCAACAGTGTGGAGGTTTATTATAATAACAATAATATCAGGAGATGTTGGTCTTTACTATTGACTGGGGCAACTGGCATCTTTTGCAGACTTTGACACAATGTGTTGACCTGGTGGCGCCCTGCCCTGCTGCCTTCAGTGCACAGGAAGGCCAACTTCCTGTTTTTCTGCCCCATCAGTTTGGAGGATAAAAGCATACAACTTAGGACTGACACAGAAGCACAATCAGCACCCACCTAACTAGTGTCACACAGACACACACACACCTGGAAGAGGCATCCCTCCTCTGTTGCTCTTCCTGAAGTTTCTTCCATTTCTTTTTCCCTGTTAAAGGGTTTTTTGGGGAGTTTTTCCTTAGTTGATGCGAGGGTTGTTTGTAAAGGACAGAGGGTGTTATATCCGTTACAGATTGTAGGCAAATTCATAATGTGATATTGGGTTATACAAATAAAATTGACTTGACCTGAAGAAGACCATACATTTTAGTAAATCATTATCCATACTGATCATAATCATCTATGACTTGGGTCAAGTCAGTAAACATACTGTCACGCAAACAATATTAGAAAATAGCAGAGCACATTATAAAACAGGAATGGTTCTTTGTTTTTTTTTCTTTCAGTGAAACCAACACTATAGTTTTACAAAGCCCCCCCCATTGAAACTGAAAACCAAACTGAGTGGGCAGTACAGCAGATTAAAGGACAAAGAGAATGTCTTGTTCAACCACTGAGCTCCAGAACCATCGAGGTAAGACTGTGCAGGGCAGCAGAGAGAGCGGCGCCTCTCACATCCCCTCATTGTGCAGGGCTTCCTCAGGACACAGGACAGGGCAGTTGCTTTAATAAAAACAGATCACACACATACACACATAGCGCCATGGGGGGAAAAAATACATCACAAAGTCATTTTACAACTGCTTGTTAGTGCTTACATTGTAATATATTTCCTTCTGTTTTCTGTTCCAATATGTTTGCTTCTTGATTTGTCTGTATGTCTTGCAGTCTTTTAATTTCTCGGGTCATTGACTTTTGTTGCATTTGACCAACTTCAACTGATTTAAAATGTGATTTGTCTTGACTGATGACTGTTTGTGAAACAGCAGATGGGTGTTTCGCCATTAGATGGGGATCTTTCCTCATTTTTCCTCACCACTGAACCTATTGAATGCAAACAACACAACTCTGTCAGAATGCACAACAGTTGTGCAATTTGTCATGCAAAGTCAACAATGTTGGCACCAACTCAGACTATCTGGCACAACTCAGACTGGCCAATTAATGTAATTACTGTGATTCTACTACTAAACACAGCACAGTGCATCTGTCTACAGCTTCACAATTAACATCCTCTCTTCAACAGCAGATCCACCTTAAATAATCCAATTAACTAATTTGCTTATGTCGACTTTCCAGAAGAGGGCGGTGTCATAACGGCTTTAGCAACAAGGACGGAGCCTGGCAATACTGAAAAACACCATCAAGTCTGAGTTCCATGAGGGCTCTCCACAATCTTTACATTTGAATTCAGTTCAAAAGTATTTTTGTAGCTCTCTTCAAACGATCTGCCCTTTTTTTTTAAATGACACTTCATCATTGATTATTAAATTAATTTAAAATGCTTCTGACATTGAGAATCTCTGTCACCTTGCGCTAAAAATGAATTAAGACTGAGACTAATGACTTGTGAACACTTTGCACTTATTACAGTGTGATGTAGGCTGTTAGGGCTGTGTGTGTGTGTGTGTGTGAGAGAGAGAGAGAGAGACAGCAGTAAAGTCATTCACAGAGAGGAGGAGCAATACCGGAATCAAGGCAACTATACTTTCAAAATAAAATAACAAAAAAACGTTCGCTTCCAGGTGCAACTGTTTCTATAATAATATAATATAATAATATATTATACAATATAATTCTATAATAATTTATCACACCTGCTTAATAACATTTTAAACTGATCATTTATTTGATCAACCACAGGAATGTAGGCCTAAATCTAAATGAACCTGCATAATTTGAATGGAGGTGTTTTAGGAGGTTTATTTTAACACATTAAATTAATAATCAACAGATGAAAACTGCAAACTAATTTGTAAATTAAACGAAAGGCACACATCCCTTAATCATGTGTGAAGGTAACATGCCTCTTAAAATCTATATAAATAATTCATACCTTGCTGTGTGTTTCAGTTTTGTTTTTGTTTTTTCACAATAATGGCCAAATGATAGTATCTCTGGCAATCATGACCAATAATTTTTTACTTATTATCAATGCAAATTAGGGGTGAATTAAAGATGTTTCTTTTTCATATTTTATTACTTTTTTGTGATTTGAACGACTAACTCGCGTTATGGTTTTATTTTGAAAGGGAGGGTCGGAACAGGTCTGCTGTATCTGTTTCAGCGGCGCGAGCGAGGCGCGCGGTGACAGCAGCAGCTCCACCGCCAGGGAGAGCGCGCGGCGGATCTGGAATCAGCCAGGAGCGAAAATGTGAAGGTGGAATCCGACCGAGCGGCATTGTTGCAACTGGCGACTGTTTCTCTGAAGAAAAAACAAACACAAGCGACATTCCCACACACAGCAAGACCAGGAGCTTCAATTTGGATTTTTTTTATTTACAATCACTGGAAATATCCTCGCGTTATTTTTTATTTTTCATATATATTTTTATGCACCCATCTGTCCGGCTCTGTCAACCTCCCCAGAAATTGGGACTGGAAGCAGTGTTGCAGAGAGTGATAAGGAGCATTATTTATCTTCACCGTATATTTGGAGGGAGTAGACTGCTCCGTGAAGATTTCCTATTGGTTTTATGGGATTATTCTCGACGAAGACGCTTTGTTTTAGATAAGAACGAAATTGTGCACCATGAGTTCCAGTGGTAAGTCCATTCTTGCGCGCATTTATCTCTCCAGTTGAAGTGCAAGGGCAATATCTCTCTGTGTGAGAGCACCGAGAAAAACTACCACCGAACAATACGAGTTGAATCAAGGTTCAACCACTAAACAATAATATTTAATTGCACTGTAATCTTTATTTGCATCCAGGAAAATGAATATAGAAGTGATGTGTTTCTAGCAAGCCAGTGTGTTATGGAGTTGAGGAGAGGATAGGAGAGCTAAGTATATCTGGAGGTCAAAGTAGCATTTGGCCAGAGTTCATCCATTGAGGAGCATTTTTGAGATTCTTTGTCCACCACAAAAACAGCTGTTTCTTGGTCCCTCCTCTCCCTGTTTGCTCCCTCTTCTTTCATCTTTGTCTCTCCTCCCTCATCCTCTGCCACCACCAGCACTACATCTGACCTATCTTGTGAGACCACCCCGGATATCAGCTGTTGCCTCTTGATAAAAAGTCCACCTGTCTTCGAAGTGCACTGAGGAAACCCTTGGAGCTGCAGATGTTCCTGACCTGACCTCTGCATATTGTCTCCATGGAGTTTAGTAATTCACTGTGAATGCAGCACATGACAAATGAGTCTGACAGCCTGAGGGCTCCCGTCATACTTACCCTAGTCCAGCCTGGGGCCTGCCATGATGCTAAGCTGACCTTGTATCAGCTGACTGTGACCCTGATCCTCCTGTCAGCTGAATCAGGGCTTTTCAACCCGGCAGGGCTGGCTGGTCAGCTGTGTGAGCATGTGCACGCCTGTGTGTGCCTTGTTGTTCACAAGTTACCACTAGTTGATCCACAAGGCAAGGGAAGACTTTTTAAAGTCTGTCCCTTAGCTGTCAGTAAAGTCAGAAGAAGCTGATGTGCGCCAGGTGCTCCGTGAACCGATGGTGTGGTGTCATGTGCTTCCTGTCCTCCTGTGTCTATAAGAGGAATCGTGCGTTGCTACATCATTCATAATAGCCTGTCATTGTGTGGTACTACATTATTCATCCAGCACTCTTAACCCTCTGGTAGTGTAGCTATGCCTGTCAGCCAGTTCCCCGTGCTGTGCTGCATGCCGGGAGTGGTGTCGAGGTTCCTCGCTCCCCAAAGTAAATGCGTGGAATGCTTTTGTTAAGCTTCAGAAATGCTTTTCTCAGCTGACACAGAGGGGGAGGAGGAGCACATGTTCGCCAACATGTGGATAGCTGTCACAAGCTCTCGTGGTTTGAAAGCATGTGCTTGAACAGGGGAGGCGCACATATATCGACAACACGTCAACCTGTGATATACTGTGTGTCACAGCAGGCACATGATGGCGTGTCTCCTCTCCTCTCCTCATGTCCACCCCTCCAGTCAGTCAAACATATGCTCCCCTTCACTCTCAACACTTCAGGGTTTGGACATGAATGTCTGTGCTGTGTGCAGTGTTTTCCGCTGCATTGGGTGTGATAACCCAAAGGCCATGGACACACACAGAGTAATTACACACTGCTCTGACTGTCTGTCTTCATCTTCTGGGCTTTCTATCTCTCATGGTCGCTGGGTTTTGTGTGCGTATGTGTGTCTGGTTGGACTCCTATTTTACACCTGGCTGGAAGCTGATGCAGGACAATGTAGCAGGTTAGTTTCTGGTATAATGGACCTTGGTTTTACATACTTGAGATGCATACACAGTGCAGAAACATTCCCACAAATTAAAGACACATTTTTGCAAAATATAAATGACAAATCAGGCCACTTTTTGAGATGCATTGCACAGTACAGTGTGTGTGTTTTAGGGGAGCAATAAAACACGTGTTGATCAATATAGTGATCATTGAGCTCAGGGACCTGAGGGGATCTGCCGAGCCATTCATCACAGCACTGACAACCTCTCCCTTTCCTTTCTTTCTCTCCATTATAGCAGAGAGTTATCAAGTATCAGGCGAAATGCATCTGAAAGGCATTCCCATTTGGGTGTCTTAACTTCAAAAAGCGTGTTTGCGTGTGATGCAACCTAATGATTGAGACATATGGTTTGAATGCACGATAAGTGTGGAAATCAATGCCAGCTATAGTTGCAATCTCCCTTGAAGTTTTGTCCAATTTGCTAAGCTTTAGTCTCATGTGGGGCGGCATGGTGGTGTAGTGGTTAGCACTGTTGCCTCACAGCAAGAAGCTACTGGGTTTGAATCTGCGTTGTGTCTGCGTGGGTTCTCTCCGGGTACTCTGGCTTCCTCCCACCATACAAAAACATGTATGGGGATTTGGTTAATTGGCTAATTTGAATGTGAGTGGTTGTCTATGTGCCCTGTTATGAGGTGGAGACTTGTCCAGGGTGTACCCTGCCTTCCACCCTAAGACAGCTGGGATAGGCTTCAGCCCCCTATGCGACCCTATGAGGATAAGCGGTAGATAATGGATGGATGAATAACCTGATTTGCTGTAAATCTGATTCGGGCAGTGTTATACTAGTTACTGAAAAATAGTAAGTAGTTACATTAACTAGTTACTTCATTCAAAAAGTTACTCAGTTACTTTGCTTATTTCTTACAACAAAAATTTGTGTTACTGTTAAAATTATTTTTTTTAGGTACTCTTTTGACCCTGAAGAGTGCGAATTTGTTTTATGGTGTGTTCACTGGAAATCGGAACTTGGATCTTGTATCAATGTAACCCCAAAGTTTAGTGCTCCCAGTGCTATAGGTGTACAACAAAACGTGCTGCTACTGTTTACGTCAGTAGAAAATAGCATGATTTCTATGTCAGGTTGGTGAGATTAAGCTAACTTTCCGAGTTGTTTTAAATTCTGACTTGGAGCTTGGAAATTCTGACATTTGTGTCCAAATTGAATGCACCATGAGTCTAAACACACGAACGCCAGGCTCCCAATGCTGTTGCAATTCCATTAATCCTCTGTTTTACCCGTGATGTTTGTCTACTTATGCTGGGACAGATGTGGGGACAGATCGGTGTTACCATGAATCTGAAGGGGCAATGTCTTCTGGGCCCTAGTGCCTCATGAAAGTAATCTGAATTCATCAATCAGGAAATCATTTACCAAGTAACGCACAAACGCACCATATTGTAAAAGTAACTGCTTTTATTTATTTAGAAAGTAATGCATATTAGTGTTAGTATTACTTTCTATCAAAAGTAACGGCATTACAGTACGGCATTTCTGGCCAAAATTGGATTTGGGCCACATCATCAAGAGCATTGGCATCAATGACTGACAAGAAATGCTCATAATAACTCATAATTCTTTCAAAAAAAGGCTTTGATCTGATGCAATGGAAGAAAAAATAGCGGATTGTAGATATGATGATGAAAAACAAAATGTCGGAAAATCCACATAATCATAAGGAATGTTCTTCCGTGCACGATGAATATATGCAAATATAAAAAGTAGGTACAGCATGGACAGAATGATCCAGTGACCCACAGTCTTGGACCCAGATAGTGTCTTACTTAGGCCCAGCTTCTGGAAACGAAAAGACAAATAACTGTACAGATACACAGAACACACATTAAATGATGCATCTTTCTTTGTGAGCAACATCAAATATGATTCCTGCTCTTCTGCCTCATCTGGTGAGCAGTCCCAACCAGAGCCAAACACCATTTATCATTCCTCCTGCCATAACACAGAACAAAGGTGGGAGACAAAAGATAGCCAGATGCAAACACAGATGCTGTGGTGCATGCATGAATATTCATAGAATATAAAGCCATGTACAACTGGTATGTACTTACAGTTCAACATAAATGAGGCACATGTTTTTCTTGTTCGTTTGCAGCTCCAGTCATTGTGATTAGCACACTGGTATTCAGTTTGATTTGTGTAGAACAGTTAAAGCCCTTGTGGAAAGGACATTGGAGACTGCAAGAAAACATCCAGCTGCCATTTAATCTGTTCACTCTAAGCTCTGTTATCATTATTTTGAATTAATAGAATAAAAAAGCTCAAAGCTGCACCACTGTGAATATAGCATATAACGTATAGCGTGTTGCATCCTCAAGGTTTCTGTCTCCATGACCTTGGCTTCTGGTAGAAGTGAGTGATCATTCAGACTGTCAGTAACAGTCTGACCTGTCCTTTGCTCCATAGAGCGACGTTATGTTTGTGATACCACTGGACGTCATCATTGCTCTGATGAATGCTCTTGGCCAAGGTCCTGACAAAGATAAAGGAAGATAAAGAAAAGGTGGATGGGATGACAGGGAGACACCTGATCACTCGCAGCATTAGATCCCAGACATAGAAGACATGGTGTTGCTTTGTTTTGACCCTATATACATAGTATTCAGTCCTGAGTTATATAGTATTATAGTAATAATTATATTTTGGCTCAGAAAATCAATACAATAGCCTGTTACTAACTACAAACTCTAAAAAGTAAAACAACACATGCTTCCTTGAACAATTCATCTTGAATCCACATCATCCTTGCTTCACTTTGATTCTGTGCCCCTCCACTCTCTCATCTCCACTGATCTCCCAGCATTTCTTGTGACTGAGATCCCAGCGTGTTCTTCCCCGAGGCTGTCTGGTCAGGGGCTGAAATAGCAGCAGCCTCTAAAGTCCCTTGGGGATGCTGTCAGCCTATCTGACCCTGACCCTGTTTTCATCACCTGTCTGCCGTAGGCAGTTTTCTGCTGGAGCACTTGCTGCTGATTTTGAGTCAGTAGATTACACTTGTAGTCCGGTGGCTATAATTAGAACAATGACTCAACGCCTCAGAGGATGGATGGTTGTTTGACGGCTCTTTAATAGGTTTGGACAGAAAGAACGTGGCTGTGTTCAATGACACAATTAGATTGAGTGACGTAATGCTTGAGTTGATTGTGTGTGGTTTCTCTGCAGAGCCTTTTTGGCATGCACATTCAACAATATCTCATTCATTAAAACTTCAAAGAATTTGCCGCACCTCTCTTCCGCTTTTATTTAACTATGATAATCATCACTCAGCAACTTGAGACAACTTTACCTGTCAGGGCTGTGAAAGCAGAGGAGGTTATACTTTACCAGAGGTTTGTTTTGCCATATTTCACAAGGCCGGCATTAAATGTGTGTGAATCCCAGTCAGAGTTGGTACAGACTCACATGTACTGCCATTAGTTCCCTTCTTCTCTCATTCACACATGATGGGATCATTCGGTTTTACAACAACAAAAAAGATTTCCTCCCTTTTTCGGGTCATGATTTGAACCAGTGGCTGGGCAGGGTAATGGATCCCAGTGGTGCTGCCAGCATTGTGAGGGAAACAATGAACAAACAGAGACTTGAGTGTGGGAGATTGGGAGTGGGAATTAATCATGATTGCATATTTCCAGTGCCCACACTCATGAATTCACTCTGTCTAGTTGTACCCATGGATGTATGTATGCCTTTACACTCAGGAAACATATGCGTGTACTGTCATCACATTGAGCGTGCAAAGGGCTCAAGCTGTGAGGCTGTTAGACTTTTTTAAGTGCTGCGAGTCTTTCAGGATTCATCCAGAGAAATAGAATCAGACAGCTGTGTCACACCAGCCCACATGCTGGTGCTGCTCTGACTGAAGCAGTCCTTCAGTCAGCTACTCAGGTAGGCATTAAGGCCAACTGGTTACCCTGCTATTATAGCCCATCCACAGAGTGTAGGCCCACTCAGATGCTCCTTAAGGAAGACGAAGACAAATGAGAGATTATGAGCCCAGCTGCTCTGACACATAGTCTTATAGTGTTGGGAGGCTGGTTGAGTCTGCTTATGGATGCAAGATAATCTCTGTATAGCATATAATATCATATAAATTCATTTTCCTCACTCTTTTAAGATCAAATTAATCTAGTTTTGACCTCTCTTGCTTGTGAGAGTGTTTATTTCATTATTGTTAAGGCAGTGTGAGAACTTGTTTTCCCGGCAATGTGAAATAGCTGTCGGGCTTGCAGGAGTCAGACATGTAAGCTTACGCATAATGAGGTAAGGGGATCCATCCACTTTCAAACCTGACACAGTAGTGTGTGTATGTGTGTCAGCCCATGTGAGAGTGTGAGAAATAGAGACAGTGGGAGACCTTACATCTTCAGAACAAGTGTTGATGGAGCTAAACGTTGATTTTATTGTATGAACTGCACACACAGTACAGTCTGTGGTGCAGTGTAGGCTATACTCAAAGCCCCAGAGCTGATGAAGGACGGCTGCTTACAGTGGAAAAACCTTTGAATATGAAAATTGGTTTTGTTGAGCTTAATGCTGAAATGGTTTTGTATTAATAGGCTATAATGTTCTTATGTCAAAGCTGATTATTGTAGACATTTGCTGTGTCTGGAAAAAGAAATGTTGATTTTTGCTTTTGTGGGATTGCATCTGTGATTGAAAATGCCAGTGTCTAGTAGGGCTGGGTATCGATTCAGATTTTCCAGATCGATTCGTTTCGATATTTCAAGGTCACAATTCAATCTGATTCGATTCAATATTGATTCAGTCAGGGATCTGCCGTGCCGAGTCTGCGACTGTGTTTCCGGGTGATGTCTCATCAAATGTTGCAAAGATTCGTATTGCCGCTGTATTTTATCTTCCTGTTGCATATTTTGCATACTACTTGTTTTTAGTCCAACTCGTCCAATATTCTTCCAACGTCTTAAATGCGAAATACATCCATACAGCAGCTTTTAAACTCATCGGCGGTGCCTGGAGAGGTGGACTCACTTCCGCCATGTTTGTTTGACTGCTGGCAGTAACATCTCACGAGATCTTGTCCCTTGGAAAGCGGTGGAAAGTAGCACCAAACGCTGATCACCGAGACTTCTTCTTCTTCTTCTTTGGTTTTGGCAGACTAGACGTATGAATGGCGATTGATGCTCTCACGCGAGACTGGCAGGCGGGTAATACTTCAGGCTGCTTCTCCACACGTCCAATGAAGAAAAAAATACACAAGTTAAGAGATCGATCTTTGGAGTTTAGAATCGATTATCAACCATTTAAATGGAGATTGATTAAAATCGATTGAATCGATTTTTTTAATTCAGCCCTAGTGTCTAATATCATGAGTAGGCAAGAGGCTATGTTGGTTTCAATCTACATGATCAACCAATTTTATTTCCATTCTATTCCACACCTGTAGGCCAAATTTAATGTGAAACTAATTGTGCTGAAGTGGTGTACAAAGGGCTCTAGTAGGCTATACAACACTGCATAGAGTTTGGCTTGTGTTTTCTTTTTTTAGTTGTTTTTTTTTAAACTCTTCAAAAGAAAAAATACAGGAGGACTAAACGGTGGGTCTGTCTTCTCTAACACAAACAGCAAACCTAATCCAGCATTGGATTACTTTGAAAGCCAGATAATTTACATTTCATACCATGGCCGTATTATTTTCCATGGTTGTAGATTGTGTTACAAACAAGCTCCATTCACGAGTAGCACATCCTGTGTGCGTAGTGTTTCCCAAAGAGCCGGTCCTGGATGCAAGGCGTACAAACAAATTTGCACAGTCCTCATCCTAGGACTACAAGGCTGGGTACACCCTGGACAAGTCTCTAGGTCATCACAGGGCGCATAGAGACAGACAATCATTCACACCTATGGGCAATTTAAATTAGCCAATTGACCGTCCCCATCTTTGGATGGTGGGAGAAAGCTTTACCCATAGAGAACCCATGCAGAACACACAAACTCCACACAGAAAGGCCCCAGAGACAGAGTAATGTGCGACCAAGGCTCATCAAGGCATGTGGGGAGTGAAAGCCGGTCCGGGTGCTCTGATCCAACACATGAGCTACTATCACTCAAATTGCCAAACAAATCAAAGCTGATTCTGATAGAAAGGTGCCAGATACTACAGATACAACCTCAGGGGTCCGGTCAGGGCTGTTTTGCAGCAAAAGGGTGGCCAACACAATACTAGGCAGTCGGTCGTAATATTATGCCCATACTTCCTGTGACGCTTCACAAAATTTTGCTACAAAGTCAGCCGTTCTCTTTGATTTCAGATTCACCTAGAAATGGGGACCAGTGAAAATTTAGCATTTCCAACAGCTCGATTGAGGTGTGTTACGGCAATGACGCAATAGTTCTTTGGATCAAGCAGTTTTCGTCGCTACGTATACGTCTTAGTAAAGAGTGGTCTGATTGGTTGAAGTTTCGTACAGAAGCACACAGAGGCATTTGATAGACATGGGATAAGTCTGCCCGAGAACTCAGTTTACAAGGCAGCTTGGCCAGACTATGCTTGCAGAGCAAGTAGTCACGATAGCCAGGCTACCATCAGTTACTTCAGACAGCAAATTTGACTGTTGCCAGTGTTATGCCTAAATCTGTTCTTCCGGAGAATTGTGTTTGCCTCCTGTGAAAATGACTGTTACACTTCGTGATTGAAAACACATATGGAGGGGAAACAGTACACCAGTTAGAAATGAGAAGCTTGCTCAGAAAGAACTTATTGTATTTACTGAGGGGGAGCTTTAGCAATCAGTCATTTAATCTTACAAGATAGTTCAGTCGAACACATAAATAATACAATAGTAAATATGTGCCTTTTTTTCTTCAGCAGGTTATCACCAAGGCTCTGCAGGCAATCGGAGAAGTTCTGGACCAATCCGGTGCCAACGATGTCGGGAAGTATGCAAAGGAGAGGTGGTACGAGTACAAGACACCCACTTTCACGTCAAGTGTTTCACCTGTACCGGTAAGACATGATCCGTAATAACAACACAGCACAGCAAGTGGTGAAGTAGACAAACAGATGTAGTGACCACACAAACAGGTGATGTACTACAAAGTGTACCGGCAGGGGTGTTCATGGTCTCAAATGTTGTTGAAGTTACATAAGATGAGACTCAAATACCAATAGTAGACTAGACACAAGACTATCTATCTATCTGTCTTTATCACATCCTTACCTTCCACGCACAGACACATTGATACTCACTCCTCCTCCATCTCCTAGTGTACATGCTGAGTGCTACTATTAGCTCTCAGTGGGGATTGGAACGGATCAGAGTTGCCTTGCAGGGGACTTAGGTTTCTGCTAAAGTAGCTTGTTATTGCGCTGCCAACTTGGAGAAGATTTTCCTTTGGTTGTACGTTGTCATCTAATGAGACTGTCAGCTGGCTTTGCACTGCTACAAGTGAGCACTGGTGACCTACAATGGTTACTTCATCTCACATCCTCTTTTCATTCATTTATTTAAAGGAATATTCTGAGAAACAAATGCCAAGTCTACTAGTGTCTTTACTATTTAGGCTAAATAGCTAATATTAATTACCACAAAGTTGGCATGACTGAAAGAACAAACTGAAACATTTCAGAAGCTGATTATTGGGTGAATGGGAATCTTTGTGTTTTGCCTCAATTCAGCAAAAACAGCTACTCAAAATTTGTAGAGTAAAGTGCACATCAGAAAGGAGTTTATGACAGTCATGTGCCTGTGAAAATCAGAAATAAAAGAGCCGAGGTATTTATCTGACATGCTGCTGTAGAGCCTGGAGCAAGTATATTTAGGTTTTATGTTAATAATGTCATTTCTAAAGACAGTCAGTCATGGTAATTTTAAGTCAATTGCAGATGACTTTGAAAAAAACTAATCAGATAGATTAAAAAGAAATATGTCCTCAGTCCTCATCTAATCATACAGTTTTTGCTTGATTATGGGCTAATTACTAATTAACACCTGATACAAATCTCCCTCCATTATGTGCTATATAGGGCCAGTGCATTATAGTTCACTAATTTAAGTACTTTAAACATTTGTAAAGTAAAACCTTCCAGTACATCAAAAAATAGGCCAGATTTGGAACTGTTGGAACTACAACTCTGGAAACATTGTACTTATTTACTCCATTACTATTAAAAAAAAGCAGAATCCAAAAGCTTGAATCTTCTATTTCGCATCAAATTGTTTTTATTTTTTATTATTATTGTTTTTTTAAATAATTTAATTTTGATAAACATGTCATATTTCCCGAAAGAGGCATAATCTGTAATGCATCCTGCTTTATGTAATATTTGAATAAATCTCTTTATGAAATATATTTTCACAGATTTGTTGTTGATTGGTACCATTCTGCCACAGTCATATTTTCAGAGTCTTGAAATTATATTTTTCAATACTGTATAAAGCATTCTGTTGCATATACAGTACATATATAGTCAAATAAAAAATACCAAAAAATGCATAAAACAAATTCACCACACCGGTAGTTGTTTTTGGCTTTTCAGCTGTTGCTGAGGAGAAGAGTAAGTTGTGTTTAATTGTATGAGCTGCAGACAACCTGACTGAAGGCTATTCATTGAATGACTGTTATTACATGTTCCCCTATGAATACCCAATACTCACAGGTACATAAAAAACATATGTAAACAGTGCACACGTACACACATGCACTCTAGGTTGCACATTAATACACGCATGCATACTCGTTGTGGTTGTGAGGGGTTGCTGTGGTAACGATATGAAGGGGCACCTTGGCCCTGGTTGGTGGATATTCTCAGCATCTCTATGGTGCTATTAACCAATTGGAAGCTCTATTCTTTGCCCCAGAGAAAAAGGGGGGTTAACACAGGAAGCGAGCAGAAAAAAAGGAGAAGGGGGGGTGCTGCTGGTGTCGCCTACACATTACATCATCAGTTGAGCTACTACCAATGTGACTCTCACTAGCGCTTCCTTCTTTTTCATTTCCCTCTCACTCAGTGGTACAGTAATGGAAAACTGTCATTGATGAGCATCGTGTTAAATTCACCTATCAGACAGCCTTCCCCACTCAGGTTCCAGAGAGCTCTCCTCATCCCATGAGGCGATGGGGCACTATTGTGCGGTCAGCCACACTTCCCTGCTCATAACATGCTTTCCTGTATGGGCCTCTCTGCAGAGCCAGCAATTTTCTAAAGCATTTGTTGTTGGGTGTAAACATGTTGCATGTTCTTCTGAACTTCACAAACTCACTTTGTTCTCCATTGCTTTGTCTCGATTCTCTGCTTTTCATTGGTGTCAGCTGTACATTTTCGAGGATGGATGCCTGTGAATTCAGTAGGATGTAAGGTTGAATGTTTTCTTCCATCTCTCTGTTGTTTTTCTCTCTGTTTTTCTCCCGCTCCCTCTGTTTCTTTTTTCGTGTGTTCTCCTTTTCTTTCCTGATGACAGATATCCAAGCATGAAATCAATTTCTCATCTTGGGCTAGGATGACATTGGCATGTGGGATGAGTGATTTGGAGGCTAATAGCTAAACTGTATTATACCATTGCGCCAGAGTGACAATCCGCTGTCCGCTGCCAGATGTGGTTATGAACTCTGTGACTGGGTTGTGCTTCAGCAGTTGATCTGATTCGATGTGATCTTTTTATGTATTTAGTTTATTGACCTTGACCAATGAATTTCTGTGTGCCTCCGTTCACTTCCATTCATTTACACTTGAAAACATTGACATAAAAACATAGTTTCTCCTCCTTTTTCTGTTTTATTTTTTCTCCTTTTTCCTCAAAGGGGCTGACTGTGCCCCACTGAATAGATCATTACCATATAGTCTTAAAGTCAGACACATTCATTCAGAACATACTATTCATCAATGATATCTAGCAGGTTCTCCTCACTCTGTCTTTCCCCACCATTTATCAAGTCACATTACCTTTCTTCTGACACATTATCATAATTCCTTTTTCATGCATTAGTCAGAAGAAGAGGAGATCACCAATCATGTATATTTTACCTCTCATTTGAACCTATTATATAGCAGCTGATTAGAGCATGAAGTGGCAGCCATGCAATCAGCTCAAAAAAGAGGTCTGTGGAAAATGCTGAAGACAGAAGCCTGCTTGCAGATTGATGCATCAGCTCCAGACATAGAGAAGGCAGTTGGGGTGCATGTGTATAGCACTTCTTAGTGTAGCAGCAGGCTGTACAGTATGGATAATGTGGTGTTGTATTACTGGCAAATGGGCTGACTTGTGCATACTGGTCTAATGACATGGTGACCACATTTATCTTCGCCTCCAAAGCATAATTGGCACTCTTGGATTCCAACAGAAACAGTGAGGCCCGTCAGTGTTGCGAGCACAAAGCTCACACACAAAGACAAAGTGTGTTTCCAGTTTAGCCAACTCACACGATAACAGGGAACGCAGAAGCGCAGAAACAAATATACAAACTGCAGACAGAGACAGATGCAAAGACAGACACACTAGCACATAAACTGTCAGGCCGCTTGCTCCCAGTACTTATTTATTTTCAGAGGCAAAACAGATTGTTCTAATAAAACAGCACCAAAGGGAATAGAAGATTTACACAGACAGGTCAGATAAATACTTGACTGTCTTCCATTTTCCCATGTGCTCCATTTTTAGCTGGCATATTCTCACCAGAGCTGTTGTCAAATTGCAGCATCTTTGTCTTTTTTTTCTGCAGACCCTTTTCAGTTAGTTCAGCCTCCTTTTGGATGCCATTAGGCCCCATCACTCAACCTCTGTGTTTATAACTTGATCTACTGTGCTGTACTGCCGTTGTGTTTTTTGAAAGTGAGAGATGGACCAAGAGTGAGAGCAATGTGGCGGAGGGAGATGAAAAGACAGGAAGAGAAATCAAGAGAAAAAGAAAGAGTGGTTATAGAAAAAGAGACACACAGCATAGAAAAAAGTGGGGGGTTACAGGGAAGGGGAGCTTCCTGTAGCTATAGCAACCGCTGGTACGCTGGTCCAATCACCAAGCCAAAGCCTGGTTGCTAGGGAGAGATTCCGACAAAGAGAGAAGGGAGCGTGGCGCTTTTCCCCAACGACTCTCCAGGATCCGGTATAGATGATAAGGATTATTCCTCCACTTGTCTCTCTCAAGCATTACTGTCTTGAGGGATTTTCACACACTGACGCCACTGCCTATTGTCTTTGTGTGTGTGTGTGTGTGAAGCCACAGTGAGGTGGAGCTGCTTAAGTGTGCAAGAGTCTGGCTCAGTGAAGGAGTGATTTCTGAATGCTAAAGAGGATCATTAAATAAAAAAACCCTGCCCTGTTGGACAAACATACACACTAAGCCACTACGTCTGTACATAGAGCTGTAACTGTAGAGCATCATGTATTGTCGATCTCATTCATCTGTTTGGTTATCCCTATGTGTGTGTGCAAGAGAGATCTCATTCATGCCTATTTTCCCCTCCACTGAGTGTCTTATCAGCCCTCAGAGGGTTAAAAGCCAAAGGCCTCAGCAGCAAGGCTGGTCTGCTGGTATGAAGGGACTCCACTGGGCAGCCATCTGTCTCCATCAACTACAGCAGCCAAATGCTCGGGGAAGCCTGTCACTCATGGATGATTTCCCTCTGCTTTAGTCTTAAGCTGCCTCTTTCCCTCTCTCTCTCTCCTTTTTCTACGATCACATCTCCATCTGTTTTCTATTGCTGCCTTTCTTGTTTATAGCCACGTTAGCTAGCCTAGAAATCTAGATTCACCCTAGCGGCAAAAAATATTTTTGCCTAGCAAGGTGGTCTAGTGGTGCACCATAGGAGATAATCCTGACTCAGACAAGAATCCGGCTGACAAATCACAACGCTCTATCTGCGTAGCGAATCGTTGGGGTGGGCGTAGCACGATAACGACAGGGCTGTGTGACGCTGGAGATAGCACAACAAGGAAGATGGCTGTGGCTAACGAACAGTGGTCATTTGAATCAGCTCTGTCATCGATTTAGACTTGAGTCAGAGTTAGACTTGGGCTTTTCTTTGAAAGTTGGGCAGATCGATTTTTTCAATCGATTTTAATCAATCTCTATTTAAATGGTTGATAATTGATTCATAAAATCCAAAGATCGATCTTTTAACTTGCGTATTTTTTTTCTTCACTGGAGGTACGGAGAAGCAGCTTGAAGTATTACACATCTGCCAGTCTTGCGTGAGGGCATTAATCACCATACATATGTCTAGTCTGCCAAAACCAAAGAAGAAGACAAATTCTCACGTGATCAGTGTTTAGTGCTGCTTTCCACCGCTTTCCAAGGAACAAGATCTCGTGAGATGTTACTGCCAGCAGTCAAACAAACATGGCGGTAGTGAGTCCACCTCTCCAGACACCGCCGACGAGTTTAAAAGCGGATGTTTGGATGCATTTCGCATTTAAGAAGTTGGAAGAAAATGACGTGTTGGACAAAAAACAAGTAGTATGCAAAATATGCAACGGGAAGATAAAATACAGCGGCAATACGACGAATCTTTGCAACCATTTGACGAGACATCATCCGGAAACACAGTTGGCAGACTCGGCACGGCAGAAAATAACGGAGCATTTATTTTAACTGAAATATCCCTGACTGAATCGACATCGGATTGAATCGAATCGGGACCTTGAAATATTGAAACAATTCGATCTAGAAAATCTGAATCGATACCCAGCCCTAACAGTGGTAGCTATACTTTTCCAGTAGCACCATTATGGAGTTGACAGTTTTTTTTATGAGGTGGGTATCCATGAAAATTTCCAGGTTCCCAAAGGATAAATTACAATAACTTTCTGGATTCTTTCCTTTAGTTTGGTAAAACATCTATTTGATGGATTGACCCAAATCCAATGTCCAGTGACATTAGTGATCTCTGACTTTCCCTCTGGTACAGCAGCAAGTTAGTCTGAGTATATAGACTGTGGGTATCCTGTGCTTCCCCAATATGTGACCAGTTTCTTTAGCCCTGTTGAGCTATATCCCCATTTGCCAGATAACTAGCAAGTTGCCATTTTGGTACAGAGTACAATGTCTCAGCAACTGTATGGCTTGTCATGACATTCATGTTCCCCAGAATTGAATTTGAATGACTTGCAATCTGCTGACTTTTATTCCAGTATAAAAGTTTTAAACAGTAAATGTTAGCAAAATTAAAATAGTGACATAATCCGGCTAACCAGAAGTTAGCATTGCCATTGAGCTGAAAGCACCATGCCTGAACACAGCCCCACAGAGCTGCTAGTGTGTTTGTAGACTTTTATCTCGCCCCTCTTCCTCTCTGTCTGTTTAACCGCCTCCTCTCTCACCCTGTGATTTGGCATAACTTGAGAAAACACATTATTTACTCCTCAAGTGTTTCCTCCTGTCAGAGGGGCTCAGATCAGGGGACAGGAGGAGGGCAGGGAAGCCTGGGCCCCATGTTGGTAGCACAGCTGTGGGGGTGAATAGGTGAGTACCTCCCCTGCTGTAACATGTCACTGCCCCACTACATACATGCCTCGCTGCTAAGCTGTGGCTGCTCCTATTAATTTGAAAAAAAAAAGCCTAGGAAATTAGCATAACATAGACAGTAGCACTAAAACAATTAGAACGTGCAGCTGGGCTACTTTGAAGTACTGCACAAAGCATGTCCATTTAGCTAATAGCACATTATGAAGACCTAACAGTAGCATAATGAGCACACAAGAAAGAGTCACAGTGAGAGAGGCGTGGGGGAGAGAGGGGAGACTGAAAGAAAGGGAAGGTTGCACAGGGGTACTGTCCTGTAGTGAGAAAAAGAAGGTGCAAATTGAGATAAAGTGGAGACCTTGTGCTCAGAACCACAAAAATTTGGAAGCAGTCTTGAAACGGAAAGAGAGAGAAATAGAAGGGGAGGAGGCGGGGTTGTCAGCACTATTTTGGGGTTCCGGTCTGGGCTGACTTTGAGAAGGGAATTTTAATTGCTTCTGTTGGCTGGAGATAAATACCCAATCATGCGGACCTCCTGTGGGTGCCTAATCAGTACGGTTCTAATGACCACAGCTGCAAACACCGGCCTACATGTTAACCTCTAATCACTAGGCTTATGATCTAGATTCTAACTTCCTGCATTCACAAAAAAAGTGCAATATGAAGGAGAGAAGCAGCACCTTTGAGTTTTCCTCATTACAGTGCCTTTCAGGGAAGGATCATAAAATGTGCAAATAGATGAAATTAAGTCTTTGATGTAGTCTAGCAAAGCTGATCATGTTTAATTTAAGAAGCTAAGTAATGAGAAGTCTCACTATGTCTCTGTAAAATAAAACTAAGTTGTCATATGAAAAAAAAACATTTCTACATACACTGTATAAAAATATAAAAGATCTAAAACATTTTCTATGTACACAAAAGGCCTATTTCTTACAGATATTGTTCACAAATCTGTCTAAATCTGTGTTAAGGTGGACATACACTGTGCGATGTTCGGCCCATTTTGAACAAATTTTTCACTGCGTGACTATTTTTGATTAATACCTCACCACCAGCTGTGAATCATATGGTGACATGAAAATAAAACCTGTTTGAAATCCCGGTCGCCCCTCTTGAGGATATCGTACTGTTGAAGCAGCACCACGACTCGAACACAACTGTTTTAGTGTTATTTCGGCTTAAAATTCTTGCATAAATTAGGGAGTGGTTACGTTGAATGACAGGTTCACAGTCAGCTACCGGCAGTTAGTTAGGCTAGGTTACACCCAGAGGTCCGTGGCTACATCAAGCGGTTAATAGGCACTGCGGTGTCTGTGTTTGTTTGCCTATTTGTATTTATTAGTGTTATTATGCCTATTAGTATAGTATTTCTGGCAAAATGGCATGTTGTGAGTGGCACGGTGGTGTAGTGGTTAGCACTGTAGCCTCTGTCACAAGAAGGTACCCGATTCCTGGCCAGGGGCCTTTCTGTGTGTAGTTTGCATGTTCTCCCCGTGTCTGTGTGGGTTCTCTCTGGGTACTCCAGCTTCCTCCCACCATCCAAAAACATGCATGGGGATTAGGTTGAGTGGCTAATTTAAATTGCCGTAGGTGTGAATGTGTGTGTGAATGGTTGTCTGTCTCCATGTGCCCTGTGATGAACTGGAGACTTGTCTAAGGTGTACCCTGCCTTTCACTCTAACACAGCTGGGATAGACTCCAGCCCCTCCGCGACCCTGTGAGGGTAAGCGGTAGATAATGGATGGATGGATGGCGTATTGTGCTGTTGACTGTACTAACCAACTGTCAAAGGATTGCGTGTTGCATTTTTTTTCGGTGTGTAAATATCTAGTACTATTTTACCCATAGACTGTATAAAATAGTTTTTGCCTGGATGTTGGCACTTATTGCCATGTATCAGCATATTTTGTCGCTGGCTTATAATGACTTTATTGGCAACTCATGGTCCCTGCTGATACAGACAGATGACCAGAGCATGTTGAGTCTGTTTAGTGCGGAAATACAACCTTATTTCGTATCATTGTTCTGTTCAAAAAGTCAGACGTTGCATGGACAGAGATGCTCCTGCTGTCGTTTGTGTGCTGCTTTGCTGGATAACGTTAGTGGATGGAGGCAGTGTTGAAACCTGGTAAATAACATGTTAAACGATTGTTTCACACTTAAATCGTACAAATGAATTTTCCCCCACAACTCCACCAAATCCTGCAGCTCCACCTAAATCCTCTCTATTTGAAAAGGTGATTTTTAAAACACAGCAGCAGCATTATGATCTGTTCTTGCTGCTTGTTAGCCTAGCCTAGCTGAATAGCCTTAGGCTATCTCAGTTTGGCACGGTTAATTCAAGTTCAGTGGGCAGGATCTTGGCCAACTGACCCGTAAAGTTACCGCCTCTCTTCCAAATATGGAAACTACATGCCCACTAAAATCCAAGATGGCGCTGTTCACATCACACATTTCCAGAAATTCAGCCAAGCACGCGCCCCAGCTCCCTCTTATTGGCTGAATTGCAGGAAAAGACAGCCTGTTCTTGTCAAATCAGATCTCCCATTGGGGAAGAGTTACGCATGTCAGCTAGCTTACCAGTATGAAGGGGAAACTGTGGGGACATTTACCACACATACCAACCATACATTTGCTAGGGGCCCATGATTGTCAGGGGCCCAGGGTGACCCTTAATACAATTATAATACTGACAAAATAATATGACAGTAATAAACTTGCAATTACACATATTTTATTTACAATGTATTGACAATGTTAAGTTTATTTGTTTTGGAAACATATGTCACTGCCCCTGACCTCCCTCTCTATTTAGGTAAAATGGATCAGTCCATCTGCTCCATCAGAGAGCCTGCAGAGTGCTAACTTTTCACAGACAGCAAGTGGAGGCTGAGGGCAGGATGCCTCAAAAATCAGGGAGTAAAAAAATTAAAACAAAAAGCTCAAACAGGAGAAAGAAGCGAAGGGTCGACAGTATGTCACCAACTTCTTTCATAAGCAAGTGAGTCTGTTAGTGGTTCATGTGATGGAAAGTTTTGGAACATTAACCAGTTGTCTATTTCTAACTTTGTCCATAGCTAGCTATTTTTTAAAAAAAAACATCATTTAAAAAAATGCATATTTTTATGTAAAAATTTCCGCTGGCCTAGTAGCAGGCTATGGGGGAGCCAAGTAAGATTTTTTTTTTCATGGGGCCCAAAGTCCCAGAAAACCAGAAAAATCATTATCTGGTGTGACCACCATTTGCCTCACACAGTGCAACGCATCTCAGGTTGTTGACTGTGACCTGTGGAATGTTGGTCCACTCTTCATTAATGGCTGTGCCAAGTTGCTGGATATTGGCAGGAACTGTCCTATATGCTGATCCAGAGCATCCACAACAAAAAGATATTTTCAGCTTCCAGGAATAGTGTACAGATCCTTGCAATATGGGGCCATGCATTATCATGCTGCAACATGAGGTGATGGTGATGGTCAAAATGCCATCAAGCACTTGTGTTCGTTGTCCATAACATATGCTTGCCCATACCATAACCCGACCACCATCATGGGCCCTTCGCTCCACAACGTTGATCTCAGCAAACCGCTCACCCACATGATGCCATACAAGCTTTCTGCCATCTTCCCTGTACAGTGAAAACTGGGATTCATCCATCAAATGTAAGCATTTGCCCACCCAAGTCAGTTACACCGACGAACTGCAGTCAGGTTGAGACACAGATGTCGTTAAGTATGCAGTTAAGCTTCTCTGAGACGGTTTGACATTTTTTTTAATTCTTTGGTTATGCAAACCGAATGTTTGCTGCAGCTGTCTGGGTGGCTGGTCTCAGACGATCTCTGAGGTGAACATGCCAGATGTAAGGATCCTGGGCTGGTGTGGTTACATGTGGTCTATGGTTGTGAGGCCGGTTGGATGTACTGCCCAATTCTCTGAAACGGCTTTGGAGACAGCTTACGGTAGAGAATGGCAACAGCTCTGGTGGATTCCTGCAGTCAGCATGCCAATTGCACACTCTCTCAAAATTTGGTGTGCCAGTCTAGGGCACATCTGTGCAATAATCATGCTGTCTAATCAGAATCTTGATATGCCACACTTGTGAGGTGGATGGATTATCTCAGCAAAGTAGAAGTGCTCACTGACACAGATACAGACAGATGTGTGAACAACATTTGAGGGAAATATTGTGTTTGTGTACATGGAAAATTTGAGATTTAGATTTTAGATCTTTGAGTTCACTCAAACTGTGTGTGCTTTCCCATAAGTAGCAACAACCTAAATGCCTATAGGCTGTTCATATGATAGTGAGACAGACCAGTCTGGTTCTGTGTTGGTTGTATTGGGCTATTTTTTTTATGGGTGAGTGTCCACACCATGTGGAACTGGTTGTGCGGCTGTACCCAAAGTCTTTCTTCTTGCAGCCAAGCTAAGCCACGTCTCTGCGGTGGAAGAGATACCAAGCTCTGACCCAACTCCACCCGCTGGATGCTGGCAACTGCAACATGTGAGGGGAGAAGTTTGAACCTTCTGCTTAATGGACACAGCCTAAAATGAGAGAGCTTTCCTGCTAGCAGATATTTGGAGCTCTAATTGGGGGTTTGAAAAATGGTCTGGAATCTAAAAATTACATTTATCTTTCAGTTTATCGAGGCACCATTAAAATGAAAATTCAACAATGACACTTTTCTTTGTTATGGCCATGTAATTTTTTTCACTAGTTTGATAGACTTTTAATTTTCACATGGAAATATTTATGTGTTTTTTCTTTGGACAGCCGCCCTGACATGTAGATATAAGTGTGCGTATGTGTTTTGAGTCTGAATAGCTTGTTAAATTTTTGGACGGTCTCTTGAAGTGAAGACTATAATCGTGACATATTTCCTTAGTTAAAGGGAGAATCTGTCTTATATATGTCACTATATGTGAACATACTTATGGTTGTCTTAATTACATATGGCACCTTTAAACATCTTTGGTGAAAACTTGACTAATGCAATGATTAAATTAAATGTTTTTGCTATCACAGGTTTCAAATTGATTGGCCACCAGTTCAACCACAATAACACCAAATGTCATCATTCAAACTCAGGGACCTAGCTGTCTCTAGGGCAGCTGTGGAAGGTTTACGTCTCCTATGGCAACTGAGGAAAGGGCACATCCTTTACAAGGCATCCAGCCAATCATCCAGTCAGAAGAAAGCCATATGATTAGCCAGAACAGGTGAACCATCCAGCCAGCCTGTCCAATCCTGTGTGAGCAGATCCAGTCTGCTGGATGTGATTTGGTCAGCCATCCATATGCTAATGAAGTGCATTAGGCTAATTGAGCAGATTCCAGTCATTTCAAAATCAATCTGGATACAGATTGAAAAGCAAATCATTCCGAAAGAGAGAGGCAGAGAGAGAGACGAAAAAAGAGAAAATTATGGTGTTTATTGTTTGTAAAATTTAGTTTTAGAAGATTACAAATCTTTTTATTTTATTGAATGAATGCAATAGAACATTTCAAGACAACACAATTTTTTTTTCCATGACGAAGAGTTCAGCAGATGTGGAAATATTTATGCTCCCGTTCCCCTTTTTCCAAGAAGGCATCATATAGCCTGTGATTTGGGTTAGTCTGGTTTAAAATGCAGCAGGGACACTTTTTGAAGGCATGTGCCATTGTTTGGTGGTTCTGGAAATGTGGTTGACACACACATACACACACACACATGCACACACACACACACACACACATTTTTTTATAAACAGGCTATTTTAAATCTTAGCCCTGGTTTTCCTTAGTGCATAGCATTTTTCCTCAGTCCTTCCTTTCTCTGTGCTTGCCTTGACACCAGTGACCTGTTGCAATGATAAAGATCATCATCATATCTCTGCATGTGCACGGTGCCATCTCATCAGGGATGGATTTATGTGTCTCCATCCTCCTGTGGGAGCTGAGATTGTTTTGTTTTTAAGTGAGGGCCCATTGATCTTTTATTACACCATTAAGTCAATACACTCCACTCATAAACAGCTTGAGATTAAATGAGCCCCTTTGAAGGGTTTATGTGCGTGTGGGTGTGTGTGTGTGTGTGTGTGTGTGTGTGTGTGTGTCTGCCAGCATACACTGAAACATTTGGCCACATTTAGCCTGCAGCAACAACTCTTGTCGCTATAGCATGGCAAGGATGAGGCCATTATTATCAGTGGTGGCTTAATTTCACCACAAGCAGAATGACACATTTTTAAGTTAAAGTTAAAATGTCTTTATTTACAACCCATCCAGATCCAGATCCAGTATAAACACTTATATTTTTTCCTGGAAGTCCAAGATCAGGTTATTCATCTGAGTCTCTCTGCAGTGTGGTTCTAATGCGATCTGCCAGTAGCTGGTGTTCAAATCTCCTAATCTTTGTTTCTAGTTCATGACTTGTTTCACCCTCATAAAACTGCAATGAAAAATGATGAGGAATGTAGTATGCAGTTTCCTTTGGACAGAAGCAGGAGAAACAGCTATATGTATATGTAATTCCTACAATTAGATTTTGTCAGTTTGTGTGCTAGTTTCAAGGCATTCTGTATTTGCTTAATACAATTTTTGATAATGGTTACATAATATATATTTCATTGCGAAATTTGGATTTGTTTAACACAGCAGCATGTGAGTGCCACGTGTGTCAGGTCATAGTTTTTTCCAGCCGGAGGTTACAATAACTGTCAACTCTTCCTGTTGGTAAACCACATAGACTGAGAGAAACCAGAGACCAGCAACCACACTGACCACTGATCTGTGAAAACACCTCTCAGCTATACTGTTACACCCACTGGAATTTTCTCTCAGTTACAAAGCGTTGTAGCATACATGGCCTACTTATAGAATATACACAATAGAGAAATGCAAACTGAGCACTTACCTTGTGCTAAATGACTTTGGTGCCTTCCCCATTGGTTTTTAATCCCTGCAGTCAATGTTGTGATGATGCTGGGAAGTTGTTGTGGTCTGTTGTTTTGTCTCCGGCTTCACATTGTTTAGCACAAAATAGCTTTTCCACTGATTATGTCATTATATTCCCATCAGAACAGATTGGCTCACCACTGTCTGGAGTGGAGTATTTTCCTTAGCAGTCATGTGTGAAGACAAACATAACCCACACACCACAAATGAATGCACACAAGCAGGTAGAAAGGAGGAAGCTCAGACTGTGTTAAATTCATAGCATGAAGCGTGGAAAAACACAGACATATGAGACTTGTTAAACAATTAATGCTGCTGACATCTTTTGTTATTTCATTTGATTTCAAGAGCATATGACATCCATATATTTCAGTGCCCTGATTTCTCACTTTCTTTCCACAGTGTGTAACTGTGATCTGGCGCGATCCGGCTTCTTCCAGAAGAAGGGCGAGTACATCTGCACAGCAGACTACCAGCGTCTGTACGGTACACGCTGCGACCGCTGTGACAGCTTCATCACAGGAGAGGTGGTCTCCGCCCTGGGACGCACGTACCACCCCAAGTGCTTTGTCTGCAGTGTCTGCAGGTACACACACACACACACACACAGACAATATCCTGCTGTATATACAGTAACAGTAGGCCTACATATGTTTATGAAATCATTACAGCTGTCGAAATTAGCTTGTTACCGTGATTAATCGATGTCAATGCACTAACTTCTGCAACGGTAACTTTACTTGGACAAACTGCCCGAAATGCGTTGTCAGAGATGTGCTGGCAGGTTATAGAGCAGAACTCCATTCAAAAAATCAAGGAAACTAAGAATGCAGCCATAACTACTGATCAAACATGCTGACAAAATTAGAAAAAACATCTTTATTGAATTTGTCCAAGCTTCTCTTGTAATTCAGCAAACAAACAATGCACCAAAGAGCATCATTAAAGTATTAATTTGTAACGTGAAATGGACGAAATGGAAAAGCAAAAGAGACATTCTTTTCATAAACACAGAAATAACAAACAAATTAGGGCTGTCCAAATTAATGTGTCCATCATCATAATTATTGTGATTAAAAAAATTAATGCAATTAACCCATCTGCAGTGCATAACGACTCTGAATGTCTCCGGCAATGCATTTCATGCAGTTGGTCCAAGTAGCGTTACCAGCGCTAATGGACACTTGATCTGGTGGTGACAGGAAGCAGAAACAACCAAGACTAGTTTATACTTCTGCATCTCGTCACAGAGAGGATTAACTTCAACAGCTCTAGAAATAATCCAGCAACATTATTACTTCAGAGACACGTTGTTTGAGCAAAATTGTAATACCGAACGTCTTAGCAAACATGTAGCATTTATTTGCCATGTCTCTAGCTGCCCAAAAGTTAGTTCTCTTTTGCTGTCCGCTGACTCCACCATCTACTGCCTGCTGTGCGAGCTGTGAAACAATGAGCTGAAAAACACTAAAAGCATCCCTGAGGTGGGAGGAGGCACAAGAGGCTGTGACTTTGTCCTGACATGCGACTCCTTTCATATTGTACAGAGTAATTTCACTGACATAAAAATATTCATTAGTACAGCTTTAAAATGCAGGATTAGAAAAACCAATATCCAGTCAAGTTATTTCATCCAATAACCCTTGTTTTTTTTTGCATGCTGTTGTTTTCCAGAAAAAAAACATCTGGCAATATGTATTGATATGACAATATATGATAATGTATTTTATCCATATGGCCAACTGCTAGCACTACACATTTACCTTACTACTTCAGCATAACACTCAATGGATAGTATTGTATTGTATAATGTAAGCATTACTTTAATAGATCTTTATTTATACTGCTCTGTTCTCCGATAAAGCATAAATGTTCAGATTCATGAGTAAAAGTATCCTATAGAGAGCAGGAGATGAATTATGAAGCTACAGAATAAGAAATGTGTTTTCTGCCTCATGACAATGCAAACCTTCCTCGAGTGATGCTACGAAATGCAAAGGTTACTTATTTCTTCACAGTCATTCAGCTCATGATTCATTCTTATCTCAGCTCCTGAATGACAGTCAATAAATGTCTGATTGGAAAGTCCAAGCGCCGGCCTGCCGTTTTGCTTAGTCGAGACACGATTCCACAAAAAGAGAACTGACCTGGTGTTTCACGCTTTTAGATTAAGTAAAAGTAGGCCATCACTCCTCTGACCTCCATCAGTGTTCGTGTTAAGCTCCTCCTGAACGAAGTTAATGTCAGCAGCATCCCTGTTGGCCCCTTTCCTTATTTATTTTCACCATTTCACTCTTTTTCTCCCTCTCCCTTCTCTTTCATGCCCCACTCTAAAAAAAAAGTCCCTTCTCACTATTTGTTTTGCTCCGTTAGGAGGTTTACATTTGACTGATCTTGCCTCACATCCCTCCAGGAGACTTTGTCAGTTGTTGTGTATCTGCTTGACATTGGCTGATAAACATGTTGCCGTGCCCAGCAGCCCTGGGCACAAAAACTGAGCTGACACCAGTCGGTGGAGCAGTCCTGCTGACGGGATGTCTCTTTGTGTGTGTGTGTGTATTACTTGCACTATGGGGACAAAAATCTGTCACACAGTCACATTGTGGGGACTCACCTTCCTTCTGGGTACAAAATGCATGTCCCCATATTGTAAACTATTACATTTTAGGGTGAAGGTTTAAGGTTAGGCGGGTAAGGCTAGATTTTGGTTAGGGTTAAGATTAGGACTAATTAGGATAATGGAAGTAGTGGTTAAGAATAGAGTAAGTCTCAAGGAAATTAAGTAAGTAAGTCAATGTTATGTACTCATTACATGATTAATAGACAGTTACCCCTTTTCCACTGGGGTGGTTCCAGGGCTGGTTCGGAGCCAGAGCCTGACCAGTTCTTTGTGTTTCCACAGCCTAAGCACTGACCTCTGGTGCTTAAAACTGGGGCCAGACAAGCACCAAGTTGCATCAATTACGTCGGGGGCTTGGGGCTGGGTTACTGCAACCAACAAGACCGGAGTAAACACTTCCTGGCTTGATCACAAATGTGTTGCAACAACTGCCGTGACACAGAGAAGTTTTGCACACTGAAATCCAAAACAATAGTGTCCCACCAGTACCATGATCGTAGATGTGTCCAGGCAATAGGTGACTTCCGTTTTGCTGGCAGCCGCGATACAGTCTGTTCTCAAATGGAGTCGCTGCTTGAAGCGATTAGTAACAGTTATATGGCGTTATATTTGTGCCATATTCCTGAGCGAACAAAGACAGATTTTGAGCGAGCAGATGCACGAGCAGGAGAAACACTGAGACTCAGCTGTGATTGTGGCATGTGCAAAAATAAATTTACTAAACACAGAGTATACAGTATTTCTGTACTCAAATCTGCATCTGCTCGCTCATATCTGTCTTTGGTCGCATCGTCATCCTTCTCTTTCTCTTTGTCATCACAATCTCGACTGAAGGCAAGCTTCACTTCTCCTTTCTGATGTTTTTAGGAAAATGGCAGTGATCAAAGCCAGAGGGCATATCGCTAAAGCTTGAAATAGCTTTCACTTTTGTGGTCAGTTTGGGGAAAAAGAGGGTGGAGAAAAAAAAATGCATTAAATATGTAAACAGAATACATTTTTAAAGCGCTGAGAAAGGCTGACAAGGCGAGAGTGTGTTGAGGGAGTGAGCTCAACACACAGGTAAAGACAAGGTCAAACACAGACTAACACACATCACATCACAGCAATTACTATAGACTGGTCCGTGGTTGGGAGCTTATACATGCTAAATTTAGCCTGTCGTGCTTGAAAATGATAGCGATACAAAACCTAGAAAACAGGCTTTATGTGTCAAAAAAGTTAAAGTTTTTAGTTTTATCTGTTTTGTGTTTATGATTCTGCCAGTTAAATTAAAATTTAAACAATTGTGTGAGTTTAACTAGAGAGTTAACCTTGGGATAAAGTCTGAAGGGATCATAGCCTTTTTTTTACTTGTGTCTCTTTAAGTATTTACCAGGGCCTTTGTTGAATAATTTGTGTGAAGAAACATCTCTGTTCTGCTCATTTGTCTATCCTTTCTGTTTTATGTATGGATGTTGCCCACTGTCCAAAGCTCACAAATAAAAAATAGCCTCTTTTTACATGCTTGCCTCTGTACATCTTTGTATACATGGATTTACCGTACTGACTGAGAGCTCTGCTGGAGACTGTAGCCTCCCTCTGCAGTGTTTGGCTCCAGTTCCAGGCCTTGGAGGGGGAGTAAAAGAATTACTGCCATCTATGTCTTTTAAACAGCCTAAGCCTTTTAGCTTCCATTCATTCACACATCCTCCCCAGTCATAAAGAAATCAATTTGTGTCCATATGATAATGCTAGGACAGACAAAGTGCTGCATCATGAAGTGAAATGGGCAAACTGTTGGGCTTTTTAATCCGGCCCACAAATTATATTATTAAATTCAATTATGTTATAGTTAGGGCTGCCGCCACATTAACGCAATCCATGGTGGCATGAGCAGTAAGTTTGATTGGACAAACTGGCAGAAATATGTAAGAACTAAAGAAGATTAAAGTAGGTCATGAAGCAGAACTCCATTCAAAAAAAACAAGCAAGCTAACAATGCAGTTGTAACTATCAAACATGCTGATAAAATTAGATCAACCATCTTTTTTAAATCAGTCAATGCTTCTCCTGCAATTCGCCAATTAATTCACCAGAGATTAATTTGTATGTAAAATGTACGAAAAGTAAATGTATATAAAATGCTATAATAGCCCAGAACCCACACTTCTACTTCTCATCATGGCAGTTAAGCGTTAAAGCAGCTGGGTAGCTGGGTGGACAGAGTGAGAGAAAAGAGCAGCATTTAACCTCAATATTCACTCTGTACTGTCTACTTAATAAGTTTTCATTCTCGCTTGGAAATATGTTTTCAGGTTCATAGAGAACGTCAGACTGTATTTGCCTTGTGTCAGCAGAATTATGGTCTGTCACCCATTCATGTTTCTGTTAGCATCCATTTGTTATTTCTGTGTGTAAACTTCAGGTGTAATGTAAGCACACAAACACATATTGCCGGTACTTTTATATCCTATTGTGTACTTTTTCTAATTCCCTCTTTCTCTATTTTCTTTTCCTTCTTAGTAAACCTTTCCCCATTGGAGACAGAGTGACGTTCAGCGGAAAGGACTGTGTGTGCCAGCAGTGCTCTCGCAAACTCGTCAAGCCAGATGAACCGATCAAGATCCACGGGCCAAGTCGTAAGTCTGGGCATCCGACTCGCTCCGTCCGTTCTGGTTAGGGCCTCTAGGTGCCACATTGCGCCAAGTCTAATGCGATGTGTCCACGAGGCCCATTTAGCTCATTTAGCTAATCAAGTGTCTGTCAAATCAATGGTCCGACCTGTCGTGCTGATCTGCCAGCTGAGAATTATGCAACACAAACAGACACATCATTCATTCATTACTGTCATCACTGACTATGTAGAGAATGGGGAGGATTTATTTAATCAGTGTACATCTGGATGCATATGTGTATAATGAGCTGAATAGCCTGTGTTTTATCAGACAGGTATCTGTGGTGCAGCTCATCGTCCTCACCCTTTCCAAATAAAGCAGGGAAATGATAAATTAGGATCCCACAACAGAGCAATCGTGATTGATAGTGAATCATTTGTGAAGTGTGGCAGCAGCCTGCTGCTCACTAGCTGTGCAGCAATAACAGATGGTGGAGATGCAGTGAATAACTATCTCACCCAGATCGAGCCATTCAGTAGAGTGAAATCCAAATGGCTCCCCAGGTACATGTTCATCACTCCGTCTTATGAGGAGGCAATCTGTGGGATGGGACACAGAGAGCAGAGACTAAATGTAACATACTGGCTTTTATAGCCTGTTCCTCTGGCTGGCTTTCAATGCTCTGTATGCAAAGGTGGTAGACATCAGCCAGTACAGAATGGTTATTTTAGTGAAAAAAGCTCAGAATAGTCATTATATAACATTGTAGAAAGTATAATTTGTCTATATACACATCAATGAGCAATTTTTTGCCCTGGGGAAATACAGTTTTCTCAGCCTAGTCAAAGTTTTAGTTTCCTATCTTAATCCTTTCCTTTTGTCTCCTCAGTTTAGTACAGTTGCTGACTCTGTCCAAAGGTTACAAAACCTGCTTATCATTACCTCCTTATACCTATGTAATATCAGTGAAAGACCAATCTATATATACATAGCTGTCAAACAATCACAAATTCTGCAAACTGGCTCCTCAAAGCTCATTAATTAAATGTTGTAAAGTGTTCCACATACAAACCAAGTTTAAACACAATAGTTTATGTGCAGGACTATTTTGCTTTTTGTTCTCCAGACAAAACCAGATTTGCTGTTACCCTTGTTTTCAATTTTTATACTAGGCTAAGCTGATCACCTTTGGGCTATGCATTAGCGTCACACCAAATGGATAAATACGAGGGTGGAATTGAATTGATTGATCTGTGTGCTGTCACAGATGAAAAAAAGAAAAGGCTTTTTTTATCCTCCATTATTTAGTGGGAATTTATTAACCAGATCTAGGAACTAGCTGTTATAGACATTTTAGACATTGTGACAGCGTTTTTATTGGTTGGCTATAAAGGGAACTGCATCATGACTCAGAGACAAGCATCTGCGTGCAGTCACAGTCTGGAGCTGAAGTCGTGGCCCTATAGACTCAGCACTATCACCACAAAGTGACAGCTGAGATTTATTTGGACTGCAGAAACCCAACTCAATAGACTGCAGTTTTTCTTCTTGGTTGACAGGGCAGAGTGGAGTGGTCTCCTGTGACTCCAGATTTGTCTCTGTGGGGGGCAGTAGACCAAATCAGGAAAGGTTAAGCCCAGCCTAACGTCTCCTAAATGGAAACATGGAGTGCTGACCCTTTTTTTCAGCATTTTGTCAGTCTGCAGCCATTATTTGTCATAGCCTTTGCACTATCCTGTTATTGGTGGTCAATAATGGCTGCTCAGATCCGTCTGAGGGAATGGTGTCGTCTGATTGTGAACAGTGTACTAGTGTTTGTGTGTGAGAAACAGACGTTTCAAACAGAGATTCATACATGTCAGATGTATGTGGGGGGGGTCATGCATCTTTTTTCACCCTGAAGCTATGAGGCAGTGATACTTGCTTCCTGTCTGCATTCAGTCATGTTTAATAGTGCTTACAGTTGAGAGAACAAGCCTCGCAGCTCTGCAATGTCCTGCATTAGTCTGGCTATTGATTTAGACGGTGGCTCTGCAGGGTTACAAAGCATGGATTGTTTAAAAATGCACAATTAAACACTGGCTCACTTTGTCTTTCTCTTCCCTCTCTACTGCTTCTCTCTGCATCCTACCGTCTTCTTGTCTCCTTTCTCTCCATTCCACTGTCTTTGTCTCTCTCACATGCTATCCTTCTCCAGACTGTGCCGGGTGTCGAGCCGAGATCAAGCAGGGCCAGTCTCTCCTGGCATTGGAGAAGCAGTGGCATGTCAGCTGCTTCAGATGTCACACCTGTAACATGGTCCTCACCGGAGAGTACATTAGCAAGTGAGTGTGCGCAAAGAATGTGTTTCTGATGTCTAGCTCAGTAGAGACATACAGATAGACATACTGTAACCAGTTTCTCTCAAGATAGGTGATCCTGTATGTTTAACACACTACAGTAGTTTTTTTATTATTATTCTTTATGTTGCAGGGATGGAGTGCCATACTGTGAGGCAGATTACCATGCCCAGTATGGGGTGAAATGCGAGACCTGCAGCAGATACATCAGTGGAAGGGTTCTGGAGGTGAGAACGGGACCAAAAAAACACTCATAAACTTTGCCCCCACCCACCCATTTTCTACAGCTTACCCTCACATAAGGTCGCAGGGGTGGCTTGAGCCAGCTATTTTAAGGCGAAAGGCAGGGTACACCCTGGACAGGTTGCCAGGGCACATAGAGACAAACAACCACTCACAATCACATTCACACCTACAGGCAATTTAAAGTAGCCAATTAACCTAATCCCCATGCATGTTTTTGGATGGTGGGAGGAAGCTGGAGTACCCAAGAACCCACACAGACATGGGGAGAACATGCAAACTCCACACAGAAAGGCTGGGAATTGAACCCTGTACCTTTTTGCTGTGAGGCGACAGTGCTAACCACTACACCACCTCATAAAATTTATCCTTGCAGAATCCTGTAGTTATATGGAAATCCATATTGGGAGTTGTATGTAGTATCTGAGTGTAATCACTGTTATCAGAATTGAGCAGTTCTCCAGGAGTGAGCGATTGAATATTGTAGGGCGATAAAAAAATGTTGTATTGCTTTACTAAACTAAACGAATATTCAGTTGCATTCAGTTACTTTTTAAAAACACTGTTGAGCCTACCCGCAATGACAGGAAGCAGAAAGCTAGATTGAATCATAACAACGTGTAAGGAGTTGAGAAAGGGAAAGGGAGTTAAAAAAAGATCAGAGGGAAAAGAGTGAAGGGAAACATTGGAAGGAGGAGAGACACAGAAAGCAAATGCAGAGATAGAAATGTGTGCTTTTGTCTGCTCTCACATTGGCGGACTTAAAAAGAGATGGAGAAGAAGGAGTCAACAGTGGAGAGAGGAGAAGCAGGGAAGGAGTGAAGGGAAAATAATGAGGGGAGTACTTTTGAAAATAATGAAAGCGATAAAAGTGCACATGCTAATTAAATGTTTTGAAATCTCTGGTGGCTGTCTCATGTCTGTCGGGACCTGAGGAAAGGGAACTAAACTTTGTCGGACGCACACACGGGGCCTTGTTGTCCCACTGCTCCTTTGCTCATCAGAATGGCTGGTGTAAAGTGTTTTGTTCCTGACTGTTAGCCTCTCTGGGCTATTTATAGACATGTCAGCCTTTATCTGTGAGTCTCTCTCTCTCTCTCTCTCTCTGTCATTCTATCTATTGCTCTCCCTCTCTGATCACTTGTGTGTGTTTTTGCACGCATGACATTCAGTTTTTACAGATGCAAATCATAATGATTTGCATCTGTAAGATCTGACTTTGGGGGGGGGGTTTCAACAAAAAGTTAATTATAATATATTTCAAACTGGAATAGTTCCCTAAAATGTGGCCTTTGTGATTCTATGGTTCAAACTACCTTTGCACTTCTACCTCAGTTACAGTGATTTTGGGAAATGGTGATTCTCGCAAAACAACATATGTCAGAACTGTGCACCTTTCATAAAGTGCTTTTTACATGAATAAAATTAAAATCATGTTCTGGATCCAACCAAAGTAAAGCCAAAGTCACGCCCTGGAATGTTGGCTAACTGCATGACATGACAATATTGTTGAATAAGATTTTACATTAAAACAGGAATTAGTTCATATGTACAATATTCTTGTGGAAAAAAAGGTTTTATATCACTGCTTTTGTCTACGACGATAATTCTGCACAGATGCTAATAACGATAAGTAAAGTAACATTTCATCATAATGTTGGTGCAGTTTTCCATTCTGATTTGTACATTGAAAACTCAGACTTATCTATTTTTGTTTGTGTCTGTGTGGATGATTAGGCTTGTTCCACACTTCTGTCCAACTTTCCAGAGCCAGTGGTTGTTCTTTTAATGAGTAGATGGAGAGGGGGAGAAATAAAGACAGGAAGTGGTATAAAGAGGAGCATAAAGACCTCCTTTCTTTGGTTTCACTTCTTTCCTTCTACTTCCTTCCTAGGCGTCTTAGTTTGCCAATAAATATAGCAGCCTATTAATGCTACCACAGAGAATGGGTGCATCATTAGAAATAGCAGCAGCAGTTGTTGACCTGATACCGTATGACGAGTGATGGTAAACGCTCCGTTGCTCGGAAGGAACAGTACGGAAATGCTGCATCCTCTCCTGGCTTTCCTTTCAGAGTAACCTGAGACCGATAAGGAGAGCAGGGGTTCGTTTGAATGCAGCTTTGATATGATTAAGGGGATACTGTACAGTTCTTTGGAGAATGTATTCGCCAAAGCAACCTGAGTTCCTGCACATCACATGAAAAGTATCATCAAGGAAATCAGTGCAGCAGAAAATTACATAACATGCCACCACACACAGACTAACGCACGCTGGGTGTGTTCATATAAAACAGTCCAGGTCTCCTCGCCATGTCCACAACTTGTGCTTCTATAAATAGAATTTCTCTAATGGTGCATCAGGAAGACAGAGGTGACGAGAGCCGCACCTCAGCCGTCGGCGCCACGGAAACGTCAGGACTGTGAGCTGGACAGTATTAATGAAAGAGGCGGTGCAGTGACATCATACTGCATCATTTCATGTGTCCATTTCACCTGTTTGAATGTGTTCCCTCGGGAACGGTCAAGGGCATGTATCGCACTCTTATGTCCTTCACTTAACGTGGTCACCTACTTCCCTCTTTCTGTATTTCCTGCACACATACACACACACGCCAACTTGTGACTTTGCTCTAATTATGGCATGAAAGATAATGGGTGATGACTATCATGTGGTTGTTGAATGTTGATGGTGGTCAGGTGATATACAGGGGAAACATGGAGATGATGACCTGCTCATTTGTAAATTTGCTGTGTGAAACTGTTTGAGATGATGATATATGTTCAGTCACACCCCCTCTCTCGCCTCCTTCTCACAGGCGGGAGGGAAGCACTACCATCCGACCTGCGCTCGGTGCTCCCGCTGTAAAATGATGTTCAAAGAGGGAGAGGAAATGTACCTGACAGGTGAAACGTGATGCCAGTGCATTGCACACTCTATCGAATGCACACTCTCTCTATCATTGCACACGAAGCAGAGTATTTGCCCATGTAGATAAATGCATGGCATGTGGATGCCATGCACCTGGATGCAACCTGTTGTCTCTTCTTATCTCGCTCTTGTGCAGGCTGTGAAGTGTGGCACCCATTATGCAAGCAGGCCGCGAGAGCAGAGAGGAGACTCAGGGTGAGATGGAGTTTGAAATGAAAATGTTAAGATAAACTGAAAACTGTATTTCCTCACTGTGTGTGTTCTTCACTTGCCTTTTGTCTTTTGTTTGTTTGTACCTCACAGCACAGACGCCTGTCAGAGGCCTCCATCTCTCCACCAGGCTCCTCCATAGGCTCTCCCAGCAGGGTTATATGTGTGAGTAGCCTGAAACTTTGCAGCTTTTAAGTCACTTTCAGCTGCCACTGACACCAAGCTTAGCCTGAAAGCACAATTCGTACACCAGGAGCACAATCTGCTCACTCACTTGGCCTGTTCACTTGTCTGTGTCGTAAGCTCTTTTCTCACTGATATGGCATGAGGTGAAAAGTATCTCGCTGTCACAACACGACAGTATATATCTGTGACGACCATCTACATCCACCCATCAGCTCCCAGAAAGTAACGGTGAGTGATTTGTAAAGTCAAAAAACATGTAGATCTGGTTACAGAATGCAATTCCGGAAAGTCAACTTTCATATTTCAATCAAATATTAATCCCAGTTTTAAACTACACATCTAAGTGTGTTTTGATGTACAAATCACCAAATCGGTGCTTCCTATAGATGTAGTATATAGTAGGGGTATCCCGATACAACGTTTTCACTTTTGATACAATACCAATATTGCATTGCAATGTCGATATTGATCCGATATGATATCAGCACGATAGGGATAGGTATGAGGAAAAAAACAGAGGAAATTCGTGCATAACAAGTTTTACACTCAGCTTTGATGTCTTTTTCAGACTTTAACAAAAAATACTGCCACATGGCTGACATCACTGCTACTCTTTCTACTTTGTTAGCACCTTAGCATAGCTGTCATATGTTGTTATCACTGGACTCTGCATGCTGGACCTGGGCGCTGCTGGATGGAAATGCTGCAGCGGAGTCCGGAATGGACTGCCTAACTCAGAGTGCTTATATCAGAGATTTTAGATACACGCTGATATAATCCTACTGCATCTTCTTTTTTGCTGATATCGGACTGATATCTGATATCAATATCAGATCGGGAAACCCCTAGTATATAGAGAGATGCTTGGACCAGTTCCGTTTCAAAACAAGGATCCCGTCAGATATGGAACAGTGTCCAACTGTTCTGCTTGGCAGTCTGCTGAGTGCTGCTGCATGTCGGCGGCATTAGCATGTCAAGGGTTGTCTGCATGTAAGCAGGAATCACCGTACTCTGCTGAGCCCTGCCTCGTTCTGCTCTGGCCTCATAATCAATGACCTTTCTGTTTAAGGTGATGGATGAAGGAGAAATGCCGTGTAAGCACACTTGTCATCCACACTGTCTCATCTCTCTGGCTGTCTTTGCTTCTGCTGCTCTCTTTCTCACACATGCTAAGCTCCTGAAGGTCAACGGCTTACATTGCTGTTATGTTCTGTAGCATCTGTGCGGGCATGTGTTTCTCCTCTCACAGCATTAGTGGAGTTTCCATTCTACCTGTGCATTGTCCCTGTGGTTGAAGTGGTGTCTTGTTGCTGTTGTCTCTGTCTTTAGTGGGTGTATGTGTGTCCTCTCTCCAGGCCAGAGTGGAGAATCAGATCCTAGATTATAAGGACCTAGCCGCCCTGCCCAAGGTCAAGGCCATATACGAGGTCCAACAGCCAGACCTCATATCCTCCTCATACCAGCCCTACCACAGATACACCTCTGATGACAGGCTAGAAACTTACAGCTATGGGGAGGTACTACTGCTGCTGCACACTCCAGACCAGACTTACAGTAGCACTGGTCTCATTGTTCGTCTCTTTTCAGGAAAAATCTTGTTTCATTTTAGATGGAGCTTTGCTCACAAGAATTATGTCTTCATTACAACTCATTAAATTAACATTTGTAGGGCTTATTATTTTCATTTTTTTATCTTTTCCGAAAATGTAATTCTGATTTTTTTTTTTATAGAAAATTGGATTTTTAAATAATAATGTCAGAGCAAAAACTTGTTTTTGACTTTAAGTTATTTTTTACAGGGTAACGGTACTTTTTTCAGATCAAGATAATTTTTTAATCATAATAATTGATTTTACAATCCTGGAAATTCTCAGTGAAATTTCATTTTGAAAATGGTGATCCTGTAGTACTTTTTGTAATTAAGTTGCAGACTGAAGCTGGCTTTTACAACATACGGACTCATCTGTTCACATTGTCACTTTCTTGAGTTAGATGAGCAAAATATCCACTCTTATATCTGCTTGCTTTATATAAAGTGCTAGTGCCAGCAGGCGACAAGTGTAGCTTAGCATAAAGACTGGAAATGGTTTAACAGCTAACATGGCTCTGTCCACAGTTCATAATAGTACCAACACCTCGAACCAAAACAATAAACATTTCAAACAGACCATATCCTGTTTTCACGTTTTGGTTTGTGTATGAATATAACATGTCTGGTCTTTTCTTGTGATTCTGTAAATACATCATATATTGTTTTGTTGTGCAAATACTAACTCTTCTCTCTCCACTGATTCTTCAGTCGCTTGGGACACTCTCTCCCTGTTCTCAGGTAAGCACTTGCCCTAGCAGAGCTCTTAAGACAAGTTTAAACAAGTTAACTGTTGCAATTCTGACCTGTCACTAAGCTATTTGTCTCCTCTTTGCCCCCTGCTTTTTCTCACTTCTACCTCGTCTCTTTTATCTTTTCAGGACTATGACAGCCTGGATATGAAGCAGAGGCGGTGCTCCAGTCCAGGTTATATTGACTCACCGATGTATAGTCGCCAAGGCATGTCACCCATCATGCCCCGCTCTCCGCAGCACTATGCCTACCCTGGTGAGTTAGAGTTGTTAGTTGTCATCTTTCCTGAAACTCTGAGTTCAACATCAGTCTTGAATTTTTTTTTTTTTTAAATAAACTCAATCAAGCTGTTCTCTATATGAATGCACTTTGAACAAAATTTAAGCACAATAAAGTTACTGCACTGAATATTTCCTTTAATTCTGGGATTGATTCTACTGAAGTAAATGTCCTTTAAAGGAACAGTTCAACATTTTGGGGAAGATCGACACTACTCTCTTATGCGAACGATGTATCAATCTTCTAATCTTCTCCTTCATATATATATACAGTCATGGAAAAAATTATTAGACCACCCTTGTTTTCTTCAATTTCTTGTTAGTTTTAATGCCTGGCTCAACTAAAGGTACATTTGTTTGGACAATTATAATGATAACAACAAAAATAGCACATGAGAGTTTAATTTAAGAACTAAGGATTATTCATTTTCCATGGTTTTCTTGATAATAACCAAAATTACTTAAATTCTTACATCAATAGCTATGGCATTGTACCGCCAAAAACACTACTTTTAAGCATTCCATGTTTTCTTTTCTGTTTGCTTTAAACACATGAATCATGATACACACAAGAGTTAATACTTGATTGCATAACCATTGTTTTTGATGACTGCAGCCATGCGTCTTGGCATGCTCTCCACCAGCTTCTGACATTGTTCTGCTGTCACAGCAGCCCATTCCTGTTGGACAAATTCAAACAAATTTTCTTTGTTTTTGGGCTTGTGGTTCTCCATTTTGAGTTTGATGATTTTCCACAGGTTTTCAATTGGATTAAGATCTGGTGATTGAGCAGGCCAAGGCATGGTGCGAATGTTGTGGTTCTCCATCCAGGCTTTAACTGACCTTGCCGTGTGGCAAGGGGCATTGTCTTGTTGGAAAATCCAGTCATTCGAGGCAGGAAAGAGTTTTCCAGCTGATGGAAGAAGACTGTTTTCAAGGGTAGTCCTGTACTTGACCTGGTTCATTCGGCCTTCACACAATTGCATTTGCCCTGTTCCACTCAGACTGAAACAACCCCAGATCATGACTGATCCACCCCCATGTTTTACTGTAGGGGCAAGACAGTCTGGGTTGTAAGCTTCTCCAGGCTTCCTCCTAACCAGTAAGTTGGCTGGAGTGGACATCAATTCAAAATTGGATTCATCACTGAAGAGAACCTCAGCCCAATCATCAACAGTCCAATCCTTGTGGTCTCGAGCAAAGAGTAACCGGGCCTTCCTCTGCCTTTCATTGATGAAGGGCTTCTTGCGTGCTCTGTGTGACTTCAAACCAGCTTCAACAAGTCGGTTTCGAACTGTCCTTGCCGAGCAAGTCACATTTCTCGACAGTGCCCACTCATTTTTAAGGTCCCTGGAGGTCTGACGACGATTCCTGACACAGGAACGGATGAGTGCACGGTCATCTCGTGGGGTAGAAAGACGTTTCCTGCCACGGCCAGGTAGCAATTTGGTAGTGCCATGTTCAGCTTGTTTTTTTTTGTTGGAATGAACGGCTGTCTTGGAGATCTTCAGTTTTTTCGCCACCTGTCTCTCACTCATGCCAATTTCCAGCAGTGCCAAGATGGCTGCCTTTGTTGCTTCACACAATTCTTTTGTTTTAGGCATTATGTGAGAGCTGACAACTTCTGAGTTGTGCTACGGCTTGAATGTAAGCAGGAAACCACTCTAGGCCTTTGCATGTGCAGTGCTGCTTGTGACATGAAATGGCCTCTTATATACCCTGGGAATCAATTAAGCTTAAGAATGTCAAATAGGACATAAAGTATTATGTGACCAGCTGCATTTTTTGTTGTGTTCATTGTATTATACGTTTAGTGGTACCAGATATTAGAATGAACAAGAAATTGAAGAAAACAAGGGTGGTCTAATAATTTTTTCCATGACTGTATATATATATATATATGTGTGTGTGTGTGTGTGTGTGTGTGCACTGACACTGTATAATTGCTGTTTTAGGAAGAAAAGTCAATAAGCTTTGTGATTGCACAAGTGGAATAGTTTTCCTAGGGTGACCATATTTTGATTTCCTAAAAAGAGGAAATGTTTCCAGAACAGTCAAACACTGACAACCGGAGGAGGGGGGGCACACAGAAGAAATACCGGACATTATCATTAATTAATAATAACCCCCCGGATGCCCTGGACGCCCCAGATGGGACGTAAAAAGTGGACATGTCCAGGGAAAAGAGGACGTTTGGTCAGCCTAGTTTTCCTGTATCTCTTAAATAAAATAAAATTAAATGAATGAATTAGGATGTTTGGTTTTCACCTGCATGGACGAAACTTGTGTTGAGGCCTTCCTTCATGCTTCATGTTTCCTTTGCTGTGATTGGCTATGGCTGGCTGCAGGCTCTGAGAGTGGCAGGAGTTCACCTTATTACGGCCAAGAGGGACGGTCAAGCACACCCACCACAAACCAGCCCCCTAAACATTTTCATGTACCAGGTAGGACTCACCATCTCCTCATTGCACCACTTGTGATCTCAGCCATTATTCACAAATGCAAATCATTCATTTTCAAGATCCATGCGGGAATCAGAGTGTGTGAAAATGTGACTAAGTCATATTGTTGCTCCATACATGATTTCACTGGCACATTCTTCCTGCATCTTTACCCTCCTTCACAAGCATCCGTCCTACCTTGTCCCTTCCTGAAAGAAACTCACATCCTTCCTTCCTTTACTCCTCCAAGTTTCACCTCTCCATCTCCTCTCTCTCTCCTCAGCCACAGGGGACCCAAACATCTACAGGAAGCCTCCCATCTATACGAGAACGGGTACAGTGCAGTTAGCCCCGCCTTAGCCTGCCTGTCCTCCTGTTAGTTTAGCCATGCTGTGTTTTAGTACTCCATATAGATGCTTTTACTGACCTATTGATGTTTCTCAACAGCTACTTGTGATTTAGCATTTATTAGTATTGATGTTCCAGCTGTCTCAGAGATTCAAGCCATCAATAACAAAACCAGATAAATGGAAAAGATTCACTCTGTGCTTAAAAACACTTCTGAAAACTGAAGATGTATTGCATTAGTAAGTGGCTGAATGCAAAAGAGCACGATGGGTTGTTTTCTGCAAACGGAGCCAGAGTGAAGTGAAGGTTGCTCAGGCGTGACAAATGTTGAGTACATGGGACTCTGAGGACACACATTTCACCAGAATAAATCATAACAATGGAACAAAGCGCAGTGGAAAACTGTATTATAAGTGGAATTTATATTTATTGTGGAGACTCAGCCCAGCCTAGTTAACCAGTGGTCAGTGTGTGATTAAACGGACTGTAATTGTAATAGTTTGAACACTTTTCCCTGAGCTGTTGTGTTCGTTTTTTGAGGGGAGTTTGGAAAAGGAAAACTCTGATTTCTTAATTGTGTGGATTTATGTTGTTGTTCAGTCAAGTGAAACAGCTGTGTGGTTAATAGCAGATGAAGTCATTAATCTGAAATGCACTCCGGCTACGTCGCCACATTATACTGGAAAATGCTTTTTCAGCTGAGAGTCACAAGATCTCTTAATGGAGGATAGTTTCTTTGTTGTTGTGTTGCATGTTATTCTGTACTGTGTGTGTTGGTATTTGTGGGGTAGTGAGTGAACTGTGTTGACCCGTGTATCGACACGTCTGTGTTTCTCAGCTATAATTAGTACATCACTGGCCATAATGTTACCATGGTACATTTTTTCTCATGAAAGTACATGGCAAGTTCAAAGACCTTAAAGCCTTTTAGACTATTCTGCACACACATTGACTCCTCTGATACTTTTTGACTATTACTTTCTCTTCAAAGGCCTGTTATGTACTTTTCAGTTAACAAGTATGCTACGTGTTTAGAAAAGATCAGATCTCTGTTTCTTGGCCTTGTCCCTGACGCTCTCACATTGTCGCATCTCCCTTGGGCACGCTCCAATAATGTTTCCCCTTTTCTTTTCACCTTTTTTTTTATTGCATCCAATCACTTTTATTCACTTCCCTCCACCTTCTGCTTCACTTTACCCGATGACCTTGCCACTGTAAGTATCTCCCTACTCTGGCTGTTTCACCCTCTGTGTGTGTGTGTGCGTGTGTGCGTGCGTGTGTGTGGGTCACTGTCTGTATTTGTTATCCCATGTCGATACTGTACAGCAATACTTCCTCTAACAGAAGTTTCAATCTCCTGTCATACTTTACTCCGAGTATGTGTGAGTGCCGAATGCGTGTGACTCAAAGATGAGAATGTCTGCTGGTGTCGTGCATCATGTGTATAGGAATTCAATTGATCATGGATTGGGAGCTGGTATGGCTAATGGCTAACGCAGTGAAGAGCAATCCATCAGACATTATGCTGCATGTCACACCCATTGACTCCCATTGACTGTGCTTTAGTACAGTGGCATCAGTATCATCGCCTCAAACCACTCATGAAGTGACTGTGTGCCTCAGGCTGAGCAGTAGCCAAACTCACTTTAACGCTGGTTATATTCATGCTGTTGGATGAAATATTGATCTCCTCTGACAATGATGACTGTGGATATATGGAGTGTAAATGTTCTCTGGCTGGACAGCTTTTAATACATTTTCCTCCATATAAAGGGACAGTTTTTTTACATTCTTATCAGGAGCTACGGTAGATGAGACGATTAACACCACTTTTATATTTCTATGAGGCTGGAGCCAGGAGACAGTTAGCTGAGCATTGAATGTAAATAGACATATTTCCCAAAAAGTCAGACTATATAATTACTACCGTTGCCTCTGTGAGTTTTTTTTTTTTTTTCTTCTAACCTCTCCTTTTTTCACAGACAATCATGTGGATGCAGCAACCAAAAGCAGGACGAGCGAGGACATCCTCAGGTCCTCTAGACTGTCCACTTACTCTCCTGAGCCATACACCCAATCTGAGTCTGACTACTATCCCTACACCAGTTCCCCCAGGGGTATGAAACACTGTCATTTCACTAAGTTTAGGATTGTGAGCTTCGTTGTTTGATTATCCTCTGGACCAAACATAGACATTGAAGTAGTACGGTTCCTTTTGTAACTGTGTTGTCACATTTATTCACTCACCCACTGTGTTCCACTCTAAGCTCTATATTCATACAAGGGAATCTCTTTTATCTGTTTTTCTCTCTCAGCCTATCGGGTGCCGAGAAGACGCTTCTCGACAGGGGGAGATGAAGAGAGTTGGAGTCACAGTCTTCAAAGAGTGAGAGCTTTGTTATTTTCTTTCTCTCTTTCTTCTTCACCTCCTCATAAACACCCCTAAATAATGCACTTTTTATGGTATGGTGTCTAAATTAGTTTTGCTCATTTCTCCATCTTCACTGGACATTAAATTACCAGTATTCCCTCACACCGCTTTCTTTTTTCTCCCTGTTCTGCTTCTTTCCACGCTCCCTCTCAGATCGGGAGTGGCATCGGGAGGATGATCCTAAAGGAGGAGATGAAAGCCAGATCTGGTTCCTATGACAACGACCCCTGGGGCAGTGCGAGGAATTCTCGTAGTGGGAGCAAGGAAACACTCAACACTACAGGCTATGGCACCACGGCATACAACAACACTGTCAACGGTTGTAAGGATCCACCCTGCCCCCTATTTATGCATCTCCCTCATTGTCTTCTGTGCTTTTTGTTTCTGCGGGTTCATGACTGTGCAGCCATGTTTTTTGTCTCTCCCTGTGTGATCGTATGTGTTGCCGCAGGGCTTTTTTTTCCTTTTTTTTTTTTTTATGAGCCTCGGTATCTGCTGTCATGTGGTTTTGGAGCGAGGGCAGTGAGATGTGGATGCAGGTCAGAGAGGGTCATGGCTGCCGCAAGCGGGGTGGTTTATTGAGATGGAAAGATAGCTGAACAGCTGCTGCCCAACCTGTGGTAGGCAGGCAGCAGCAGATGTAGCCTGTCATTGTTGTGGGGACATCTGATTATGCTGATTCTGAGCATTTCAGATGACTGAGAGAAGATTGTTCAACCAGTTGTGCCAGATGTGATAAATCTCCACACCAAACTTCACTGTACACGCAGCATATTGTGATGTGATGGTTATTTTAACACCTGACATTCAGACACCAGCCTCTCTCCATCAGCATCCAGTGGTTCCCTTTGTCTTTTCACTTCTATGCTCCATCTCTATTGCTTGTTTCTCCTCCTCTCTCCCAATAACGCTCTCTATATTATATATCTATCTACTATCCATCCATCCATCTATCTGTGTAGCTATCTCACTCTCTCTCGCTCTCAAAGCTGGCGTCCCATATCCTGGTTTATTTATGAGCAGTAAGATGTCTCATTAAAGCTGTTTCTCTGATGGGAGGGGACACAAATGAACGGGACTCTGCTGGCTGCAGTTGAAAGGCAACCATACAAGCCATGTTTCGCGATTAAACGGTGGACCGTGTAGTGTGTTTTTGTGCCTGTATGTTTGTTTATTTCTCCCCCTCTTCTCTGAATCAGCCGTCTGGCCTCTTTTTGCCTTATTACCCCTTTGATGTTGTGTGTTACTCCCGGGGGCCTGACAGTTACCCAACTTGCACCTTGTTTTGCCTCTAATCAGGCAGATTGCTGTCATATCTCTATAGCCTTTTCCACTGAATATTGTTGAGGAATTTAATCAAAAACCATTGCAGGGCAGAATAAAATTGCACTTGTTGCACTGTTTTTTTCTAACAGGAAGATGTCAAATAACTTTTATCTCTTTATTTCACAGCTCCCAGATCCCAGTACAGCGCTGATAGTGGTGAGTTTGTCATTTATATTTCAGAAATATTCTTTTTTAGGATTAATTCAAACCACCATAGTTAGTGGGTTCTGTATTATTTAAATGGTAGCAGTTTTTATATTTAATTTTTGCCCCGGTGTTATGTGCACGCATCTGGATCATATGGATTTTTTTGTTTAGTCAAGAGCGCCATCTTCTGGCACTATCTTGGCACTGATCGTATGATTTCAAATGAAAGTTGTTGGCATTTAGAGAAACTGTTGACTTAGTTACCACCTCTGTATTTTAGATTTTGTTTGTAAGTCTGCCTCGCTGCCAGGATATGGACGCAACGGCATCCAGAGGGTGAGAATAAAATTGCATCTGTTTTATGAAATGGCTCTTTGCCTTGAGGCACTGGAGTTGAGTACACACCCTTGTTTTATTACATGTTTTTACATATCTCAGGCAATAACTATGCTAGTGTGTGTTTCTGTTAAGTCACTGTCCTTCTCACCACATGCAGCCTCAGAGTGCAGATTGCTACCAGTACCAGTTTGACAGTGGCAGTGAGGTCAATTGGGGAAACAGAGGTAATTTAATATTAATTTATAACACCTACCCCTTTTTACTGTAGATTAAAGCAATTAATTCAACATTTTTCTCTGTTGTACTAACTCAATTTTGTTTCTTTCCTCACAGCAGAATACATGGTAAGTTTTTGAATAAATCATATAGTAATTAATTTCATTTGAGTTTCTTTATATGTTGAATAACCCCAGTGTTATTATAACCAAGTTTTCAAATTGTGACAAAGCATTTCTGCCTCTCCCTCTTTGCAGATTTACCCCTATGAGGCTCTCATTGTCACCACCAGAGGTCGGAACAGGCTGCCCAAAGATGTGGACAGAGCCAGACTGGAGGTACATTATGAATGGGTTGTTGGCTAGCTGTGCTTGGAGTAAGTTATCCCTTAGCCAGAGTTTTTGCACCCACTACATCCACAGCAGAACCCCACCTACCTAAGAGATGTCTGAGTCACCAGCCAAACTCTGTGAAATATTCTTAGAATATTTCACAGAGTTTGGCTGGTGGCTCAGACATCTCATCTCATCTCAAGGACCTGTTCAGTTCTGTCTCTCTTTGTGCATTATGGTTTGGTGCCAGATATGTAATTGTGGTGAAAATACTACATATATCTATAGACCCTTTAATCTTTTTTGCAAAGGCAACCAAGACCAGTTTGAAAAGAATAGTATATTAGAAGAAGAGCTTTGAATAAGTCACTCTCACAATAAGTTACGGATATTGTGTTTCATACATAGGTGATTGTTTCACTTCAGTGATTTTTAGGATAGGGAGGCAATTGTATTAGGGTGATAGACACACCTCATTTTTTGTTTTCCACATAATGGTCTCACTGTGTACAGTGTGCCATACATATTGGGACCAATACCAAAAAATACAAAAAGACAACCCATTTCAATGTGGTATAATTTTCAACATTCTGGGGGTATAAAAAGCTGGTGTAAGTCATTCCCAGTTCATAATTCAAGTAGCCATGAACACACGACATCACTTAACTCGTTGAGTGCCATTGACGTATTAACACGTCATTTAAAATTTGATGCTTGAGTGCCATTGACGTTATAATATGTCAATGTGTTTTTTTGGCAGCGGGTCACCGATCGTGGTCTCCCGTAGCCTGTGAGTAATGTTGGGGCCTCTATGAGATGTAGTCAGAGCATAAAGAGATGGTATACGCCATGGAGATCAGGTCGGTAGCAGGTGTGTCTCAAAGTGTCATCCGCAGACTTGCAGCAAGACACAGAACTACTGGCAGTGTTTGTGACAGACCCAGGGTGGAACCCCACGAGTGATGGACAATGATGACCAGTACCTAAGGACCTATACACTCATACACTGTTATGCAACTGCCACACAGCTGCAGGCCTATTTACAAGAAGTGAGGGGTACTAAGGTTCCAGACAAACCATTCACAATCGACTCCACCACTTTGGTGTGAATGCCAGATGACTGTTGCAGGAGACTCCACTGACAACGAGACACTGCCATAACTGTTTGCAGTGGGCACAAGAATTTGTGACCTGGACAATGCAGCAGTCTGTCGTCCTGTTCACTGATGAGTGTTGGGTCACTTTGCACATAAATGCACATGATGGTTATCAGCATTGTTGGAGAAGTCAAGGTGAGCGATACGCCGAGGTCAACATGGTACCCAGGTTTCACTTTGGCAACAGTCTGGGCAGGCATCAACATCTATCCATTATCCTCACATAGGGTCGCAGCCAGGTGGCTATCCCAGATGTCTTACAGCGAAAGGCACCCCTGGACAAGTCACCAGTTCATCATCACAGGGCACATAGAGACAGCCACTCGCACTCATATTCACACCTATGGGCACTTTCAAGTAGCCAATTTACCTAATCTCCATGTTTTTGGATGGTGGGAGGAAGCCAGGGTACCCAGAGAGAAGGCCCCTTGCCAGAGTCGAACCCGGTACATTCTTGCTGTGAGGTGACAGTGCAAACCACTGTGCCACCTCAGGCATCACCAGTCAGTGCAAAACATGTGATTGTAGATGGCTCAGTTACTGCACGTTCTTACCTCAGAGACATCATAGAACCCATCATCATCCCCCAATTCCACAGCACACATCAACTTTCTGTTCATGGATGATAATGCTCCACCATATGGTGCTAGAATTGTCACAGCTCCACTTCAGGAAGTTGGATTGCCTCATATGGTATGGCCAGCAATGTCCTCTGACCTGAACCCCATAGAGCATGTCTGGGACCAGCTGAAGAAACGACTGGATGCTCGTAACCCAGCCTCACATGACCTGTCAGAACTGCGTGTAGCACTTGAGGAGGAGTGGAACGCATTGCCTCAGAACAACATCATGAGGCCAGTGAGGAGCAGGAGACGTCACTGTCAAGCTGTCATTGCGGCAAATGGTGGAAACACCCGCTGCTGACTTTGTCAATTTTGGTTATTTGGGGCTATCTTTGTTATTGTCTAAATTGTTGGGGTAATAAATATTGAACTAATGAAAATTGTGTTTCTTCTCATTCATTAATAATAATGTCAAAGGGAACTATTACTTATTTCATTCAAATTCTGACCAAATAGGAAAAGCACTCATGTAAATAACAATATCCCTAACTTATTGTGAGTAGTGTAAATACAAGTATAAATGTGATAACTATGTCATCTCTGCATCCTTGTGTTCTCAGCGTCACCTGTCCCCAGAGGAGTTCCTCCAAGTGTTTGGCATGACTGTGGAGGATTTTGACCGACTAGCTCTGTGGAAGAGAAATGAGCTCAAGAAACAAGCCCGACTGTTTTAGTAGCATCTGGATGTCCATTGAGTACTGCCATAATGACCAGAGCGAGGGACTTGACGGACTGCAGGAGGGGATAGAAGAGTAGAATTCTGCTCAGTTTCACTGCCATGGCTAAGAGCCTGTTCTGGATCTCCTCATATGACAAACCAAATTCTGGTCACACCAGCGTGGGAGACTTGTGAGATACCAAGGGAAGGCCGTGGGGACATTATGCACAGAAGAATGAACTGTTACATGGCTGCCAGTGCAGCTGTGGCTGTGTTCTGGAACGGTGTGTAAGCAATAGAGACTGTAGTACATTAGTGATGTGCTTTTCTTAAGCCTGAGGAAGGCATTACTGTGCCCCCATAAAGCCACAATGTGGGGATGTCTGTGAACAAAGCCACAGAACTAAAACATAAAGAGGAGAATTTTGGCTTTGCCTTATTTGCTCTCTTAGTTATGAGTGTGCAGCACCAGCAATCTGAATGAGTAGAATGTAGATACAGTACATCATTTATGACACTTTATCAGTGTGATTGACTAGATGAAAAGAATGAGTGGGCATACCGTGCGAATTTGGTTTGGTTTATAGGGATGCATTTTGTTCACCTGTTTCCCTGCTCTTTTTCTCTTTCACCTGAAATACTGTGTCACTCTGGTTTACGCTAATTGATATAGAATGAAACAAGTAACAATCTGAGGTGGACATGTTTTTTCAATTGTATGTGTGACCCACATTGATTTGTGTGCAAATGAAAACCAAAGTGAGAGTGCAAATTTACAGATTAGCAGATCACTTCCATGTAATCTTCTGGTTAAATAGTTAAAGGATGCCAATAGATACAGTTCACTGTGCAGCTGTACGGTAACCTACAAGAATGTGCAATCCAGTAGATTATATAGATTACATAAACAGACGTTTTCCAGCTCATTACAATAGAATGATGTTTTAGGACGAGGACTGTAGTCATTCATACATTTACATTAACTGTTTTTGATATTATTTTAGACTGATAATTTTGTAGCTACAGAGATTATTTTCACTCACACGGTGAAATGCTGTGCAAGTTATTTAACACACTGACAAAGATCCAGGGTTGTTGAAGACGTTACTTCCTTTGACTATTGGTATTTTTGATTTTGTCACTAAATATTAAACTTGAAACAAATTCAATTTACTTTTTTTTATTTTTTATTTGTAAACTAGTTGGGGGGACCGTCCACTTGTAAATTACACTTTCCACCATTAGCCTGCAGTATTTGAATTGAGTTTTTTTTTTTTTTTTTTTTTACATCTTGACGATGTTTCTAGGCTATGAATTAAGCAAAAAAACAAAAAAATCTACCATATGTTAATTATTATTTTATTATATTTGGACAGTGTTTTCCTTTCTTCTTCTTCTTCTTCTTCTTCTTCTTATTATTATTATTATTATCATTATTATTATTATTCTAAGCTGGCTCCAGCTAAGCTAGCTAAATTCCATGTACCATACTGTACAGAAGGGCCGAAGTATACGTCTAGATAACTTTGGGAATAATTTGACCGGTCATGGTCTGAGATGGACGGCTGGCTCTAGGACCCTGCAGAGAAGCAGTCTGCTTGAAGTTCCCGAGCAGCGGATCTGTGCTCTGCATCCACTGTATCTGTCAGCGGCTGCCTCACACGCCTTCACACACTCACTCGCTCAGTCACACTCACTCATGGACCTGCATTAAATTTCAACATCTCTGTCTCACATGGACAGCATCACCGGCAGAATGGAGACAAACGGCACCAAATGTAAGTTTACTTTTTAACCTTAAACACTGATGCAAAAGAGATTGACTGCTACTTTTGAATGGTTTGTGTCTATTTGTTTACTGATGATTATTTATGTATATCTAATCATTGTTTTTTTCCCTTGATTTCTGCTCTAATTGCACGTAATGCATCTGTATTCTCCCTGTTTGAACCAGGAACCAGGATACTTCCTTTTCCCTTTAATTTCCCCTCCTCTTGTACATCTAAGACACAATGGCACTGCACTTTAAACATATAAATATTGTTGCTCTGGTCTCCCCCAGCTGCTTGGAGAGGCGGAGAACCAAGATTGTTGTTGCAGAAAGTGAACTCCACTCATCCTGTGTCAAGTCAAATATCAGGAAGTGGAGATGAGATATTTAGAGACTGGTCATGGATGTCATTATTTAATGTTGGACACCACCAGCAGGGAATTCTCCATAGAAATCTCTATGGGTGTTCTAGTGCTTTTTGGTGTTGAAATAGCAAGAAAATGTGTTTCCATCCTGTATGTGTGTGTGTGTGTGTGTGTGTGTGTTTTTCTGGGAGGGGTGCAGTTGCCCCACTGCACAGTACAGCATTTTTCCACCTCACTGCTGTATCTGAAAACTCTCACTCGTGGACTCCAACCCAAGTAACAGCAGTAACTCAGCATTTCATCTATGAGTGAGTGTGATTTCAGTTTATAGTGGAGTTAAGTGTGTTTGATATGTTTTTGCAGCTCATCTGATGTTTGCTGTGTCATGTTACTGTTTTGAGAGCTGTAGAGTCTTGAGTGCTTTTCGCCCGCCAGGCAGGTAAACATGTGAGAGTGATTATAACATCTAACTTAATGGACATTTTTGCTTTACTGAGTAGAGGTGAAAGGAAATGGGACAAACTTTATTGTATGTTCAGCATCTTTTAATAGCCTCTTTGCTTTTGAGAGAATTTATTTTTATGCTTTTTTTAGTCCATGATTATACTAATTTGCCGTCCTTCCTCACTTTGTCAGTACATGTGGATTATGTGGGTGTCACCAGTGTGTTTGATCTGCACACAAAGTATCTGAAAAGAGGAAGTAGAAGTCCTTGCCTGTCACTCCTGCCTTTCCCAACACAAACACGATCTGAGCTTTGTCTTTGTGTAAGCACAACAGGAAAAAGACACCCAGTGTTGGTTGTGATGGCTTGTTATCCCTGGGGAGCTCCCTGCTGTTTACACTGGATCCTCTGATTGGCTGCTGTTAAATCACTTTTCCTTGATTAGTCTTAAATAGACATATTATCTAATATGGTAAAAAAAAAAAATCCCAAACAATTGCTTCTCCACATAAAAGTAAAAACAATGCTTTCCAGCTCGTCACTTATTCAGTCGTTTTGATGTGATGTGGGCTGGGTTTTAGAGCTGTTTTTGCTGAAAACCTCAGCTGGAAATGGGGTTGAATGAACCAAAATTGCGCAGTTGCTCACCATAAAATCAAAACAATGAGTTAAAATATAACACAATGATGAATTTATTGTTTCATTTTTGTTCCTTTTCAGAGCACCAAAGCTTGCTCTTCAGAGTTACATAAGTTTAGATCTCAAGGTTGGTAAAAAGGATGAGAAACAGGTATGAGCTTGAATTGGAGCTTCTTAATATGCGCTATCCAAGCCAGCTGGAGCAGCAGCAGTGCAATTAAAGGGTTTATACAGTCACCTCAGAAGTGCACCAGGTGGGCGTGAAAGGGGAGAGGCTGTCCACACAGAGATGCATTGCAGTGGTGGGATTGTCCGTGATGCAGCCCAGCAGATGTGATGAATCGTGGCTATTGTCTGGATGTTTTGGACCAACTTGTGGACAAAACAGTGATCTACTATGGTCTCAATGTTGCATATAAATGTAACATACCGCTGTTGTAAGCACAAGTCAGTTGCATGTGCATGAAATCCCCGCTCCATCTATGTCTTTCCTCCAATGAGATGGTTCTCGTTGCATATCCACATTCCACCGCGAAACCCATGAAAAGAGAACCCGTGTTTTGTGTGAACGCACTTTTGTTTTCTCTGCTTTTCCTCATATCCTCATATTTGGGATTCACAAAGCAACCAATGGCTCTGATGAACAATTTATTTTTTCGTGATATAAATCTCCGTCCTCAGGCTTGTGGAGAATGTGTTCAATGGAAAACAAAGATTTGAATTGTTAAAAGTTGAATTGAAATGTGGTTTCAGGGGGTACAGGTTAGCAGGGCAACAGAGCACAATTTAAAATGCAGTCTGCTGTCGTCATCTAGCCTGTCAGGTCAGTGACCTCACTGTGTGCATGTATGCCATTAATCATTGCTGTGATCTGCATTTTCACATAGCTAAAGAAAAGTTGGTGGAAATATCATTCTTAAAGGACTATTGCAGTGGTTTACGACCTGGGTCATTGTTTCAGTTAAAGTACCTAAAATGCAGAACTGTCGTAGTCCAGATTTTGGATTCAAGTGCTCAATTAAAACTTTATAGAACTTTTCAATGGAGGCCGAGGACAAAGGAGATTTCACACCAATACAATCTCATCCTGTCATCCAGATTTTTGGCCGGCAAATATCAATGTCAACTCCATTGGACTAAGATTGTACTTTTGAATAGCTGTCTGTGGATTTCTTGGCCCCACTCTCTTGTAAAGCTGTTTCCAGTGGAGCACCCCTGTCTATTCTCTCTGCAGTTCCTGGTAAATACAGTGTTATTCCAACCAATTGAAACACCAGCTATAATAACAAGGAGACATAAGGCGAGAGACTCTCTCCTTTGTATATTTTTTAATTACATGTGAGGTTCATGAGTTCCCTAGTTGTCTTTTTTCTATCAGACATTATCTAGAGTTTTTAGTCATAAAAGTGTGCAGACATGTCAATGCTCATGCATACCTTATATAACATAAAGTATGATGTCTCTGCCCCATCACGCATGAGCTGTAAATCATGGATGATTGCAGACCAGCTCTATAAGAAGTGGAATTCCCCTCTTTAACCCTTGTGAGATGAGAAGACCAGTATAATTTATGTCTGAGGCATGTACAGTTTATCTGTGTGTACTGCATGTGCACATGTGGGTGTGTTGCATTGTGTATAGGCAATGGTCATTCTTTTCACAGCTGTTTATATAGGGTTTCTATGGAGATGTGCTGCACAACATTATAGCTGGGGGCTGTGGGGTGAGTGACACTTGTGTGCTGTCTTCTGTTGCAAGTACAAGCAATATATTTACATTAACATTTCAGATTTATTGGCAAAATATTGGAGTCGTTAAAATCAGATGTACAGGTTTACTATCTTCTTATATAGCAAGTTAAATTCCTTGTTTGTGTAAACTTAGTTGGCAGTAAACTTGTTTCTGATTCTGATTTCTGACAACAGTCATAATTTAGGAATACATTTAGGTAAGCAGTTCAAAAAGTACAGTGTTCATATAGTACTGACAAAATGAGATTATTGTATCAAAAGCATTTAAACAGGACCATCTACGGTGTGCAATCATGTTATCCTATCCTGTGAAACATTAGGAAACAGGTAAGTCTGTAGTTTGATTATTTGTTCGAGTGTTTATCACAGCATGTGATATATGTTATTTTCCAAGCTACTCTAACTGCCATATTTTGTGTGACCGGAATGAAATCACTTCCATGGGTTCCACAGTTTTCAACATTTGTTCAAGGCTTTTGTCATATCGAAGTAGGCATGGTATTATCTAAAGTAGGGGTGTCATGATTCGATATTGATATCGGACATCGTCCAATATCAGCAAAAAAAAAAAAAAAAAAAAAAAAAACAGATCTCGGGATTCATCAGCCTGCATCTAAATTCTCTGATATAAGCACTCCAGTACCTAGAGCTGTGCGATATGGACAAAATTGTATATCCTGATATAACCAATTTTATATCTCAACAACGATATATATACAATATAGTATTTTTTTCTGATGTAACGTTACTGGTAACGTCATATTCACTCTCCTCCATCTCCTCTGTGGTGTAATCAGTGTGATATCCCCAATATGCTTTTATTCTGAAGGCTGTGACCAGAAGTCTGGCTATGTTTGCGCTGTCCTTTTACTTTGTAGTCTGGCTGCTAATAAAGATGTGTTTTGAGCATTAATAACTTACCGCAGCAATCATTCACATGCAACACAACATCCTCCATGCTGCTTTACCTCTGTTTACTCCCGAGCTACAACTTTTTTTTTTGCTCCCGAGCTACAAGTGCCGCAAACGAGTCCTTGCAGGTGACATAAACATGCTAGCACAAAGCAGTGCTGCAGTTACAGTTGCCGACATACCATCATGTCTATGCTTCATACAGTGAACATTTGGATGATCCAGCGGTCATTCGATATTGAGGTGTGCTTTACACAGCAGTAGCAATACGACCGACCTCATTTGAAGCAGCATCATAAAAAACACCATGAGGATTCTCAGGGTCTCCTCGTTTATTTAATTCAACTGTAGAATATTCTTAAGGTTAAAATTTATGTAACTCATTAATAATAAACTCCGCAACCCTATGAGGATAAGCGGTAGATAATGGATGGATGGATGGATGGATTAATAATAAATGGGTCAGTTTTTCCTTATGCCTACTATTGCTGACTATTGTTCTCTGTTTGAGTAATATCACTTGATCAAGCCTTTTCTAACACTCCATACTACAAAATTAGCTATAAAAATATGTATGATTCATGCTGATATCTTATCGGCTCAATATTGGTATCGGCCAATACTCAAGGCTGGACACCCTAAACACTCAGCTTTGCGCGGGCCGAATTTGAGTCGCTAATGCTAACTGAGGCCACGTCCACATGGAAACAGAGAAGGCTTTTTTTTGAAACTGTCTAAGGAAATACTGTATTTGTGTCCCCACAAACCACTGAAATGCTGTAATATATACAACCGACCTGTGGGTGACACTATAACACACCCACACAAATACAACAAAACAGAAGAATAAATAGAGCAAAGAAAAAACACAAGTCGAAGTAAGAAATACCTGTATAGGCTGTACACGGAAATGACATGGTGGGTATAGGGACTTTTTAAAAAAGAGTGTTTATGGGCTCCTGGAAAACTGGTTCCATGTGGACGAAACAAGGGTATAACAAAAAACTTTGGCATTTACTGCTAAATCCATCTCTGTGGACATGACCTGAAGGTCAGTCGCAGAGTTGTCATCCTCCTGTTGAATCATTGTTTCCATTAAATCTTTTCTCAGAATTCTCATTAATTCAGAAAAAACAATAGCAGATTTCTAGTATTAAAGTTCTTCTTTGAATTCTTAGATGACAGTGTTAATTTAGAGAAACAGGACAAATATATTTTCCAAAGTGAATGCATTACCCTTCAATTAAATTAGGCAACACCAAACACACTATGATTATGTCCTAGTTTTCTGGTGAACAACTGAAAACATCACTCTGCTCTGTTCAAAATCCTATTAACACGAAAATTCCCAAATGGAGACAAAACAGCTCCTTTTCTCCTTTCATTTAAGTGTAACCGCAATTGTGTGTGTGCGCACGGATATGTTTGCAGGCATGCATGTGTGTTCTGTGTATATTATCGTCGTCTGTGCAACATCACTAGAGCAGCACTTCCACTTGCAGAATAGCATCTTTCTCAGTGTGTGAATACGTTTCTGTGAGGGAGACATAGCATGGTGATGATCTCATAGGACTCAGGGCAGATATGAGGTCTGAATAATACTGACTGCACTATAGGGCTTTTGTCTGGCAGCTGGCTGAGTCAAGCCCTCTGTGCCATCTCAGGCCTGAATAAATCAGAGAGCAGAACATGAAAAATAAGGCAGAGGGGTAGGGGGTTTAGCAGACAGACCCCTCCTCCCACATCGTGGTCAGTTCTGTGACCTTTGGCCCTTTGACCTCAGTCCATATTGAGAAATATCTTGATGAAAGTGTCGCCACCTGGCCAGTGCTACTATTCGATAATTTCTGCCCATCTGTCCATTTTCTGTACCTACTTTTTTCTCGTCAAGGACACCGGGGATATTGGCTTTTCCCATAATGCATTGGGAAAAGATAGGGAAATCCCCACCAGAGTTTGCCTGTCTGTCAGTGTCAAACAACCACATTTGATGAAAGAATAGATTTGATCCAATATAGGGGGAAGTAAAGGACTATAAATTTGAGGGAAACCCATTGAGTTATGAGCTTTAAAAGATTCCACATTGCTTGTTGTCTTTCAGCAGCAATAATTCTGAGGCACACGTCTTTTGTTCGTGGCGCCCCACATTCATCAGATTTGCTGATAAGATGTGATCTGATCCCAGGTTTAAGTTTGCTAAAGCAACTCAACAGCTCCAGTGAATAAACTTAGCAGAAGTTAAATGGGAAACTGACTGGCATTGCTTTACGAACCTGACCTGTAACTGACGCCCTTGACTGTCTCTCGCTGCTGAGATAGCAGTTCCCTGCTATTATGTCTGCTTCTCAGATCACTGAACTGCAGCCATGTCTAGGTGTGTGTGTGTGTGTGTGTGTGTGAAGATCAAAAGCTTCTATGCTCCATCGCTGCCCTTCAAAAGCTGTACAGTTAATGCTTAAACAGGTGAGCGGGAATGCACACAAACCCATAATTCTCCCACTATGTCACCATGGAAACGTCCCAGTCGGTTAAGAGGATTAATGACTTTGAAGAGATTTCATCTCTGAGACAAGCTCGTTAGCGTGGCCTAATTAGAAGGCGTGAAATGCTAGATGCTCAAGCTTATTATTGCAGACATTGACAACAGGATACATACGTAACCCCCCCGATTTAACTGATCTACAGATATTTGCAAAGATCAGGGGTTGACTTAAAAGAAGCTTTAAATTAAGATGTAAGGCTGAGATTAATTGTACAGAGGAGAGGGTATACTACCACGTGCTTCATATTTTGCCTAATTTAAGATTGGTGTTTTCAAGTGAGCAGTCAGCTGGCGAGTCCGTACGTTAGTCAATACCAACCAATTATTACTGAAGTAATTTGGATGGAATAATGTAACAGCAAAGAAATTCAAAGCGCCATCCTTTTACTTTTTCCATCTGTGGTGTATGCATTGTATTTGTGTGTTGTGAGTGTTGGTTAGGCTTCTTGCTGTATTTTATGATAACCTGAAGCATCTTCTTGTGTGCAATAAAAACAGTAGGGAGAACATGTTTGTTTCCATCTCCCCTTAATGTGTATACCTTTATGACTACTCTGAACCAAATAAGCTTTTCCACATGCGCCCCTCACCTGCTCGTTGACTTCAGTGCAGTTTGCATTTTGCATTCGCTATGCATGTTTATCATTGTCTGTCTGTTTTAAATGTCCACCCACATAATGAATGTACGTGTCAAAGCCATGAGAAAGGAATTCTCCCTCTCCAGGGGATTACCTGCAGCAGCTAAATAAAGGTCTGTAATAATGGCACCATTCAAAAGCTCCATTATATTGTCATCCCTTTGAAATATAGTTGCAGAAGCGGGCTATTCTATCTGGCCTAGGATCTAGACAGCGCACTGAGAATGGGGTCACCAGAGACAGTACAGTAAAAACGACGAGTGGGTCAGCTGACAGGAAGAGGAAACAGAAGGCCGGAGGTGATACGTGATGTCATCAGAAGAGGGAGGAAGTCCATCTCTATAGGGGGCATATGGGGCATTAACAGAGGTAGGACAGGAAAAGCGTTTAGTTGGCACTATGTGGAATAAAATCAAACACTACCCTACATGATGAATGCACAGGCCAAACAGTAGCAAAAAGCCAGTCTGCTCACATTTGCAGTCATCTTCATAATAAACCAATAGTGTCTACATGAGATTTTGAATGCCCAGACTTGTTTTGTGCTAAGGAGAGGAGAACCCGTCAGACCTGTGAAATGCCTGGAATCTGAGGAGTAGGGTGGGAGGAGATCCCATCATGCTCGGGCATAGGCTGGTGAGAGAAGACATTGTTGGCACAGCTCTTGATGTAATTAAAGACCTCGAGCACATCTGGTCATCTGGTTTTCCTCACCTTTGTTAGCTTGTGATGTCTACACACACCTCACTGATGTATCTACAGCTTATGTGTGTAAGTGAAGTTGAACTACAGATGTGACATCCATTTTTTTCAACATTTCTCTTCAAACATGCATATCCTGGCTTTGATGGCTGAGTTGGATGGTGGTATTTAGATGACCCATACATGACATGATGATAACATTCAAACCCTGCTGTCTCTTAAACTGAACAACCTCTTCCATGACTCACTTAACATGAGATATGATTGTGCTTTTTCACACACACACACAAAAAAAATGTTTTTCATTTCTTTTCAGAAGTTGCTGGGTCATATTGTTCAGCAGGCCTTAGTGATGACACAAAGAAACTCCCACACTGTGTCTGGACACCTCAAAGTCTTCTTCAACCTGCTGCGCTCTTTCATGTCAGATCAGGTTGGGAAATGGCTGTGTATCCAACATGTCCAAAGACAATAAGGAAGGGGGAGACTTCCAAGAACAATCCCAGCCGTTTTCATAAGATACTGATCTCTCGTGGAGTCACAGATGGTACGGCTGTTTGAGTTTCTCACCGCAGTTTTGTCTTTGAGGTTATAGCTGTGTTTTGTATCATGGATTTGGTCAGAAAAATTTGCTGTTAAAGGGGAAGTGACTTCTTTTTGTTTTTTTGTTTTTTTTGTTACAAATTTAGGTCCTTATTTCTGGGATAAAATACTGTCTTTTACTCACCCGATTAACAGGAGTGAACAGGGCCAGTAAATGACACAAACTTCACCATTTCTCAAATAACAGACGTTTAATAAGATGGGCTACACTATAGAGCTGTGTGATATACGATATATATCATAGTGCGGTATAAAAATGTCTACCGTACTATATAAGCCTCTGTTGTTTATATCATAATTTTAACATGTAGGCTACTTGGTTAGCTCTGTTGCTAACATTAAGTTATGTTACTCTGGTTGTGGTTTAGATACGCCGTGTAAAGCACATCTCAATGTCGGAATGACCGCTGAATAATCTAAATGTATCATGAGATACATGTTCATTGTATGAACCATAGACATGATGGTATGAAGGCTACTGTAACGGCAGCACGGCTACTGCTTTGTGCTAGCATGACACCCGCAAGGACTCGTTTGCCCATTTGTAGCTCGGGAGTAAAAAAATAGTTGTAGCTCGGGAGTAAACAGAGGTAAAGCAGCATGGAGGATGCCATGATGCTTGTGAATGATTCATGCAGCAAGTTATTAGAGTTATTCAAAACACATCTTTATTAGCAGCCAAAGTACAGAGGACAAGTACAACACAAACATAGCCAGACATCTGTCGCTCTCAAAGTAACCCTTCAGAATAAAAGCATATTGGGGATATAACACTGATTACACCACAGAGGTGACAGAGGAGGAGAGCGAAAATAATGTTACTAGTAATGTTACATCAGAAAAAAATACTATATTGTATATATATATATATATATATATATATATATATATATATATATATATATACACACATATATATATATATATATATATATATATATATATATATATATATATATATATATATATATATCATTATCGGGATATAAAGTTGGCTATATCGGGATATACAATTTTATCCATATCGCACAGCTCTAATTACTATTCTCATTTGAGTCCACAGTTGTCCGTAACTTGAGAAAATTAAATCTGAAAACAGACTCTACTTCCTGTGTATCATAGTTAAGTAAGGACCCCTATAAGGTCTTCATAGTCCCTGAACTAAAATACTTATTTGTGCTGTTGTCACACACGTATACATGCTTTGTTTTAGTTCAGGTTAGTTCATCTTATTAAACATCTGTTATTTGAGAAATGGTGAAGTTTGTGTCATTTACTGGCTGCATTTCGTGGCCCCGTTCACTCCTGTTAAATGAAAACTCAAAAAAAAAGATCGTCGGAAATACTCCAAGTGACTCTGAAGTGAAATGGGTGAGTACATGACAGTATTTTATCCCAGAAATAAGGTCCAATTTGTAAAAAAATGTCACTTCCCCTTTAATCTGGAAAAAAAGCACCCCTTTACCAGATAAATAGTCTGCCATGCTTTAGCAGTTACCGGAATATGTTTGTCCTGAACGCATCAAACTCGTACTCAAACTTACTCAAACTCGTAAGAGCTATTGTGAATCCTAATGTAAATGTTTTTGACAACATAGTGTGCTTTCCCATCCCTCTTCTGGCATCCACGGCTTTACTGAGGAGGCCAGAGGTCACATTTAGTCGCAGTGAACAGTGGTTTTTCAGGCCGTAACCTTGTCTAGCAGGCTGTGTCTGTGGCATTTGTCACAGTCAGAGAGGAATTTGTTAAAGTTAGGAAACTCTAGAAATGCCTCAGGGAAGTTACAATAGCTGACCTGTGTGCCAAATCAGATGGTAGAAGGACTTCCTGTCTATATAATTAGGCAATGAATTGAAATGAAATCCTCCGTATGCTGTGTGTGCACAGTATGACTCGTTTGTCTATCATTCATTGTATATTACTCATTCTAGCGGTATTTCTTCATCAAGTTCACCTGTAAATCTTGAGTCTATTATAATCGCCCACGGTTGTGTAGTTATTTTTGTGCGCTTGCAGGTTTGTTTGTGCAGCGTTAACTGCCCTCATGACAGAAGGCAGCATGTCGTATCGTGTTTGTGGAGCAACAGCCTGCCTCAAGGCAACAAGTCATCCACGTGTAACTCTCTCTAAAAGTCTCAACGTGCCCCTCCACGTTCAATCCACAGCCTTTACTTAATCTCTCATTGTACATCACTTTGCATTTTCAAACGGTTGCATTAAAAGTATACAGGTTACCACTTGTACCGCTGCCTCCACTGGGAGCATTTCACTGGTATATTCATCAAAAAGTAACTGTTCAGGGAGAAATAAAAAAAAAATATTCTATTCTATTTTAATGTAAAGTAATAGTACAATGCCTCACTGTGTCTGGCATGTCAATGGGTTCACTGGCATCATCTGGATGACAGCTTCTGTGTGCTACTAGTTAAAGGTTAATAAAGTATTGAGTGGAAGAATGTGAAAAAATCTGAGCTATTGGTCGATATGTGTGTGTGTTTACACAGCAAGCTTTTCCCAGGTGCTATACGATCCCTAGGATTACAGCCGAGGGGCATCCAATAGGGCTACACATACACAGCACCGCCACCACCATCCCCCCAACCCAAAAAAAAAAAAAAGAAAAGAGAGGAGAGGAGGGGAGACAGAGTGAGTGGGAGGGAGGTATGAGGAGATAACAGATCAGAGGGAGGAAGGGAGAGGTAAAAGAAGTGTGAATTCAGCAGTAGGTAGGCTAAGGCTCACCTCCACTACAAAGACTTCACAGGATGACACACACAGGGAGGCTTTTTGACTCTTGAATATCTCCTACAGTATCTGCTTGTGTATGAATGAACCAGTTTGTCTCCTTTCTAACCTTGGAAAATGGTGGGACTGTCATCCGCTGCTGTCGAGGGTAAGTGTTGGAAGGGAAGCCTTTTGTAACTCGTCAGGATATTAACACAGCGGGTAACTGAAGCAAAAGAAAGAAGGTGCAAGGATTTGTAAAGATATGTAAATATACAGAACAATTTGAGGACACAAGGGGCCAAATGTGAGATGTCAGGTGTTGTTTTTCTTAGTGCCTTTAAGCATCATGTCAGTTTGCTGAAACATCAAGAAAGCCAGTAATGTTGAGTAGTTGAGAAAGCAGCAGTTTGCCACCCAAACTAAACAGTGAAACACTGCAACTTTTTAAGCCACCACAGTCTTGTGGGATGCAAATTCTTGTGTGATTAGCTGGAATGTCTGCCTGCAATAATATTGTGAAACAGAGTTGCAGTCAAATTACTGAATTTTATCACTTCTGTAACACTATGAAGTTATTTCTATGTATGAGTGAATTTGTGCGATAGGTGGCAAAATGAGCAAGCTCAGCACAAAGAATGCAACCAGGCATGAAAAGGAGGGAGAAGAAAACCCATTGCACCCAACTGAGGTCACGTTATTCTTCATATCAGTGTTTGTTGGACGTGTTAGCACAGGTGCTCAAGTCGCTGACATTACTCACCCGCCCCGCCTTCACCCCTCTCCGTCAAACAAAGTGCACACAAGGTCTGCTAATGCAGTTCTCTTTTACAGATTTGAGTCTGCGCTGCTAAACAGACTTCTCTCTGTGCTTCACGACGCATGCATGCTCACACAAACACACTTTGCAGATCCTTGCACTATTAACAAGGTGAGGAATGTGTCCGGTTTTTAACAGCAATTGTCAGACAGGTGTGAAGAGGTAAATGTTGGGAGTTGTGACTGTCTCCATGCATTCCTGCATGGTGCACTGCCTGTTGTCTCATTGTCAAGTAAACAGTGTGTAGATTAAAGTTGTGGTTTGTCTGTCTTGTAGCTGTACATATTCCAATTTCCTGGCGTGGTTTAAATCAAGCCACATGTCCCTAACTTAACACTATTATGTTATGAAGGCTTGTGTGTACTAATTTCCCTCAGATGCTGGACTCACAATCTGTTTTCTCTGGCTTTGAAAGACATCAAAGGCATATACACACACAGGAACACAGCAAAGTTTTTTGAAGGATCATGTGCTGTTTTTATGTGTGCAGAGAGTAGTGTGATATTGATCATAAAGCCTGAGGATTTAGTGTTGGGCTTGTGAGCTCTCTGATGCCAGTGTAGATGTAATAACTCCTCTTTGCTCATTCTGGCACAAGCTGAATAATGCTGTAATCATCAAACTGGATAACAAGCTTTTTTAGAGCGTTAATCCAAGTGAAATAGTTTTACGAGTGTTTTGACCTACTTTACGCCAACTCCTTGAAAGCAACGCCTTGATTTCTTGAGTTATATTCAATTTAATGCTGACTGGTGTAAATTTCAGCTTCCCTCTGCCATGAATGAATCATGCTGTGGATAAGATTCTGTGTTCTACTAGGTTAGGGGAAGCCCAGTGGTGTGTTTGAGCCAAAATCTGAACAGCTGGACCCTCAGGCAGAGAGACCGCATACTCGCCAGGCCAAAACATCCCAGTTTCCTCTCCCTCTCCGACCCCCACTTCCATGTTTCCCTTGGGTGAATCAGATCTTAATGAGGAGACATTCCAGTTCCCTGTGTGAATTAATTCCTCATGCCCTCTTCTCAGAGTGCGAGCATGCCTTTTATTACAATAGAAGGAAACCGCACCAGTAAAGAAGTGCTTGCACAGATGCAGCAGGCAAACATACACCTACTGCAGCTCTTGTTGCTCTTGACTGTAGCCTCTGCTGGGCATTGTGAAGCCCATAGGAAGACCCACCTCAGGAAAGTATGTCTGTCTTTAAGGAGTGGAAGCACTCTAACTGTAGAGCACATCATTTATGAACACCAGATACATCCTCCAAACGTTTCCAGGACTTTCTGCTTGTCAGCCATGATTACATACAGGATTGCTGTGTCAGAGTAATACATCCAAGAGTCCAACATTCTGCCGAAGCTCATTAATCTGCTCCTCAAACTGGCACATTTTACACAGCAAACTGGCTTTTTGACAGGTGCACCAAAGTTCATTTTTAACACATCCAACTAAACACTCATCATACAAGCTTTCCTATGTGTTTTTCTATAGTCGTGTGTATTTTGTGTTTGTTTACTTGTTGCCATATGACCGCCCACCAAACAAAAGACTTCCTTGGCTCAGGGGCTGTCCCATGGCTGAACTCAGCGAGAAGCATGGTTCAGCAGGTCTGATGTGGCTGGACTGTGAAAATGGGGCTGGGTGAGAGAAAAGATATGGGGGTGGGGACGGTGATTCAGCCAGTTGTTGGGTTTTGCTGCAGGAATTTTCAGGAACATGGAGGTAGAGATATGGGTTTAGGATAGAGCAAGAAGAAGGGAGAAATTTGCCCATGTCTGGCAGAAAAATCAGAAAAAGATGGAGTCTAAACAAGCACACACAAAACACAAAAGTGAGTGGACCAGAACCTGGAGAGCCCTTTTAAGAATGTGTGTTGCAGGAGGTCTGCCTGTCTGAACCAGCCTTTTGTCAGTCCAGGACTTTAAAACTCTCTCCACTGTCAGATAAAGATCAGGTGCCACAAGACTCAGCTTGCTGGTGCATTTGGCCCACTCTGGGCTCTGTAAAGTGGTGCTTCAGTCGGAATCACATATTTCTGTACAGTCTGCAGCCCATTTCATTTATCTTCTCAACACTGAAGTTTGGCTTTTTGCCCATCAGTCTGTGAGCCAACAACATTTCAGAGCAGCAGTAGAAAGTACAGTGCTGGTTTTCTTCGCACCTTGCTCAGGATGTTCTGTTCTTATTCTGTGAATTATTTGTTCGATTTGGTTACTTTGTTTCCCCTTTTTTGCGGGTTAATGAGCAATTAGCAAATGTTTCCTGCCACTCCAACCTTTTGCAGTTGTTTACAGAGAGAGGGGGAGAGGAAGGAGACTGTGTGATAAAGTGGCAGATGAGCAAAGTGACAGAAAATGAAAGAAAGACGCAGGGAAAGCTATGCAGAAAGAGGCTGTTTGACATACACCCCCTTTGGTTTGTTTAGACTTGTCAGTCTGACCTTTGCCCTCTCCGCTGATACACTAAAACCATGCCCTCCTCCCCTGACCTTTACCCTGTGCAGCGATGGAGGTGTTGATGAGTGAGCTGGGCGTCCTGTTGAAGATGCTAGACCAGGAGAACCTCAGCTCCTCCACGCAGGAGAAGAAGACATCCGTGTGGAAACTCCTGCAGCAGATACAGCCATCAGGTTTGTGATGAAGGGACTTACTAATGTGTCTTACTGTGTCAGAAAGGTATTTATAAAAACATGCAATATACTCGACCTTATAAAAAGGTAAAATTATTCTTTTCTTGCCTCCGGTTTCAGGAACTGACTACATCTACATGAATTCAGCAGTGTACCGCAATGGCACCAGCTTTGTAGAGTCCCTCTTTGAAACATTTGGTGAATTTGATCTCAAACATGTACTGTAGTTATAAAAATTGAGCTGCAAATGCCATGTTCTGTAAACATAAGTGTATGTTGTATATTGTCTTTTACAGACTGCAAGTTTGGTGACCTAAAGGATGTTACAGATGATCTGGAAGAAGACAAGAACATCAAAACTGACACTTTAAAACAGGCAAGTGCTCAATTCATATTCAATTTTTTCAACCTTTCCACAAACATCAGTCAAATATGACACAGTGTGTGTGGGTTGTTGTTTTATGTATGCTATCAATCTTCTTACCTCATTCCAACATATCTTTGCAAAGGACTATGACACATTTGTCACACAAATGACTTGTTGAGGAAAATGCAAAGAAAAACAGAGATTGTATTCCATTTAGTGGGGGTTTCCTGTGCACATACACTCATCAGTCTGTAAGCTGTTGGAAGAGTTAAGATTTAGGGACCCGCTCCAGACCCCATGTGTCTTATTTATGGATATTATTTTGAGGGTTTTGCTCTGTATCTCTTTGATGATGTACTTAAGCTGTGAAAAAAAAACATAATTCATGGTTATGAGGGAAATTTGAGGTTTGGTTTGTGTGCTTCCCTTTGCAGAGCTGTGTCGTCTCCCCAGCCCCACATTTGGCTGACTCTCCTCCCCCTCTGCCCACAACACCTCCTCCTGAGGAGTATTATGAGGAGGCAGTGCCCCTCAGTCCTGGCAAGCTGCCCGAGTATATCATCACACGAGGTCAGCATCTCCATTGAACTCGATGCTCTTAGTGTCACTTTGCTTTAAAACTCTCTAAGACAATATTACAAACTGCAAGTTGCTTTGATGCAACATAAGGAGTAATTAGGGTTTTTTTCTTTCATTTTCAGTCAGACCTAGCCCTCCCAACTCCATAGAGGATGGGTACGAAGATGCTGAAAACAACTACCCCACTACCTGCATAAACACACACCGCAAAAACTCGTGTGAGTTTTCGAGTTACCTCCAAAATTAACAGTATTACAGTGTAAAAACATTTTTTTAACTACAAATAAAACACATTTTCTCCTTCCTCGCAGACAACGACTCTGATGCTCTGAGCAGCTCCTATGAATCCTATGAGGAGGATGAGGAAGAGAGAAGCTCTGGCGTCCAACTCACTCATCAGTGGCCCTCGGATGAGAGCTCCATGCCTCCTGCCAGGGATTGCCGAATCTGCGCCTTCCTGCTGCGCAAAAAACACTTTGGCCAATGGGCGAAACAGCTCACTGTCATACGGGAGAACAGGCTACAGGTGAGATGTTTTACATTTATTTAAATCATCAGGAAAGCATGCATTCAGGATACATGCATAATCTCTGCACTTATTTTCCTTCTATTCTTTTAACTGGTGTCCCTCTCTTTGCAGTGCTATAAGAGTTCTAAGGACACGTGTCCCTATGTAGATCTGCTACTTCCCCAGTGCAGTGTGGTCTATGCTCCTAAAGACAGCAAGAGGAAGCACCATGAACTTCGTTTCACTTTACCCAATGGAGATGCATTGGTTCTGGCGGTACAAAGCAAGGAGCAGGCCCACAGATGGCTTAGGGTGAGCTACAGTTTGAAATTACAAGCATGTATGCAGGAGTACAAACTGGCAACACAGCCATCATGTGGAAGTAGGTTTGACAATGTAGAAAAACAACCCTAAAAACAAGCACACAGTCAAGAGTGACATGAGTGAAATATCTTACCCCTAGGTTGTTAAAGAGGTGAGCGGTCAGAGCGTGGGGCCTGAGGGATCTGCGTCTCCTGTCATTCCAAGAAAAACTGAACTTGACAAGGTAAGTGCAAGGGAGTGTATGTTTGAGCAGGCACGTCCCCGTTGTTAACCCCCCCACCCACCCGGAGATGTAATTCATCTTTACAGCTGAGGCGAGGAAAAGTTGGTGGCAAGCAGCAATTGTGTTGTCACCATCAATTTTCTTAAAGAATTGCTTGACTCGACGCGGTACATAGTTATGTCTGTATTTGGCTTGCAGAACAAAGAGGGGATATATAGCATAATTGGGTGCTAAGGCATGCAATGACAGGGGTGGTGGTAAGGCAGTTGTTGTTAGAGCAGGCACAACTTTAAAGTGTACCAGCCTGTCAGAAAGGAAACTGCGAAATGCCGTTATGAGTGAAATCACAGGAGCCGCTGATATGAGAAATCATATGTGACATGATGTTGTCTTATTATGTGAGAGACTGAAATAATCTAGAGCCATTTACATACGCAGGTTTGTTAAAGAATTGTCTCAATTTTTTTTTTCAACTCTAAGTGAACACGACCAATCTCTGACTTGGTCCTGGCAGACAGACAGATTCTGTGTAGGACTTGGATGCTGCTGTTGAAAGTCTATACCTGTGTTTGTGTGCTTCTTCCTCAGAGGCTATCTGCAGAGAGGAACACATCAGACTCGGACAGTCTGGGTGTGTTAACTGTTGACAACAGCAGAGAGAATGGTGAGAATGAGAAATGCCAAAGATACGTTTGGATCAAAAACAACTATTTAATCCTTCCATTTGTGATGTATAGGCAAGGTGAAACGGGGGGCTTTAGCTGCGGGCCGTAAAATCACACGCATCATTAACTTCTCCAAGAAGAAGCCCCCTCGGCCAGGAGATCCACAGACATCCTACAGCGACCCTCGGCAAGGTCAGACCCCAATTCAGTCACTCCTTAGATCTCTACATGTGTAATTCTTCTTCATTTACCCTTCATTCATTTTACTTTCTCACTACCCAGGCTTTGTGTCCGTGCTGGTCAACCAGGTATGGCGGGAGCAGTGGTGTTGTGTGTGCAGAGGCTACCTGCACTTCTATCATGACAAGGGAGACTCTCGGACCTCCCTTCCATCACTTCCTCTCCACGGCTGTGAGGTGATCCCGGGGTTGGGACCCAAACATCCCTTTGCTTTCCGAATCCTACGGAACAGCACAACATTGGCCGCTTTGGAGGTGAAATAATGGGCATTGTTCCTTTTTTTAAAGATACACATGTAAATGTCTTATTATCAATAGGTCTGATTTGCTGATTTATCCCATCACGCTTTAGGCCAGCAGCTCTGAGGAACTCGGAAGGTGGCTCGGTGTCCTCTTGGCAGAGACAGGCTCTGCTACAGATCCAGAGTCACTGCATTATGACTACGTTGACGTGGAAACCATTGCAAACATCCGCAACGCTGCACGGCATTCTTTCCTGTGAGTTGGGGAGGGAGACAAGGTCAAAACAAGGTCACTGGCCAATGTAATAATGATTAGTTCTCTCACAGATTTCTCCGTTTACATTGATCCTAGGTGGGCCACTTCCTCCAGCAGTACCTCCACAGACTCCAGAACATACGATGAGGTCCCTAACGAGGACATGCAGGTGGGACACATGCGCTCACACACAGTGTCCGAGTTCAGCTAAACCTTATATGTAATGCTTTACTTTGAGATTAGAAGCCGCATGTCTGTGTGTGTGCAGCTGTTGGGAACTGTCACTGTCTGAATATTTCACTTTATATCAGTCATCCAGACAGACTCTGCTCTGTTACATGCATATCAATGATGGCTTTTTGGAGGCCAGAGAAAAAGCATTGAATGAGCATGGGAGAGAAAAAAAAAAGACAAAAAAAAAACTGGTGACAGGAAGGCAAGAGGTCATGGCAGTTTTACTGCCCCACTGACATGCACTTAGAACACATGCCTCTCACCACCAACAGCTACAAACATACACACCTCAGTAGACTCAGACCAATAAATATGAAGACTGGTTTATTGCTTAGCCTGATATACAAACTTTGCTTTTTCACCCTCTGTCCTCATCCTTCTTTGTGTGTCCTCCCACATCTGTAATGCCCCTCCACCCGTCTCTACTCCATCCAGTCAGGGGAGAACAACAGGCAGCAGTCTGGGAATCAAGGGAAGAGGCGCTCAAGTTTCTCCAGCAGCGACTCTGACAGAACCAAACCTTTAGTGTCGCTCAAACGAACAGGCTCAAGTAAGTGCATTAGGTTGGTTTTCTGGAGTTTATTCTAATTATTTATGCAGTGGAAACTTTCTGAGAGCAAGCAAGTAATAATTGCAGTTGTATTGCTGTTTAAGAGACCACTCAGTAAAAGATTCACATTCAACTGATACAGACAAACTGTAAGACAGCTCTTAGCATACCAAATCCAAGAATATTCCAAAGGTTATTCCATTTGTACAGAGCAGAGAAACTAAAAGCTGATTTCTTCTGGTTCAGCTTCGATCTAGAGATTTCTAAAAACAGCAGTTAATGAAAACGAGAAAAATAGAATTGAAAAAAACATTCTTGTTAACTGAAATAAATTTAAAAAAAATTAAAATAAAAACTGAAACTGTATTGTGTGTTTACAAAACTAAAACATATTGAATTTTTTTTAAAAAATTAGTAATAATTATTTTTTTTTAAAATGTGCACTTTTGTTGTGTTTTATTCTATCCTTTTTGTATCCTGCGCCTGACAAATAACCCAAAGTATGAAAAAAAAATCTAATAATAAAAATGAAACTAAAACTTATCATTTAGAAATAATGAAAACTAACAAAAACAAGCAAACCCGCTCTAAAAAATGAATTAGAGAAAAAAGTAAAAACTAAATAAAACTATATTATAATGAAATACCCAAAACTATTATTAGTACACACAAATAATTGTCATACTTCAGAAGGTTATTGAGCTTTGTATGCAGTTTTAAATAAGTGCTCTATAAATAAAAAAGCTTTTTCTCAATTCTTTGACTCGTTGTCACTTAAGTCAACATCAGTTGGGGCTGAAGACTACAAGTTTGAAATCTGTGTCTCTCAAAAGATAAATAAAAATAAGGGTAGCAGCCTGCTAAGAGAATAATACAGATGGATTTTTAACATAGTTGTTTCACACAGGAGTTAGATTGTAAAGCTGTACTTCTGCTGTACTGTAGCTTATAAGCTTCCCACAATCCTTTCAGTGGTCTACAAATTCATAATCATAAAACTTGAGCTTTTATCTGACTCAGTATTCCCCTTTTTCCTTTTTCCTCTCAATCATCTTCTCACTTTTCCATCTCTAATCTCTCCCATTTTCTCAGTTGGCCTCTGTCATACGAATAATAGAGATGAGCGTACTTAGTTTAGGAACGTGATATTGGCATGGTCGGCTGCCTCGTTGCTGTTTCACAGGCCTTCACTGTGACGTCCTGACACATCAAAGAGCCAGCACTCTCCATGTTGTAGAGTTTCAGCATGTAACCTGAGATTTATTGGACACTCACATTAGATCCGCTGTCTTGCCTCCTGACCTCTCCCTCTGCAGGAGTATGTGTGTGTGTGTTTATCTTTTAGTCATTCATCATATCTTTTTTCCTCCCCAAAAATCCTTGTTTGAATTATGGAAAAACTTCAAATTTGTGTGCTACAGTTTCATGAGTTATAGAAGTGGTGTCATACTCCTCACGGGAGGAGTGTGACATTTATTAGGTCATGCAGAGAGATTATTGTGAGATGTTTTGTCTCCTTCCCATAACCCCTGCACATTTGACCCCTCTTCACCTTTGCTTTCTTCCAGACGCCAATCAGTATGGAAGGTATGGGAAAACCAGAGCTGAAGAGGATGCCAAGCGCTACCTGAAAGAGAAAGAGGAGCTAGAAAGAGAGAGAGACGGGATACGAAATGCACTTGTGTCCCTCCGAAAGGAGAAGAGAGAGCTGAAGGAAGAGCTAAAGACGGCCTCTGGTAATTAGATCCAGAGCAAGATACTCTTCAAAAAAAGAATGCATAGCTAGAATGAACATCTGTTGAATTTATTTTGATGATGGTAAGGATGGAGCAAAAGTAGCTAGTAAATCACATTTTGCTTGCTGGATGGTAGTTTATTAGTCTGTGTATTGATAAGAGGACCTGAACATGAAGTGCACGTTCTGTAGCTCTGTTCTGTATGTGACCCAGCACTCTGACCTCCATCATTAGAGGGCTGAGTGAGTGGACGATTTCCCTTCAGGCATAAATAAAACATTTAATTGTTTTTGTTATTAAAACTAAAAAAAACATGGTTATGGAAATTAATTAATTTCCTGTAGTTTCACGACTGCCTGCGGCAGTAGAAGAGTAGAAGTATGACGGATACTGTTTTTATGAAAATATTTATGTGAAATTAATACTTTAAAGCCCCTCTGTGTGATGTTTGAGGTTGTGTATTAACAGTGTTAGTTTTTATCATTTAAAAGTATTACCTCGTTCATGAATATTTACCTCCACAAAAAACCGCAGTGTTCTGGCAGACTTTATATTTGCCATTTATATATAAATTGTGTTGGTGTAGCCAATACAGGTCGCCATGTTGTGTCGCCATCTTGAAACTACAGGCCCTGTGAGAGGACAACTAACTAAAAACCTTTTACCTGAGAGTGTGACTTTTCCGGCGGACTAAAATGCTAGATGACAGTAATAACAATTTAACAACACTGACCTCATCATCTGAGAGAATGCTGGTAGAAGTTGTATTTGCGGATGCCATCTTGATGAAATCTCTCCGTATAGCGAATGTTCACCCTCGGCAACCATAAAAGGAAACGAGCACAGAGAGAAGGGGTGGGCTAAAGAATAATATTCATTGTGTGCAGTACACCACCTCACCACTAGATGGGAGCAATTCCCACACATAGGGACTTTAATGTTGCTCTTTGGTGAATTATTTAGCCAAATTACTGACGTAGCTGGACAGATTCTAAAAAAAGATGGTTAATGTAATGTAAAACAGCATGTTTGATCATTATTTATGACTCTGTTCTGGAGTTCTGCTTTATGACCTGCCAGCACATCTCTGCTAATGCATTTTGAGCAGTTTGTCCAAGCAGAGTCACCTTCGCAGAAGTTAATGCCTTAACAAGCTAATTATGACAGTCCTAATTTAAATGTAAATATTTAACATTTCAGTCTTACAGGTAACAAGTTAATGTACTCCAGAACTATTTAGAGTCAGAGTACAGTTAGTAAATCTACTTTGTTTTGAGAGGCCTAACATCTAAAAGAACTTGAAATACATCATCTACCTTTCTAATACTTGTTTGTCTCATTGTGATATGTGTGGAGCAGAGAGGAGGAAGTCGTCCCTGAACAGGCGTGTGTCCCAGCTGGAGGACGCCTGTCGAGACAAAGAGGCAGAGAGGGTGGACCTGGAGCTCCGGCTCACTCAGGTCCAAGAAAACCTCAAGAAGAGTCTGGCAGGTGGAACGCTGGGAGCACCTGTTGAGGCTAAACCCCCAGTTAAGGTATTTTTTGTTTCATGTGAAAAGACACGTGTGTTTACACGCATACCTGCCTGCATACACATTTTTTTTTTCTTTTTGTGCAGCCTTCCAGCAGAAAGACCCAGAATATATACTTCGATTCTTTACCAGTGAACTGTGCCTCAGAGATGCGTCGGAGACCTCCATCTGTGTATGCTTCTGCGGGAACCGTCATGCAGAAGGCAAAGGTAACTCACAGTCACTCCCTGAACGCCTGTTGTGATGAGACAGATTCCTCTCTCAGGCTTCACAGGGGGTTGATGGGATCACAGCAGCATGCGTCATCGTGTAATAGCTTTTCACAGCTCACACATAAATAGAGAGACAGTCTGCATGTGTTCACACAATGATCAAATGAACAGGATTCTGTCACCATAAGCGGATGTTTGGTATCAGTTTGCTCAGCAATATTAAACGATGCCACTGTGTCTGGGATATTTAGCAAGTGATTAACCTAACATAACCTAATTTATTTAGCCACTTAATTAGTTTCATTTTCATCATAAAGCCAGAAAGTCAAAATTATTGCTCCAATTGTGGAAAAAAATGATGAAATATTATGTTTTGTTTTCTTGTGCGTGTTTCTCTTTTACTGTAGAGTAATGAATAATTTTATTTTTGTGTGACTCCATTTTCACGTCACAATTTCACTCACGTTCTACATTTTACAGGAATGGGAGTCAAAGAAAGCAGCCTAAGAGCGGCGTCATGCAGAGGACTTGATAAGGAATTAATGGTGACGATTGTGACAGTCTACCCTACTAAGGATACTATCCTTCTATCACATACCGAAACACAGACTTCTTTGAGGAAAAACGCCGTTATGAAAGACATTGTCCACTAGGTGGAGGTACATCTCACTGAATATTTACTCCTCTGTCTTCCTGAAAGGAATCCCAAGAACTGCTCATTCAAATGTGTCAATCAGGAAAGAGAAGAGAGTCTATGAAAGATGGACACAAGAGATGAAAAGGTGATAGAATTGTGTCCTCATCCTCTGTTGAGTAAGGTGACATGTTTAATTGTAAGTGCCATGAGAGAAATGTGATGTGTTTGGGAAAATAAGGAGGCAGGTTAAGCCGCAACGTTCCTTTTATATAATATTATGTTTTATCTGCCTATACAGAGTGAGCCGCGACTACTGTTTTGTATGTTTTATACTTTTATACTGTTCATTTCTTATCGTTATCATAAGATATTCCTATTAGAGATTGTGTGTCATGAAATGAGTTATTTTTTTTGAGCACACTTATTAGTTTGCCCTCTTGTTGAAGTTGAGGCTGTGCTATACAGCAAAAAACATCTGCTGAACAATCCTACACCCACTTGACCCTCACATTCAACAACAGGTGGATACTCCTGCTGAGATCATCGAGTAACTAACTAACAATTGGTGCTATTCTGTGATACAAACTGATGTATTTTTACATCACATGTATTTTTTAACAAACTCTGCTGAACCTGTGGTCGGAATTTTTGCACTTTACTGTTTCCTACCTAGATAAGGGAAAAAAATAAATGTGTGTCTTAACATCTTTAATCATTTGTTACAATACAAACCTACAATGCATTCTCAATTACTGATTTATCATTTTCATTTCACACAATATGCTGTGAAGTAAATATACAACTTTTGGTCTCATACAAACAATGTATGAAACGAAGAAAAAAAGACATCTACATCAGTCACTTAATGAAGGCAATTCAATGCAACGCAGCGATGCAACTCAGGCAGCCTATTGTTTATAACGAGTCAACTCATCCTCATTTGTTCTATGGAATTGCCAGTAAATAGCATGTTTGTGTTGTCTCTCCTACATGTTAACATGTCAGAAGCCATCCATTCACATGATCAATAACAGCTTTCAATACAGAGTGTGATACAAATAAGAATTTTCTGGCTCCTAGCTCAACTGCTTTTCATCACTTTGTAGCCCTATCTGTGGGACAAAAAGGGTTTTTATATATGTAATATAAAAAGCTTGTTTTGATCCAGGCAGTGGTAACTGGTATTGGGTCTCAAATGAGGAGGTAGAGCAGCTTCAACGATGGTGAAATGAACTAGGCGGCAGCTTGGAACCAGCACTCAGAGGAAGAGATAATAAAGCCAGTAGAGGATATTGACAAAGAGAAATGCCGTGGGGAAAACAGTGCGAGCATGGCGATCAATATCGTGCGGGTTTGTCACTATGAAGACTGATGCCGCTCGGCGTGACGCATCCTTCACCGAGGACAGGCCACAGCCCTGTTCTGTCCCTTTGGATCCGTCATTGTTCCTAGTGTCATTGTTGGCTGATTGGTCTGTGGGTTCCTCTGCTGTGGAGCCAACCTCCACAGACTGGTTTGGGTGGGTGGAGCGGACGATGGGGATGGAGCCGTTCCCATTGGATTCATTGAACTCCCTCAGGAGCTCCTGATACAGAGAAAGATATGCCATTTTCATTGTCTAACACGCTTTGAATTTTATTCACCTCATATTTAAAAAGGGGCATTTGCCTCACCCTGTGTAAATCCTCTATGGTGTGGTGCTGCATGGTATAGAAGTGGGCACAGGCGTACTCCACCAGCGCACCAAAGATAAAGGTGAAGCAGATTCCCAGGTAAACGTCTATGGCCTTGATGAAGCAGTTGGCGTTAGGCAGGGAAGTGCGGGCGCCCATCATCAGTGTGGTCATTGTCAGAACCGTTGTCACGCCTGGAAAATATAATAGCGTTGCTTCTTTAATCCATGTATTGTTAATCATTGTTGCTGTTTTTCCTTTGCTATTGCTCTTCCATCTAATTGGCTACAGGTCAAATCATGTGTTGAACTGGTGCTGATGTATTGATCTTTATATTCTCATAAGTGCATTGGAGCCGTCCTAATGCACTTATGAGAATATAGAGATGTGCAATCAACTGCATTGTTTACCACTGACTCATTTGATAATTAGCGAACATAAGAGAGGGTCTTCACATTTTCTACAAATTAAAATGTGTTTCATTTGAGCTTTAACCATTATAGATATCCAATTTTGTATAACCATAGTACAGTTCAGTAGTGTTTCTCAAACTTTTTTCACCAAGTACCACCTGAGAAAGTAGTTGGTTATCCAAGTACCACCTTATGACTGACTATTCAGCTCTGCACAGAGGGAAATTTAACTTTTTTTTTAAATTAACTTTTGCAAGCCACAGCCACAGTTTACAAAGGGGTAGCACCGGAACTAGCTAACTCTTCCACACAATCCTCATACAATGCAAGGAGCAACTATCATGATTAAGAACAGCTGGATTTCAGAAAATGTACTCAATTCAAACACACACACACACACTGTCTCTCGACAGTACCACAGTTTGAGAATGGCTGCTGTATGGTATTACAAATGCATTTTCTCTCATGTCTGTTAGATTGCATGTTAAAGGGTCAAGCATGAGGTCATACTGAATCAATAAACAATGAGGAGTCCCTATAACAGTAATTCAAATGGATGCACTGTACCAATGTCATAATACTTTAACATACAGTGAAAATCAGTAATAGATGTCATACTGACCGATGCAGGTCCGAGCTGGGACAGAGGACTGGCTGATCCAGAAGGAGACCCAGGAGAGGATCACCAGCAGAATGGAGGGGACGTAGGTTTCTAGGATGAAGAACAGCACGTTTCTACGCAGTGCGAAATGCAACACCAGCTTAGGATATTGTCCTGTGTGAAGAAAAAAGACATTTTTTAAGGATTACATTGTGCTCTTATATATAACTCCACATGTAAGGGGGGATTCTGGGAGTTTAAGTACCTTACCTGTCTCATAAACAGCCTCTGACACTGACGTGTGGTAGCTCTCTACACTGTACTGAGCCAGCCGCAGTATATCAAGACCTCTCACTGAATCGTTGCCTCTGGTCCAATAGAACACCACATCCTGCAGGTTGTAACCCCCTGACCACACACACATACAAACACACACACATACTGAGGTTGGATGAATCTGCAATGATAACATTGTCTTTTCAGTTTGATACTCACTACACTTATGATGAGGATGATGGAAATGGTGATATGAGATGATGGTGACCATCTACACACTGGATGGGAGGGTTGATGAGACTTCACAGGTACTCACAGCTCTCCAGCTGCAGGGTGCACACCTGTCTGTCCATGGGATATTTGGTCAGGTCCATGTTGCAGGCGATCGTGGCCGTGATGCTGTTGAGTGTTCAGAGCGAGACCATTAGAAAAACGTTTGTATCTGAAGCGTTATATTCCACATGCTACTCTCAGGATGGAAGGAGCACTTCACCCAGTATAATAAGTGCTTCTAAACAGGATTACCAACTTTAGCTTTATCCATTAGCTTCATAACATCAGCCTCCACTTATAGTTATGAATCCTAATAATAAATAAGGATTTTCCTGTGTCCTAGTCATAATAAAGTTCTGTATCAGTGTGACATAACAGATAAGACAGATTAGACAGGACAAATTTTGACTATGGCCTCAGGGAACTCTGCCAATTTTCCTTAACACAATCTGAACAGTTTGAATGCCACTAGACACAGAGAAATTGAGTGGCATTCCCTTGAGTTATATGACTGAGTGATGATACATAAGGTCTTTTTTTTTAAGCAGAACCCAAGGCTAATTCACGGTTCATTACTGCCACAATCATGAAAACAGCAGGAAACTTTCAGGAAATTCTGAGTGGATTTCTGTTCCTCTCCTTCCCTTGTTGTTCCTCATATGGGCTTAACCTGTGAAGCTTGTGTGAAAGAGTATCAAATGTCAAATCAATAAACCAGGGCTGTCGACATTAACTCTACTTGGACAAACTGCCTAAAATGCGTTGCCAGACATGCTAATTTTGACAGCCCGAATATAGATATATAAGCTGCTGAAATCAGAGCGACACCACATTAGCTCTAATAAATGCTGTGTTTGTGAAAAGAATGTCTCTTTCGCTTTTCCTTTTGGTCCATTTCATGTTAGAAATTAATACTTTAACATGCTCTTTGGAGGATTATTTTTTTGCCGAATTAAAGGAGAAGCTTGGACAGATTCAGAAAAGATAGCTGATCTAATTTATGCTGATATTTATACCAGCATGTTTCATCGTTATTTAAGACTACATTGTTAGTTTCCTTGATTTTTTTTTTGAACAGAGTTCTGCTTCATGGCCAGCACGTCGCTATTAACGCAACGTAACTCAAGTACAGTTACCGTCTTGAAATTTAACACATTAACGCAGATTAATTGTGTTACCGCTGATTAATCACGTTAACGCGATACAACAAACGCATAAATATGTATACCGCAGGGCATAGAGAACGGTCCCATTGCTGAAGATGCGTATGAGGCGGTTTTCCACTGTGACGTCATGCAGGAAGGAGCGCTTAGAGTCCGGTATGAAAGTGTCAGGGATCCAGAGCAGGGACACGAGTCGCCCGTCCACGCTAACACTCTCATTACCCGGGAACACAAGTCTGGAGTCACGCCAACGCTGGCGGAGGAAGATGGTTGCAGTGTAGTCCTGAAAGGTTGGTGTAAAGAAGACAAAGCTTTCATTCGTTTCATTTCATTCATTCATTTCATCACTGACACAAAAACAGCAGGACGGAGTGGCGTACCATGTTGATTTCAGAGATGGCGTCAATGCTGGCGATGTCAAGACTCATTCCAATTTCCACAGGGCCTTCTATCAAAGGGAGATTTGGAAATTCTCAGCTCAGCTGAATGATGACTAAATGAAGCAGACACTCACTGACTTCATGCCTACCATTGAAATTAGGTCTGAGGTAGCGGTTGTATCCTTTCATCAACTTCTGAATTGTTGGTTGAAGCTGAGAGTCGTTCCACTCTCCCCAGTGGTTGCTAGAATACATACAACCACTGACAACAATACAAGAGAGATGGAAAATCGACCATAAAAGTTGAAGCAGAGCGCAGTCAATTCACATGTCAGCGTGTGCTCATAATGAGTACTGTCTCTCACCCCACTGCGAAGGTCAGGCAGAAGGATATCATCGTGTGCAGCTGTACAGACATTGCGGATTAGCGGGGCAGAGGTCAGTGGCTGCATTTGGGCGGGGGGAGATGTGACAAACAAAGAAAAAAATTAAAAACCCACAAACCATTCTCTCTGACAATGTCTCACCATGAGGTGGCAGCACCTAACTGAATGCAATCTTAAAACTTCAGGGGAGATGTGCAGCATTCCCTTTCACCCACTGTTTGAATTAGGAGGGAGCCAGTGTGAGCTGAGCTCACAAAGAGAGGAATGAGCTCCCATAAAACAGTAAAATCCTCCATCTGTGGGGTCTCTAGACCAACATTTATTATTTTAATCACAGATATATTCTGACTAAAACAAGCAGGTTTCCAAAAGAACTAGTAACACTAAGTTTATTTGTTGTGGAAAGATTTCTTAACTGACCACCTCAAAACTCAGATTATAATTCGAACCCTGCTTTCACCCCTATGATGTTATAAAACTGAACCTTCTCTCTGCCCTCACACTTGTAAAAATAAGGAGATAAAGGCAGTGTCTCAATAAGGGGCAGTGCTCCCACCTGCCTATTTACATGCTTGCTTTTGTGCGTCTGCATAGTCTGTCACCTGCTGATTTATGTGGCTGCGACCTCATGGTTTATTCATAATAAACCATAACTAATCCTGTCTCTAACTCATCAAGGATTCCTTGTTATGTCGTTGCTACTCACTCTGCTTTCTCACTGCCAATAATCACGTCTTACTTTCATCCAAATAATCATTCATGGGTTTGCGTTTTCCCAGCTATTCCCATTATACTGACACATTCCCAGGACTGCGATATTGAATATTGAATATATTATTTACACAAGGCTGACATTATGAGTGATGGCACATGTGTAGATTTTCTTTTCTAATGCCCGTAATAAAAAAAAGTTAAAGAGCCATGGCATGCTATTAGGTTGTTTTTCTACACATTATTAATTCATTCTTTTTTATTTTCTTGTTTTGTAACAGAAGCTAAATTATTTGTGCATGCTCTCTTCCTTCTCTTTAGTCCACTCTTTCCATCACCTCCATCCCTTCAGCCATGTAACGGCTAATACAGAATAATATTTTCTACAATATAACTACTTATTCCCTTTCTGTACATTTACTCTATGCATGCACATCAAATAAATATATATAATTTTTACATTTCACATTCATCTCTACCTACATTTTTTCAATATTTTCACATTGTCAAGTCTGAGATGAGCTCTGCCTCTCTCTGTCTCCTACCTGTTTCAGTCTTCAGCTCTCCTTTTTCCACCTCACGTCACTCCTCTTCTCCTTTGTTTCCTCCCCCTCTCTTCCTCTGTCCCAAATGATGTGAGTGGCTGAGATTTATCTCCTTCTCCGGTTATTATTTTTGCTGATTATATCCCAGTGTTTCCTCCATCTAACGATAAACCACAGTTGCTTCTACCATTTGGTTCTGGTTGTGTGTTGGTTATTTTGTTGTTTGTGCATCTCGCTCTTGTCTCCCTCTGCACAGCTGTATTCATCTCCCCTCAGAGCCTCTGTGCACCCCCTCCCTCTCTCTCCCTCTCAGTTTATTCCTCTCACCCTCTCATTTGCGCTGCGTTGCTTTTTTCCACTGCCCCCCAACTCACCACACACACACATATATTTTGTGCACACATTAACATCCAGTTTGATCCACCATATCACTCCTTTCCTCCTCCTCCTCCTCCTCCTCCTCCCACACATTCTTATTCATTTGGCCCTTAATCTCTATCTACCTCCCTCCCCTCCGATTCACACTGACACTGCACCTCCTTCTGGGCTTCAAAGCTCTCCTCTGTCTCATTCCCTTGTGCCCTCTCTTTCCTCACCTCCAAGTCCGTTCTCTTGCATCAGTGTCATCATCTGAATTTGTTTCCTCTCAGTTCCGTGTTCTCACTCCCACAAAATACCCATGTGGCTCCAGCATGGGATGAAAAGACCATTTAAAGACTGCTTTCTTTCTGTTTGTCTCTCATAAAATCTTATTGAAAATGTCTTTTTCTCTCCTCTTGCAGCTTAACTCTCTAACCCTGCTGTCCTCATTGTGGTCACTGAAAATGTGTTGAACCTCTTGATGTCGATGGTAACTAGAAATAATAACTAAGAGGCAATGATGGTGGTGGATAGGTTGACCACTGAACTTCTGGTGCTAAACTTTCAATCTTTTAGCTCCTGCTCCAGTGACAGGATGTAATTAATCTGTATTTGCTCTTCGATCTCTGAGATTCAGCTCCAATTATACAGCCTGACCTCCGAGGTCTGGCTGGTAGGAGTGTGAGAAAGTCTTCAGGGTATATAGCCCAATAATGCCTTATGAGATTCCAGCACAATCGATCGACCTGCTGCAGACTATTGCTTTCCCAGTCTGCGTTCCCAGGCACTGACTACTGATGTTAACTCAGCTGGTTGCTAACAAGCTGATATACCAGGCTGTTTAGTGCATCAGTAAATCACTGTAGCTATAAAGCTCTGTTAATCTTAATGTCATGCTCTGGTGGCTGTGTTCTTGAATAAACAGTCTTTTTACATTAATGGTAACAGTGAGAAGCACAGCTGTGGAATGAACATAAAATAATCTGATTTGCATCCACCATGTGAGTTGCAGGATGCAGTCACAGAGCACAGAGGGGGAGGATGTGTGTTTGATCTGGTTGTTTGGGGGCTAATGAATATTTGTCAGACTAGAGTGGCAGGCAGCTCAGTGTTAGTGAGCATCCACCTGGTTGCCTCTGCTTTACCTGCCTGCTTGTCTGTGATTTTTTTTTTTTTTTTTTACATCTCTCACCACTTGTAATCCTTGTCCACCAGTACATTTCTCTACAGCCTTTATCAGCGAGCTCACAATTTACTGAGGTCTTAATTCCTTTTACTCCTTGCATCAACTTTTTAATGGTGTAACATGATTGATGAATCACTCTACAGATAAATGTAATGCTTTTTATTAACAACTGGTACAACCCAAACCGCAGAATAAGAATCCTGATTTGTCCAAGATGCACATTTCTTGCCATCTAATACCACAGGGTTCCCACGTGTCCTGGAAAACCTGGAAAATGATTGACCCAGTTCCCAGAAACATGTGGAAAAAGGTAAAATGTCCTGGAAATGGTTAAGTTTATCCTCCCCATGCCTTGTGAGCGAATGCAAATGGATTACAACAGGATGCATGGGAACCCTGCTCCAGTCTCAGCTTCCCTCATTAAGGTCTATATATCTGTAATTGGTCCCTTTTAACCAGCTCCTGTAGTTCAGCTTTCATTTGGAATGCAATTAGTTATCAACTGCTAACAGTTCCCTGCTGTAGCCTACAGAAGCTGTGTCCCAATTCAGGGTCTGCATCCTTCGGAGGATCCAGCCTTCGCGGTCTACGGAGGATGCATCCTTCGGAGGCACCTCTGAAGACCGCGTCAACCGTCGGTAAATGGGACGGTCTAGCCTTCGGAGCATTTCCTGATTGCGTCACGACGTCGTAACGTCTGCTCCCCAAGCCCAGGAAAAACACACGCTCGCGACAAAATACACACAAAAATACAACGGACAGATCACAGGACACAAAACGGACATAACGGACAGACGACAATTAAAACACGACAACAATGGACCCAGAAATTGATGATTTTATTTTTTGATGTTAGCGTTATTAATGTCACGTATTTTAACAATTGTCCCTTAACAAATGTAAGGCCATTTTAACTCTGGCGTTAAGGAAAAACATTTAAAAGTGAACTCCGCGCTAGTGCTGCTGCTGTTGCTGTCGTTAGCCGCCCCTTCAACGTCCACATGAAACAAACAACTAGAATTGCTTTTTTGCATCTGCATATCATTGCAAAAACCAGGCAAATTCTTTCTCAAAACAATGCAGAAATATTTGTCCATGCATTTGTAACTTGAAGGCTGGGCTATTGTAATTCCTTATTATCAGGCTGCCCCAATAAGTCTATCAAGACTCTCCAGCTGGTCCAGAACGCTGCAGCACATGTTCTGACCAGAACCAGAAAAACAGACCATATTTCTTCTGTTCTAGCCTCTCTGCACTGACTCCCTGTAAATTCTAGAATAGAATTTTAAATCCTCCTCCTCACTTATAAGGCACTGAATGGTCAGGCACCATCTTATCTTAAAGAGCTGATAGTGCCTTATAACCCTGCTAGAACTCTGCACTCTCAGAATGCAGGACTATTAGAGAGTAAACCTAGGGTTTATAAAAGTAGAAGGGGAGCTAGAGCTTTCAGTTATCAAGCTCCTCTTCTGTGGAACCAACTCCCTCTTTCAGTCCGGGAGGCAGACACCATCCCCTTATTCAAGAGTAGGCTTAAGACTTTCCTTTTTGATAGTGCTTATAGTTAGGACTGATCCAAGGCTGACTCAGGCTGCCTTGGATCAATCCTTAGTTATGCTGCAATAGGTCTAGACTGCCGGGGGACTTCCTCTGACACACTGAGCTTCTCTTCTTCTTCATTTGGATGCCTCCATTAAGTCACTTTACTAACTCACCTTCTTCCCTGGAGTCCCTGTGCTTTTCACCTCCCAGTTGTCCACAAGCTGAGGCTACTTGGGAAGGAGGTGTCATCCAGGCTTCATCTGTTTGGTGAGATGGAGAAGAGGCGATGCTGCTCAGGTTGTATCGATTACAGTAGTGGAGAAGAGGATGTCTTTCCTTTCGCTCCATTTAACACATGTTGCAGATTAGTTTTGTGCCTAGTAGTCCCTGTGCATTCTCATCTCACAAGTATCCATGGATCCAGTTGACCTGGTGGAGTAGTGGTTGGACAGACCAATCTTCATCTTCATCTTCTGGTACTGAGTGACATGGTGATTTTGAGGACATCTTACTGAGGCTTCTCCTGAACATGCTGCCCATGCTTCATCCGTTGGTATAGTGGAGAGGAAGGCGTGCTGCCCAGGCTTCATCTGGTTGGCGTGGTGGCGAGGAATACTGCTCATCCATTGCCGACAGCTTGATGATGCTCTTCATCCCCTTGGACACTTTCATACAATTTTTATATATATATATATATGTATATATATGTATATATATATATATATATATATATATATATATATACACATTTATATATATATATATATATATATATATATATATATATATATATATATATATATATATATATATATATATACACACACGTATATATCTATATATACGTATGTATACATATATCCCTCCTCTGTTTCTCTTCCTGAGGTTTTTTGGGGAGTTTTTCTTCAGTCGATATGAGGGTCATTTGTAAAGGACAGAGGGTGTCATATCCTGTACAGATTGTAAAGCCCTCTGAATTGGTAATTTGTGATATTGGGCTATACAAATAAAATTGACTTGACTTCTAATAATAATAATAATAATAATAATACATTTTATTTATGAAGCACTTTTCATTATAAAATCTCAAAGTGCTACAAAGTGAAAATAAAACCCAAGATATGGAATAAAAGCACTAAAATCAACAAACTAGTTAAACAATAGTAATGAATGAGTGTGTAAATTAAAAACAGTCAACGTTGGTTACTCTAGTTGAGAGGGAGATGTCTTGACCAGAAAAGGAGATGTGGTTTTGGATGATAATTGGACCTGGGTTCTGATTTGTATGGCTTCGGTTTTTGAGCCGTTTAGCTGGAGGAAATTTCTTTTAACTGTGCAGCAACAGCTTTTTCAAGCACCTTTGAGACGAATGAAAGATGGGAGATGGGCTGGTAGTTGGACAGAAGCACTGGGTCGATGTTGGATTTTTTTAGGAGGGGTTTGATAACAGTAGATTTAAGTGAGGATGGGACTTGGCCAGACTGTAACAAATGGTTTATGACTTTTACCTCCACCAAGGGGGTTATGTTTTCACCAGGGTTTATTTATTTGTTGGTTTGCAAAATAACTCAAAAAGTTGTGGACGGATTTTGATGAAATTGGGTTGGTCAGAAGTGGCCTAACTTAAAACTGATTCATTTTTGGTGGTGATCGGTTCCGATTCAAGGTCATCATGGTCAAATGAAAGGTCACGCCATAGAATAGAATAGAATAGAATAGTTTTTTATTTATCACCCATTGGGGGAAATTCACTCGCCACAGCAGCATAGACAAATTCCAGTAATGGAAAAAAATATACAACAGCAAAAACAGAATAAGTAATAATATCAATAGAATATGACAAAATAAGTAATAATATTGATAGAATAAATATTTACAATATGTATTAAATAACAAAGCAGGAAAAAATGTTGTGTGCAAATAATTCTGAACAAAAGAGGTAGTGCAATTGGTCTGAGAAACATAGGCAGTGATAGTGATGAGTCCAGATTGTATTAACATCAGCCAGTGATGCTGATGTTGTAGAGTTTTATTGCTGATGGTAGGAATGACCTGCAGTAGCGTTCCTTCTTGCAGGGTGGAAGTCTCAGTCTGCAACTGAAGGAGTTGCTTAATTTTTGGTGGTGATTGGATCTGATTCAAGGTCATCATGGTCAAATGAAAGGTCACACCATAGTAATGTATGGGAGATTTCGCATATTTCTGAACACTCCAGGGTGTACAATTTTCAGCCAATCGGCACCTAATTTGGTAAATAAACTAATATAGGAATTCAGAAGTCACCAATTCAGTTTGGTTAAGATCAGTAAAAGGTCAGCGCCACCAAGGTCAAATATGCGTTTTTAACCATAACTTCATGTAGGAAGGAGCTAGACCAATGCAACTGGTCTCAAAATATCTGGAAAAGAATCCTTTAATTGTATTTGCAAAGTTTTACTGGTATTTTGGTCTTTTTTAACATTCAAATTCAAATGCGACAAAATATGAAATAGAGAAAAAAAATAAAATGTACATGATATTAATGTGAATATAATGTTAAATGTGATTTTCAAGGTGCGTCAAAATCAACACATTCACTCTTAGGCATTGTGGGCTTGCAGGAGTATACGCTCCCTCAGAATGCTGCCTTGATGAAGGTCTGCGCTCTCTGAGTGCTTTTCTAGTTATTTGTGTAATGAGAGGACTTATGGCGCACAGGTTTGGCAAAAGTACAGAAAAGATTAGGTTGTGAGCGGGCAGATGGCAGAGATGGCGCAGGAGAGCTGGAGAGCTGAGATCGTATGGAGTTGATCTTGTCTTTGAAACATATGAGGAACATGTTGAACTGTTCTGTTGAAGGTTCTCTGTGGGTTTGATTTTGAGGGTAGAGGAGATGATTTATAGTAGAGAAAAGCTGTTTGGAATTTCCTGGAATTTTGTTGATGATGTTGGAGTAGTAGTTGGATCAAGCGTCTTTAAGGGCAACTGCCCAGGCCTTCTGGTGATCTTTGTAAGCTGACTTATGGAGAAGAAGGTCAGAAGATTTGACACAACTCTCAATGGCACAGCCAGCAGCCTTTATCTTGTGTAGTTCCTCAGTGAACCCAGGGGGCAGTCTGAGAAAAGGTTACAGTTATTGTTTTGCAGGGAGCGTGTATATCCAGGAGATGGTGGAGAGAATTGTTGTAGTGATCAACAGATTTGTGGACTGATGGATGGTTGGCTGAGGCCAGGAACTGCAGGTCAGAAGAAAATATGGCAGGGTTGATGTTTTTTATATTGCAAAAATGGATATCACGTTTGGGCTTGGGAAGAGGGGATGGACAGGAAGCATCCATTGAAATGATGCTGTGGTCAGAGACACCCAGGTCATATAGCAGCAGATTTTTGATAGTGGCAGAATCAGAAATTACCAAGTCAAGAGTGTGCCTCCTGTTGTGTGTGGGTGCATCAGCTTGTTGAGTGAGGCTGAGACAGTCCAGTATATGAAAGAAATCATCTGCCAGGGGGGAGGAGGGATTGTCATTGTGGATGTTCATGTCTCCAAGTATGATCCTATTGGAGGATAGAGAGCAGAGTGAGGTAGGAAGATCATAGAGCTCTGAAATGAAGGCTGGGTGTGGTTTGGGTGGTTGGTAGCTAAGTACCGCATTGATCTTTTAAGGGGGTTTTGATTTGAAAGACAGATATTCAAAAGATGACACATCGGGTAGAGACAGAGGAGCTTTAGTGTGTCACGGCCAGCCCACCAACCCCGGCCAGTGCAGCAGGCCCTCTGCCTGCAGCTGTGTCCAGAGGGACAAACTTCATTAAGGGAGGAGAAAAACTTGGGTTTATGTCAGGTCTCAGTAAGGCACATCAAGTCCATGTCTTTCTCAAGGAAGTGATCGTGGATCAGGCTTGATTTATTTGTCAGGGACTGTGTTAAAAAGTTCCATTTTAATATTAGATGAGACAGAAATGCTCTGGATGGGTTGGAGCAGGCTAGAATCCACTCCACGTCTTCCATCACACTCAGTGAGCAGTGGTCTCGTGATGTTCCCTGCAATATTGCATACCACAGTGGCCGCACTCTGAAGACGTGTCCAAGACGGGACAGAGAGACTGGTGAAGGCGATGGAGCCGAGTGTAAATAAACTTTCTCTGTGAGCCTCTGTGGACATATTGAGGTCTCCATAAAAGTCCATAAAAGTTGCTTTATGGAGCTTTGTGGAGATACACGATGGCATGGAGCAGTTGTATTCTAGCAGTTGTGTGGCAGTGTAGGTCAACAGCGAAGTGGCTGACTGACATGTTAGCCTGGAGGTAATTGCCAACCACGGACCAGGACCAAGATGAACAATAGCCAAGAGGAGGTGCAGAGACATCCACAGCATGGCCCGATGGGACAGCCCAGGAGGGAAAGATCCATCTAGGAAAGCCAGAAGGAACTGGACAGTTGAAGCAGCGATGTAGCACTAAGGATGTAGCAGCTAGCACTTGCTGCTGGGCGCTCCAGATTGGAGTCGCTAGCTGAGAGCAGGTAAACAAGCAACAACCCCAGGTAAAAAGTGAACAAATAGTCACGGAGGAGATAGTTGGCGGACTGTGCAGCAGGATCCTACACCACTGCAGTTGCAACATGCAGAAAAAAAACAAACATGCTGCTGAAATAGCTCAAAATCGGCTTAAAATTGGCTTCAGAGAAGCGGAGAATAGACAGCACCAGCGTCCTCTCTGAGTTATTGCTGAGTTGTACCTCACACATCCTAGAAGCAGCTAAGAACACTTAATGCCCACCAATGCTCCTGTTGCATAACCAAATCTTTTTGCCTCACTGTCCTCACCTCAGTTTTTATTTCTCTGACTCTGTCTCTTTCAGAATGAATTAGCCTTTTAACAACACCACGTTTCAAGTAAGGCCCATCATGTCCATGCCAGAAAACCAAAACGTCACCCACGCTTTGGCCCGGTGATTTGCTGTCATGTGACAAATGGAAATGTCACAGGCCTGCTCATGAGATAGACAGTGATAAATCTCTCCTAAATGACTGTGACGGCTGCCATGTCCAGGAGGAACATGTGTGAATGAATGTGACGTAGTCTCCACTCTGAGCCAGCCGTCATGTCTCCCCAATGACTATTGCATCCACAGGCAGCGGAAAGTGTTTTCTGTTGTTTTCCGTCAGAAGAAATGTGGACATGGCATTAAAATTCAACATTCCTCTCAACTTCTTCTTTGTTTCTCAGAAGGTCTCATCACCAGGCTCTGTACTCTGGGCTTTATCTGAAGCCGAGCTTAAAGTAGCTCTTCTGAGAGGCTTTTATCTTTTCTCTGTCTTTTCCTTTTACTCCTGTCACTCCACTTGTTGATCCTAAAGTATCAGCTGGTTTCAAACCTATCTCACTTCTATCTCACTGTGGCATTTGAAATTCTCTTATTATCATCCCCGATGTTCCCGCACAATTCCACCTTTCATCTCTTTGCAGTCAAACTTTTGATGAAGTGTTTTCATCACTTTCCTGCATAATATCACAAGTGTGACATTAACTGTCTGGTCCCCAAATGACAGTATATTCACAAATGTATAATTAAAATGCTTTGAAGACAATGTTCGTAGAGCATGGCATAACATTCTGTTCGGGACTGGGAGCAGAAAGCAACCTGCAGGATTAGAAACCACAACTGCAGCGAAAATACCTTATTAAAAGTACGCTGCCTCAGAGGATAAGAAACAACTTCATTCATTGGTTTGGCTTCAAATTAGAGTTTTTTTTTTCTCTTATGCCATGTGTGCAAAAGTAATTATATACTGTATTATATCTATAGTCTAACGTGTCCTGGGTGACACATTGCATATGCGCACTTTGGATTACTTTAATTACGTAACCGTTTGTGCTATCGGAAAAAATCCAACGGTTTCTGAAAGCTGAGACTTTGCACATTACAGCCAATATGGTGATATTATGGTAATTTCATTACATCATCATCACTATGACTGATTTTTGCACAGAGAGAAAAAGACTTGTAAATCTGTTATTCATGTTCAATTGCATTTTTTTTCCAAAATGAAACTCTAACATTAAATTCCATTTTGTGTTTTTTGGTGATTTTAAACTGTTACTACACTCTTATAACATGCAGTAAATTGTAAATTATTGTCAGATATCGTAATTTACAAGTCTTCTGGATTAGCAAAAAAAAGGTCCAGAAATTCTGAGGCTCAGGTGTTAAATGGTTAAGTGGAGCCAAAGATACAACGATAGATCATTGCTTTCATGTGAGGACTTTGGGATTTGCACCACAATTCAGTGGGGGGTGAAAAACAGAATAATCCTGTGAGAAATAAACTGCTAAATCCCTCGATGTGAACATCTTATTTTCTGTCTTTACCAGTTGTCACTTGAATTGGCTGATTGGTTATTCAAGCTTTCAACCACTGTATCTCGCAAATTGGAAAACATCATGGCTGGAACAACACAACAACAACTGTGACTACTTTTATTTTTGGTTTCATGGCCAATGACTTACGATAACAATCTTCAAAAAAGGCAAACTGACATTGTGAGTCAATAAATTAGACATCCACCAAAGTAAGTAGGTAAAGCCATTGACTCTTTGATCTGTAATATGGCTGGTAGGCCTGAGGAAATTTGCATGATTTTTAACAGACTTTTAATCTTGGTCTTTAGATAATAACACCCAATTACACATCTGCCTCAAATCCTGTATTTATCACGCATCAATAGAATTGATCCCTTCATCTGCGCGGATAAAGTGAATCATTCTTAAATAGGCAAATTTTGTGTTGATATAATAAAGATATGGATTTTACAACACATTAGAAATGCATGTTCAGGGGAAGAAAAACAACACGTGGCAAACGGTCCTGGCCACGTAGCTCCTCTCTGCCCTCAGGTCCACTCAAGCTCTTATTAGGGCTGTCAGCAGCAGACAAAACTGAAAGCTCCACTCTAAGAACAGGATATGCAAAGACACACCAAGAAAGAAAGTCTCCCTATCATATCAGAAACTACATTCCTACCTTCCCTGAGCTGTGGGTCTTCTGTATCCCCTTAAGCCATCACACTGTAGCCAACCACTTGGGAGTCTGAGATGGTTTCAGTGCCAACTGCAGTTTACCATCTTTCACTCAGTCAATAAATCTTGTCTGTCGACGTGGGATAATGTCGGAACATAACGATAAAGCTCAAAGCACTGGGTTATATGAAGGAAAACTCTTTTAAATGCGCATGTAAATTTTTAACTACACGATGCCGGTGGGACCAGTTTAGAGAAGCGGAGATGGTGTGAGGATAAACTCGAAGGAATGAAGCACCAAGGTCAGAGCTTCCTGGTGCTTCAGGAAAACACCTCCGTCCTCATTAACCATGTTGGGGAGTCTTGGTTGTTACCAGCACGTCAAGTCCCTGCACGGTTTCTATCCTGCCTCAATATTTCCTTCTCTTTTTTTTTTTTTTTACAACATTGCTGTGCAATCTAATGACAAAACCTTCATAAAAGGCCAATGAAACACTCTTGACATTTATTTGATTTAAATAGGAAAATTGACACCACTTTTATTTTGGCATAGCCATTTGAAAATGATGCAATCTAATGATGCTAAACTGGTTAGTTTAGCATAAATAAGCTACTGGAAACACAGGGAAACAGCTACCAATAAGTAAATTCATCTGCTGCTACTTACCACTGCTATATTAACTCTTTAGCTTAATTTGTACAAGTCTGAAATGCAAAAACAATACATTGTGAACAAAAAACAACCATAAAAAAGACAAGGTATTGCTTTTACACCTTGTTTTTTTGCACGGTTTAAACAAACAAGTTATCTACAATATTTGTTTGCTTTAGAAATGCTAGGTTAGTGGCTTTTTCCTATTTCCTCAGACCAGCGAAAACCAATCTTGTCTCGCACTCTTAATCCTGTTTCTCTCTCTTTTTCAGTTGTCTCCATCCATCTATCAGTAAATTCTCTGCTCGACAGTCAAGTGAAATGTCCTGAGTGCTCTGGTCTGTTTTTATCGAGGAACTGAGGCGTGAATCCATCAGCCAGCCTGGTGGATCCCACGAGATCTCACACGGCAACGACCGCAAAAAAAGGACAGGTCAAGGGTGTAAAACACCCAGTGTATGCACTTCAAATAACTGATGTGATGGTGTTTATTACTGCTTATTGTACACCCTGTAGATTCATTTTGTCTCCATCAAGCTCCTTTTCTTCTGATTGGCATCTCTGTATTCATAGTATTGACTCTAGTACTGTAACCTATAATATATACATCATCACTTGTACTTTCGTGGCCGTATTTTGGCACTTCTTATCAAATCAGTCTACTGACCCATAAGGTCTCCTTCCAGAATACCCCCCTCTCCCCTGGAGCAAGTCCTGTCCCTTTTGCCTTCACTTGAAATTCAGATGAGTTGAGTGTCAGGAGTGGTTATCATCTCAACCCGGGATAGGCCACATTTCATTTAACTCCACGGACAGGAGGCGAGGTGAACAGGGAATTTGTTCACCTTCTTCTGACCAGCTCTAATGGGCCAATGTTGCGAAGATGAAGGAAATAATCCTGATTAGGGTCCCGATGTTCTGTCTTTCTCTTATATGTGTGTGGAAAGTCTACTTTTGTGTCTTTTTTTGAATTATTTTGTTAATATATTGTATTTAAACCATATACTTTATAAATTGTAATCAGAGAGATTTGAATTTTTTATCAACATGTGACTTTTTGTTAACCTGTTTTTCTTTCATTTATACATTTTAATCATGTTTATTCATTATGAATCTTATTCACATTTATTTAAGTTTAGTAGTTTAGTAGTTTAAGGGAATAGTTTGACATTTCAGATAACGCACTTATTGGCTTTCTTGACAAGAGTTCACATCAGTTAAATGTATTCGATATACTGTATGAGGCTAATTGCTGGTTAGCTTAGCATAGAGACTGGAAACAATGGGAAACAGCAGGATTAGTTGAAGCAGACAGGTGACTGATGGCGTTTGTCAAGTTAATTTTATTCGTATAACCCAATATCACAAATCACAAATTTGCCTCTGAGGGCTTTACATTATGTACAGGATGACACTCTCTGTCCTTCACAAACAACCCTCGCATTGCCTCAGGAAAAACTCCCCTCAAAAAAACATTTTAACAGGGAAAAATAAATGGTAGAAACTTCAGGAAGAGCAACAGAGATGCGCAATAGAAAAGCTCATTTCTGTGACCTATGATCTTCTATTTGATCACTTCATTCGACTTTCAGTCTAACATCTCACAAAATACAGACGTTAAACTGATAACAGCTTCATCCAACTGACGGTTACCCGACGGTTAATGATAATTTCTTTTTACAGACAGAAAATGTCTTCAGCAACAGCTGCAATGTTATTGAACGCAATGCAGGCAATGAAAAAGAGTTGGAAGCCGCTTAAAGTTGGTTTGCCAGGTTCACCAGCAGTGTTGGTAAATGATGATTACCAGAAACTCGTCTCACCTATATATTTAAAAAAAAAAAACCTCCTGTCTCAAAACTACTGTGCAAAACTGCCAATTTGAAAGGTTTCCTTTCTGAAGATCACTGTATTTAAATATAGGAAGAACATGTGTTTGTCTCCTTGAAGTGTGTCAGACTGTACACTGTACTGATGTGAGCTGTCAAACAAAGGATTTTTTTCCTGCAGCAATTGCAGGACTTAACTCATCTGCACGGTCCAGCAGAGACTTCCACCCACCCACACACACATACACCGGCGCTCCTTTTGCCAGAGGGATAAAGACACACCAATTAGTATGCACCAGTTGATTTACTTAGGAACATGAGAAAAGCCCAATGGGAAAATGAAGGTTCAGAAGGTCAAGGCTATGGGCTTGGCTTGGACAAACATTGGAGTCGCACTGCAGTAAGAATAATTAGCCACACAGTTGGACTTGTGGATTTGTAATGATTTTTTTAATTTCAGCCACATAGCCAATCGCTGGCTAATGGGCATTAAAAGTCACATGGTCGCTTGTGAGGGTGCTGTTCCTCTCTGCTGTCACAATTCCTTTTGTCCATGAAGATAAATGGGTGCAGATGTAAAGACCAAATTAATTTTCCCTTGTTGTTCCCACATCAATGTGCTGAATATATAAATTCCATGTCATACAGATGATGCATTAACCCCCAATGTGAAGGAACAACATAAATAAGACAGACGTATTTTCTCAAAAACAGAAATCTGCGTTCATTTTGAATTTATTGTCACAAAGGTTTTTCATACTTTCTCTCTACAAATGAAAAACAAGAGCACTGTTTTACTAGCCCTGCATCACATTACAAGGTTTGGGGACAATGATTCAAAATGTGTGATGTGCATGTTTTGACAGATATTGGGATTTCTGTCGGCGGTCTACTTAGGTGTGCACTTGACTCGCATCTTGGGAGAGGTATATTCTGTTTTAATGATTGTCAAGTGGAAAGTAAATTCATTTATTCCTGCCCCGGGAGCTTCTCGAGCTCCCCGGTGTTTTCTGAGCACGGTCACACTTCAGTGGCTGTTTGTGGCAATACACATTCTCTTCCTTTTGCGTGTCTTTCTTTTTCTGTCCCGCCAATCTTTCTTTCTTTATCCAACGCACCTTATCGGAAACTCTGTAATTCGCTTCCCTCCACCCGCACTTGCTATTCACTTGCAGCCTCCTACTCCTTCTCCTTTGACTTCCATTCTAGTGCGCTTTATTTATATGGAAATGAGTTGGAAAGTGTGAGGCTGGTGGTAGCAATGCAGAGCACAATATATGTAATGTAGTTGTGCTTTATGTAGATGTATGAGATCCTTATTGAAGCTAACCATCGAACAACAAGCCGTGGCCAATAAAACAATTAACTTTAACATCAATCACCCACAAAGTAAAATCCCACGGCTCCAGTCGACAAAGTCACGATCAATTTTTCAATCTTACTACAAGGAATTGCACCATTGCACCAGACTAAAAACCTAAAACTGCTGTTGCTCTTTGATTTTCTGGCTTGTGATGTGTTTATAGACCAACTGGTCATCATACAAGGAGCCCAGTCCAGTAGATTGATTATTCCCAGATCAGCTGTGCGTGACATTTCATTTACCATTGATCCTCGCTTTAGCCTCCAGAGATCTGCATAGTAATGAAAAAGCACTTGGACTTGTAAAAAAGGTTGTTGGCTATTTTGTCTTCATTTACTGGCCTGGTAAACACGTTACACCAATCTGCTGTAATAACTTTAAATGGACGTGTAAACTGGAACGTCTCTTTTATTGACCACTAAACAGACTCTTTCCTTTGTTCTGTCTCTGAGGCAAATGTATGTGTTGTGATATTAGCCATACAAATAAAATTGACTTGACTTGGCACTGTTTTGTTGCATCAACATGTGTAACTGAGCTATAATAACCTACTGGATGTGTTTACTATTGATCTGCCAATCGGTGGCTGTATGTGTTTAGTATAGAACGATAGTATTGATTTGTGTCACCATTTGAGGTTCAGTTTCAGTACTTCATTGTAGCTTTGTGCTCTGGAGCTCAGTGACTTTTTGAAGGGCGGGGGCGAAAAGAAAGAAAGAGCACCTACAGCACGTTGTTTTAACCAGCCAAGAGGGCAGTTTAAGGTGTATTTTCCACCCAAGAGGGCAGTTTAGTGTGTTTTACAAACCAAGTGGGCACTTTAGCACATGCTTTTGCCTCTAAAGAGGGCACTTCAGCGCACATTTTTCAACAATCGGGCCACGAGGGGGCCAGCTTTTTCTGAGCATAGTTTTATTAGTTTTTTTACACTATTTCCTCCTCACTTTTTGCTGGTAACATGATCCAAAGTTTGTCAAATATTCATATCAAGATAAGATTTAAGGACTCTCTCTGGAACTATTGTGCTGTGTAAAATCTATACGGAAAACTACCTATCTGCTGAGTCATCCTGAGCATTTAACATTCATTGCGCGGACACAAAACCCTATTAGACACTGTATGGCTGATAGATCCACAGCAAAATAATTAATGATGAAATGATATGCTCTTTTCAGCAAGAGAAATAGCAGGGCATGTAGCCAAAATATTTTCCCAGATAAATAATAAAGTATTTACATTACCTCTCACACACAATTTTGATCTGGCTATAGCTAATGTATCATGTGAGGTTTAGAGCATTATTTAATACACAAAATACACTAAATTGTTAGAGGAATTCCTACTAGTACCAGCACCTATCCAACCAGTGGAGTCAGGACTCTTGTTTTGTCACTGAAGTCAGAGCAGTGTGTCACAACACACAGCTTATGAGGGCCTGGAAGACGTGCCCGCTTGATGCTTTCAAGCATGACGGGACCGACGGTTTCATCGAGACGTTTACTGTTATTCAGACAGTAGGTGTGACATCTAATCCATCAGAGGTGACCTCCAGGCACAAACTGAATGGCTTCAGACTGAGCTCTTGATGATTAGAAAAGATGGCCTCTGTGGTGAGATGTACTGTCTTTGACACCAGCTCACATCGGGCCTGTTAAAATCCAAAGACATGGCAGCAGTTTTGAGTCCACTGTGTTATGCTTTTCACACATTTATTCATATCTCAGTAGAAGTTCAGGCAACTACTTCTGCACTGAAATAGTTTTTCAGGCTACTTGCAGCCTTCAGGTGAGAGCTAGTGAGGACATTTACATCTGCTGCAGAAACTGCCAAGGTTATTATTGTTTACGGAAATGAATGAAATGACAAAAACTAGAGTTGGAAAAACATTTTTTGTCCACCCATTCATCCATTCATCCATCCATCCATTTTGCACTGCTTATCCTTATAGGGTTGCAGGGGGGCTGGAGCCTATCCCAGCTGTCTTAGGGCGGAAGGCAGGGTACACCTTGGACAAGTCTCCAGTTCATCACAGGGCACATAGAGACAGACAACCACTCACACCTACGGTCAATTTAAATTTGCCTAATAAAAAATAAACCTAATCCCCATGCATGTTTTTGGATGATGGGAGGAAGCCGAAGGACCTGGAGAGAACCCATGCAGACACGGGAAGAACATGCAAACTCCACACAGAAAGGTCCCGGGCCAGGAATCGAACCCAGTACCTTCTTGCTGTGAGGCAACAGTGCTAACCACTACACCATGCCACCCATTATCTTATTTCATTCTTATTTTTTTTTTTAGTGGGCTTACACCAGAACCAGGGAATCCAATTTCATTCTCCTACTATGTGATGCAATGACAAATAAAGCTCCTTGAATCCTTGAAATTCGCCCAGAAAGACCGCGGACCGGGAATCAAACCTGGTACCTTCTTGCTGTGAGGAGACACCGCTAAGCACAACAGTGACAACCACTACAACCCCAACATTTTTGTCAAATGAAATAAATAAAAACTATAATTAAAAGGCAAAACAATAACTAACTGAAACTATTGCATGTTTACAAAACTAACTAAACTGTATTGAAATTATAGATAAAAATACCTTCGTTTTCATCTTTGTCAATTTTGGATTGATATGATTTATTTCGCTCAAGCAATTTTATGTGAGCTTGGTGATGCCATATGACACCTCATGGTCCATCACTTCCCGTTTAGAGTTGACTTTGGCTATTTTGATTTGTAGCAGACAGGCTCGCTCCCTGTATTTAACCCCAGAAGCGGTATTACACACATTTTGCACTAAAGGATGCTATGCTGTGGACTGTTATGGTTGTTGTGGATGGTTGGTTGTTCAACAGTGATACATTTTACAGACATTTTTTCTTTTATCTTTTGTTGAGTTTTATAATTTTACTCTGTTTGAATCCTGCACCTGAAAAATAACCTAAAGTATGAAAAAAAAACTAAAACAAATACTAAAACTAATAAAAACTAAAAATAATAATTTAGAAAAAAGAAAACTAACAAAAACTAGCAAACCTGCTCTAAAAACTAGTTAATACTAACTGAATTAAAGAAAAAAGAAAAAAAAAACTAAACTATAATGAAAAATACAAAACTATTATAACTTTGGTAACAGCTTCTCTCCTTGACAGAGTGTCAAGACCTATTAATGACTATTACTGAATCATTTCCAATGCTTGCCTGTACAGTTAGAGGAGGAGGAGGAAGCACAAAGCTGTCACACAGCCATTTTTACAAGCAAAACAATAATCATCATTAACCGACAAAGTAAAACTAACAAATGCAAGAAGCCACTGCCTTCTTTCAGAGTATTTAAAACAGTGACGTTTAGGTTACAACACCACAGCTTTGCATTATCATTCTGCAGCAATGCAATGTGACATTTCTTCCAGGTGCATACCATATCTGCTGCTGCATCTGCCTGAGGCCAAATCACAGGTGGAGAGTCTGTCTGCAATTGAATGGCCACATTTGTGGACTGTAAGCCATTGTTGTTTGTTTTTCTTTCTTTCTTTAGTTTTTTTTTCAGTAATTCATCTTCTTAATGGAGACAGTTTTGGATTGCACTCACACTGTCTGGTCCGGTTCCAGAGCTCCTTAATGGAAATAAATGAGTGCATTAGTGCACACTGCCTAACGAACAGTCATCAGCTTGCTTGCTAAAATGCAGCCTCATAATGTCGGTGCGATTCAGATGGCATGGTAGAGGAGCTGAATGCAATCAGCTGGGCTTTATACTCAGAGGGTGATTTTTTTGTCTTGTTCCATCCAGAAGGAATTACATTAGATAAATCTTTCTGAGAGCAATAAATATGCCACAATATCCTCTTGACTTTTATGAGGATGTATCAAGGTATTAGAGTCACACTTTATCATCAGGGGCATAACTGAAGGATTTAAATACTCAATACAAGCTAAAATTCCCTCACCATTCAGTTCAGCAGATGTCCGGTAAGGTGCTGACACTCTATTACCCCCTTCGTCCGTCTTCTCCCTCCCTCACCGCAAAGCCCTGTTCATATCCCTATGTTTACTGCATGTTGACATGGAAAATATTTTAGGAGGAAATAGCAATGATTCATATATACACACGGTCTCACTGTACTCTGTGTTTGTCTTTAAACTTCACTTTTCCCCAAATCGTGTATATAAGCCATGTTTAGGAGAGGGGAGATCACTTTCTGCCTTCTACTCTGGAGTTGGAGACGTCTGAATGTCACAGTTTTACAGAAAAGAACCTGCTGCAGTTTATGGACTTTTTTTTCCCTGGAGCTCTTCAATGGTGGTCTTCAAAAGGGCACACATTTTTCTTTACTTTTTCTGAACTGGGACTAAGCTTGTTGGACACTGGTGAAAGCAACTCAATGTGTTTAGGCATTGTCCTCAAGAAAAGTTATATATTGTTGAGCATATTTTTCTGGAATTCAATTGTGCTTCCAAACTTCCAAAGTAAGAACGTGTGTGTCGATCTTCTAGATGCAAGACAGTTTTCAGAATTCTGGCATTTTCCACTGACCTCTACAGCAGAAAGGTTGTTCAATGACTTGCAGATAAAGGGCAAGGGATTTCATTGCTTTCATCACCTGCATGCGTGTGTCTGGAGTGTGTGTGGGTGTTTACACATAACAGCGAGCTGCTAATGCAGAGCTGGAGCACTGGGCATGACGACATGTCTCCAGGCTTGACGTTCTCTGCTACCGTTTACTAAACAGCTTCGATAGGACATGACTGTTTTAGTAAATACAGTGTGTGCTTGTGTGTGTGTTTTGGGTTTATTTGGTACCAAGACAGTTAGCTTTCTCTCCAGCTAGCAGTTATCCAAAGTGACGGAGTGCATCTCCTTGCCTTAAAGGGAATAAACCTGAGCAGATTTACGAGCTGTCAGACCTCCCAAACTCTTTATCCACCACAGGGTGATGTGTGAAATCTTTCTTTTTAACGCTGCAATAATCAGAACTTATGTACACGCACACATCTCTCATGCACAGCAGCTCTGGTGTAATCATTCTTTGTCTGAGTTTATATTACAAACACCACCCACTCGCATGCCCCACGCTGCACAAACAGACACATAAACAATGTGTGTGTGTGTGTGTGTGTGTGTGTGTTGGGGGGGGTGTATGTTCCGTTAGCTCGACAGGTGTGTGGAGGACTGCCACGAGCCAGGCAGCAGGTGGAGATGAGGATTTATAGATTTTAATCGTATCGCTCTGTTGAGCAATAATTCTACTGCCTGAGGCAAGAAAGTCCGTAGCTACAGTAACGTGTGATTGATGGATGCTGTGTTGGGTATCCCTGAATCGTAGAGACACTAGTGTGACCTGTGTGAGTGCTTCATTCTGATACTGAATGCAATATAATGTACAGAAAGCAGAAAATGAACCAGATGTGAGTTTTTATGGAGGTTTTTAAAAGTTTTTTTCATACCTACTGGAAAAGAAAGAAAAAAAGCAGATGAGAAGGAATGCCAATGTAATAAATGGATATTATTAAGTTTGACAGGTGTGTTTTCAATAAACAAAGTAGGCCAACTGCCCAAATTGATGACTATACAAGAAACAGACAAGGGAAGTTCCAAAATATCCAATATGCACTAGCTTTGGTATGAGTCAGCTCTGTATTTATTTGAATCCCAGACCAAAGTGATGTGTCTTTTTGGTATGGCAAAACCATCGCTTTCTCCCCCTGACCTTGTCCCCCCCCCCGGCCCCAATCCATTGGTGTAATTAATGGCTGCAAAATTTGCATCAGTTTAAAACTGTTAGGATAATACAGCAGAAGGTACTTCTTCAAATTAAGTCTCCGAGACAAAAGCCCTGTAACGTTCCTGTGTTTTTAGCAGATCAAAAAGAGCTCACGCTGAATTGGCAATACGGAAGGCCATCCCTGCCCTTTATGCCCTCTGAAAGCCTGGAAAAAAAAACAAACAAACAAATTGACTGCACAAGTGAGCCAAAGTGCCAAAACAACATGAGATGACATGTTGGGACAGTGAATTTTCCAATTTACCATTTTTTTTGTCTCTGCTTGTCTCCCCCGAAGAAGCTCATGATCCACTTTGTAAGCGTTGTATCTGCAGGAAAAGATCCTCTATTTGCATATGAATTTGGCACAGTCAGGGACTCCCCGTATGGGTTCTGAGGTTTCGTGGCACAGGCAGGACATTGCATGCGCTTAAATCAGATAGCAAGCTCGCAAAGTCTGACACAGCTATTAAAGTGGGACTTTATGATCAAAATCCAAGATGCAACCTCAGTGCTTGTTTCAGAATCAGTTATGCAAATTTTGACAGGTTGACCGTCTAACCTCCAACCACTAATACACTTTTTGGCCACTTGTTCTGGTGTGAGTGTTTTCTTTCTTTCTCTGTTTTGTGTAAATTACTGTCATGCTGCCTGTGTTTCAGGGTAAATAAAGGCCTAAGGGTGACATGGATCAAAGGCTTTATATTTACTGAAATAACATACTCGGTATGAAGAACAGAATAAAAACAGGAAGAGTGACTGACAAATTACATTAGTCACAAATAATCAACTTTTCTGCATTTTCTACATTGGTTAAAAATGGCTACTATTAATTGAATAGTTCAGTTAATGATTAAGCCCAAATTTACAATGAATGGGGTAATCATGGACTCAAGTGTTGGAATATAAAATGTTTTCTATGATGTTATATTACTTTATGGGTTGCAATCACTGTATCAAGACATAACAACCCATATAGAAAAGAAACAGAAAAATTCATGAATAGTATATGATTTACTCTTGAAAGTGGCCATTCTTTTCATACAAGATAATAAAAAGAAGTATAAGGATATTGTATGTACCATTACTGTCATATACTATTTTGATAAATACCCAAATAATACAAGTTTCATTTTGTTTAGATTTAAAATTGTATGCTTTACATACAAATTTGTATGTAAAGCATATGACAGTGAATGATACATACAATATCCTTATACTTCTTTTTATTATCTTGTATGAAAAGAATGCAAAAGTGGCCACTTTCAAGAGTAAATCATATACTATTCATAGATCTCAGTACATTTTTTAATACTTTTTTTTTGTTTCTTTTCTATATGAGAAGTCAGATTCTTGTTCTGATTTTACATTAGTGTTGTTGGTATAATGCCATCTTTTTTTATATCATTACCCTTTTTATATTGCATGATGATTGTTTCTTTTACTATATACTAGAAATTAATGTACATATTTTTACTTTTAAGTACATTTTTATGGCAATGGCAATGCAACTCAAACCTGTTTCTGTGCTCATGTGACAATAAAACTGTTATTGCTTATTCACCGTATTCTTGGTTAGCTTTCACAGACTCACCACTATCTATGATACTGAAAAACTTTACGCTTCAGCATCTTTACAACTTTCTTACAGTTGGTCTGCCTCTCCCTTTGATAAAGCTGCTTGCATCCAGTCAGCAGACAGGGATTTCAGTGTTTAGTGTAGCCAAGAGGGACACCATGGGAATGTGGCTTTCCACAGTTTAGGAGAATCAGTTAACTATCCATCACACAGGGATCGAGTTTCACCGACATGCAGGTTCTCCTCTACTGGTCATCGTTTTTCTGACATGACTGTTTTCTGTCAGTGAGTGCTTATTTTTTTGAGATGTGAGGTGAGGCGTTTGAGAGAAATCATAAAGCCTCCTGAGTAATAATTATCTGAACAAAACATGAAAACAAAATGAGAGGATTGAATTCTTAAATCTTTTATTCATATCAAAAACAACATAGCAACAAATAGGGCATGTCCCATACATTAACAATCACTTTTTTACATTAACAGTTATCCCAACAAACCAACAATAAAAATGTATAACGTTACACAACACTGACATATTTACAGAGTACAATTACTTAAATTTGTCAAATTGTTTCACTTTGGTACTACAGAAAAACATGAAAGCAAGTCTTCCTTTTACTTTTTGTTGACACACAATGTAGACAAAGGTGTAATTCAACTCCTCCTCTAAATGTGCTGTCTGAGCGTTGGGTGTGGGTGATACCATCAAAGAATCACAGATAGCAGTGTGGAAGCACCTGATGTCAGCAGATCAGATCCAGGATCTGCTAATAATGAGTCAGATCTGATAGAGACTGGCTTCAGTTCGAATAAAAGCTGACTGAGGAACTGATAGTGAGGCTGACTGTGGTTTTAGGGAGTGACGACTGGTAGTCCTTTCCCTGCTGACTCAGCTGTTACTGTGGGAATCAAAGCCCTTCTACTCTTCTGTCACACGCTATAGCGATCTCAACCGTCTCCGTCAGCGCAAACCTTATGTGTGTGTATTGTCTTTCACAAATGAACCCCTCTCAAACAAAAGTGACCAGACAGGTGAAATCCTGTCAAGAGTCTTTTCAAACCAATCTTAGTGTCTTATTAAACCTCTGTGCCCTCACGGTGGTAGATGATTCCTGCTGAGCCCAGCGCAGGGTAGAAATGTCCACTGGGCCCGCTGTACTGGCTGAGGATGGGGCTGGTGTAACCAAGGGAGGAGTGGGTGGGTGAAGAGGAGAGCACAGGGGGTGCTGGCACTTGTGGTACCCACTCAGGGCCACCTGAGTTAGGGGAGTAGCTAGTGAAGCCTCCTGGTGGTGTGGGTCTGTGAGGCCCATCTAAAGGAAGGTTGATCTGTAGCGGCCTGCTCAACCCATCACTTCCCACCTCAGTGGCCACTCCGGACATCTCAGTCAAAAAGCTGCTGAGACAAGGTGTGGGTCCTGACGATGGAGGGGAGGGGATCCTGTCCGGTGTGGGGGAGATGTTGAGAGTGGTCGAGTGTTTGGGGCTGCCCCTGTCGCTGTCGCCTGACTCTGGAGCACCCGAGCTACCTTCACCACCAGAGAGGGAATCAGACTTCCTCTTCCTTTTGCGGCGGAAGTTTCCATTGTCAAACATCTTTTCACAGTTTGGGTCAAGTGTCCAGTAGTTGCCCTTGCCTGTGACACAAGAATAAGTTGAAAAGAGTTTTTAATATACAAGAAAACACCACAGCACAATCAAAAAGCAAAACAACCTGTAAATGGTTGGTGAAAGATATTCAAACCAAGAAAAATATATTACCTGGGTCGTCCTCATCTCTAGGCACTTTTTTGAAGCAGTCATTGAGTGACAGGTTGTGTCTAATAGAATTCTGCCAGCCCGCTTTACTCTTGTTGTAAAAAGGGAAGTTGTCAGCGACGTACTGGTAAATCTGACTCAGTGTCAGCCTCCTGTCCGGTGCCCCGTGGATAGCCATAGCAATGAGAGCGGAGTACGAGTAAGGTGGCCTGACCAGCTTCATCAGGTCTTCTTGTGAAGGGAGAGAGAACCAGCTCAGCTCCCCTCCGGGTCCTCCGGCTCCAGGAGCACCCAGGTAAGGCCTCTGCATGCCGTAGTGCTGCGGGACAAAAGGAGGACCAGGGTTACCTGGTGGGCCGGCTGTAGCCAGGTATGGCGGCGTGTTGATCCCTGAGCCGTTGAACCAGAGGTAAGGGTTTGGGGAAGAGGTGGTGTAGTCGCTCAGTTCATAGGATGTTGGAGTGGTACGTTGAGGACTCGGCAGTGAAGGCGGAGGGTAGTAACAGTCACTGTACATGCTGAGTTCAGGGGGCTCCTGGCCGAGGCTCGGGAACTGAGGGCCACATCGAGGAGGAGACTGGCTCTGAGCCTCAAATGTAGACATTATGAATTTTCTTCTCACCTCTCTGAGTTTTCTCTTGGCCCTTGGTTGTTCCTCCTCTCTGTATCTCTTATTGCAGCGGGTTTGCCAGCTCCCAAAGGTCCTATTTCTTCAGACCTAAGCAGGTATTTGAATGTGAACCGATCCAAAATGATAGTATCGACACTATCAAGATGTAGGCTACTCTCCTCCAACTCTTTCTTGACTGTTTGCCCTTGCTTTATGTCAAGGTGTCACCTGTCACACATGCTTTATCTGTTTCCCTGGAAACGCCCCCTGCCTCATTTGATTGGTTCTTTTCTCAGGTGAGAAGTCCGTTCCTGCTTTCTCTCAGTTTTTTTCCTGCTGTCAGCTAGTTCAGTTCCTCCAGGGGTTTTTTCACCCTCAATTAAAGAATTTTCCATTCAAACTGTTATTTCAACATTAATTGACCTCAGTCATCTGTATTTTTAATGATTATGATGCATATTTATACAGATTGAAATAATCAACTGTTTGTCTTATTTAGATTATACAATTTAATCATTAATCAGAGTATTTATGAAGGTGAACAACCTTCTACTACAGAAAAAGACCATTTTATGACTAATAGTGTCTTATTTACATATAGATACACTTTAATAATGCATTCATATTATCTCTAATGCCTCGGCCACACCTATAACCCCAATTTATATAAGTGTGATAATTATAATGAACAAAACCAAAGTAATTTAATGACCTCTTCAAACCAGGTTTAGCAGAAGTAAGTACAAACTACAGTAGCAAGAACACTGGGTCAATAACAGTAAGGATATATAGTTTAATTGTGAATAAAGTATTTTGATTTAGCCAGTTCAAATTTACTGTTGTAGCCTATATCCTTTGATATAACTTTAAAAACTGTTCCTCCAGCTTCCTCAACTTCCACAAGTGTTTCTGTAATTAAGGTTTAGAACAAGGGTTGCTTCAGGTTTAGGTAAGGGAAACACATTTGAAATGAGGAGCAGTATATGCATTGTATGTATTATGTATTATAATACTTATAATAGTCTCGTATAGTCAGTTACAGGTTACTAGGGTTATCATAAAATATTATATATATTTTCATTGTTGTGTGAAAAAAAAATATTATTGTAAGTTGTAGGAAGTTACATCATCACATTTTAAAGCGAAAATGCGTATTCATTTTCTGTGGCGCAAGAGCTCTCAATTTCAAAGTAACTAAAGACAAGATAAGACCTCCATATCGTAAGTTTCGCACATTTTTAAATTACACAAAACATTTTAACCGCACAAACTGCTGATTTAAACAACAAGTAGTATTTAAATACCGTTGTTCCGCTTGAAGTCTTAATTTTAGAGGAACCTAACATGCTAATTTGACCTAAGTCTAATTAGCTAGCTTCTCTTGCTAACTAACAAATACCTTTGCTGCTGTGGCTAGCTAACGTCAGGTTAGCAACGGCTCAATTGCGTTACGTTAACGTTTGTGAGTGGAGAAGCGCGTGTGACAACTGTAAAAAAGGCATGCTATTTGTAATTTAGATGGCCGGTTCGTCCTCGCCTACGGAGCTTCCGCAAGAAAACAATGACGACGTTTTGGAGTTGAACAAGGATTTGGAGAAAATTATAGAAGCCAGTGAAAATATATCCCGTAAGTAACTTTGTCACGGTGTTAGACTGGGTTTATATGGCAGCGATAAATCGTGGAGTTGTGTTAATAACTAACGTTATTTTTTTTTAATCTCATTTACCTGTAGTGCAGCTGACTTGGATGGGCTATGACATGGTGACACTACGGACCAGTCCCGAGCTGGGGATGTCTATGCGGAAACTAGATGAAGCCCACTGTAGATGCAGAGCTGTTGTCTGTGGAGACCAAGAAGATGAGCCAGACACCGGCATACAGCCTGAGTCTACTGCTACAAAACCTACTCAGACGTAATATCAGAGTTTTCATTTCCCAATGCTAGAGAAATGCTAAATCTCTGTTGTCGTTTTTACTTTATTATAAAAAAACGACCAACTCTTTGACTGTTGATGTTTCATTCACCAATATACAGACCGCAGCTCTTTGTTGTTAAATGTTAACATGTTCTGCAAATTGTTTGTTGTATTGAAGGTCATGAAGTATTCTTTTAAAATGACTAATAAAACATTAAAATGAGAATATGTTCTGTTGTGGTTTTTTTTTTTAACTTAAAGTTTGTGTTGTATTAATACAATGTGTTTAAGTTTCTTGCATATGTATGTCGTATAGTATATATTAGTTGACTTATTTTGTTTGTCTGCCTTTATTTTTCAGATGGAGAACACAGAAAAGAGACCCGAACAAGCTGTTTCAACTGCCTGCATTGAGTTGGAAAACATACTGAAAGGGCTGGACTCTTTGTCTAACTGCATGGCTCAACTGGCACGTATGTTTGACTGTTAATCCTTGTCTGCTTATTTTTACGCTGTCAAAATGTCAGTAAGGTTCAAATTATGCAGGTAATGACCATGATGATCTATTTGCAAATATGCAAAGTGAATGATGTAAATCCACAATTGGATTATTGTACACCAGCTGCTGCTCAAACCTCCCAAGTTTCTAGATGTCAGCGGTGCAGAGACGCTATGTGATCTGTCTGTCAGATCGCAGTCTGCTGATGAGTAGATAGGAGCAACGGAAAGAGTGCACACAAGGTTGTCCATCATGACATTTTATGAGAAGCGAGAAGCATGATGTTGCAACTTTTATTGCCAGTGGGGACAGTTGTGGGCAAAGAGAAAAAGTCACTGTCAATCAGAGGGAGAGTTCAGTTTAAAATTTTCATGGCTACCAACACCAAAAAGAAAATGATTTGCCCAAAGATGAAATTCTCCTTTCATTTAGTTTGTAAAAGCAGCAGCTCCCGAATTTAGTATGCACACAGATGTTTGTGTTTAAATTTCATTCAATATGTTTTTCAGGGTGAACTCACAACAAAAATCTGTTGGAGCTCAATGATCACAAGCATGATTCAAGGTGATGGGGTAATGTTTGAGTAATGGATCTGCTTTACCATAATAGGATAAAAGAAAGGGTAATGTACACAAGTTTGTAATTCAGGCAATTTCTTGTTAAGTGCTATCATCCTTTGTGTGGAACCTTGGTATGTTTTGAAACATGACCTTTGGACATCTTAGAACTATGTCGGGCTGAGGCACAACAAAGAAGGTATTTGTTTTCTGCCTGCAGTGCGAACCCAGCTGAAGCTGTGTGATCTGATCGTTTGTGTTGGCTACCCCAACAAGTCGGCGTTTCCTAAAATCCAAGAGGAGCTGAAGCAGCAGCCTCCTGAAACTGAGGCATGAAGAACAAAGGTAAAGCTGTGTGTGTCTGGAAACATCCATTCATCCATCCATTTTCTACCGCTTATCCTCACATAGGGTTAGCCAATTAACCTAATCCCCCATGCATGTTTTTGGATGGTGGGAGGAAGCCGGAGTACCTGGAGAGAACCCACTCAGACACGGGTAGAACATGCAAACTCCACACAGAAAGGCCCTGGGCCGGGATTCAAACCTGGTACCCAGTACACTATTCAATAAATTATACAAACCACCAAAAAATATTCCTTTTCTCTCATTCATGTTCACTAAAAATACAAGTGAGGTTACCAAAAAGAGAAATTACATAACAATGACCTTTTGTGTTTTTGCAAAAAATGTGACATTTTGTTTGGTTGTTCCTTAAAGGCTTCTGAACATGCATGCGCACAAATTAGCATACACAGAGAGCGATTTAAACACCTACATTAAGCTTGTTGTTGGTACTGGTCAAAGTCCCGCAGGGCGCTGCAGGCAACACTGGCAATGTGCTTCAGAGCTCTGGTCTGTGGCATCAATAAGCATCAGTGGGGTGTGTGTGTGATGGGTAATCATCTCCTTCACCCTGGGGAAACACTACAGCACAGCACAAAAAAAAAAGATGACAGGGACCTAATGACGCAGCGCAGCACGAGTCAGCATCAAACGCTGCCCGAGGCGTGCCGCAAGATGTGAACTTTTCAGTTTATTTTAAGTGAACACAGACTGGCCTTTTCCTTTCGTCTTAACATGGTAGGTAATTGCATCAGCATATTTTAGCTTACCTTGATGTTTCTGAGGCCACTTCTGAGGGAGTAGGAGTTGCCTTGGTTACAGATCATAATGTTTAAGCTTTGCCTTGTTTCAGCAACATCAAGGTGTAAGCGTGCTCAGTTGCACATTTTGAGCTGTCCCACATCCTGAAGACAATGGCGCATACATTCAGTCAGTTTGCAAATAAAATCCTGTCAAATTTTCAGCTGCGTGTCTGTGTTCCAGGAGGAAAGGGACGAGATATGTGAGAAGTACCTTCTGAGCTTGTTCACCCCTCTGAGAGCCAGTTGAGCTTGAAGTCTGGTCATCTTTCCTCCATACCAGCTGGGATCCAAAGCCTGCATGCAAAATAACAAGACAGCCGTATAGTTAGGACTATATAAACTAACTCTTTCCTCTCATTTCTCTTTTGCACTGACAGATATGTGTTTTACCCCAGTGTTGTTATTGTTGTAAAAGCAATTTAACATATTCCCAGTTACTCAACCTAGAGAGTAACATGCCAGTTCAGGGCAGACATAGGGGTCCCCCCATTGTGTTCTTTGTACAACATCGCCATCTGCTGTTTCCCATGTGAAAGTACTCAAAGTGTGTATATAAATAAGATTATTTATTCATCCCACAAATGGACAAATGTGCAATTTGTATAATTGCACCAGTAAGCATGTGTTGTCTAGCCAGCAATGTTGATATGGAAATCAATTGTCAAACCTTTTTTCATTTTCACCTTATGAGGTACTGGTATTGAATTGTTAACAGTCTGTGTTTCCTCTGGAGGAGCTAGAACAAGTTCACCTCCTCTGGCAGGGAGAGAGATAATATGTAACATCATTAAAAAAAAAAAAAAACTAATTGCATAACCCATAGTGACTCATGAATTGTTCAATTCTGCCTACATGCTGGACATTTGTAGTTCTGAAGACTCCTGGTTTAGAAATCTTGCTGGTGGAAGAGCCAGAAGCCTTGACAGTGCTGCCCTCTTGTGGACAAAAGGGATGTGTAATATTGTGACCGGATCAAAACGTTCTGCTCTTCAGTTGTTACTACCGCACAACTCCAAACGTGTCATAATAAGCAGCACATATTTATTTTTGTAAGGTCTTGTTGGAGTTGGCCAGAACGACTTATTATTGGTGGACAAGAGTTTGGAGGTTTTGAGGTCCTAACAGCAGGAACATGATCTACTTACTTACATACATATATACACAGATGGTTTTTTTTCACATGATTTAAAATTAAATCAGTTTTCTTACTTAAGACCAAATTTCCTCTTCTGTTCCTCCTTATTGATTTCACTTTGGATCTTATATTGTATTCTATCAGGATACAAGGTTGATATTTTATCAATGTATCAACCGTTTGATGTCAATTAAATAAATATATTTTCAGTCACACTTACGGGAAATAAAGGATATGGAACAGTTGAAGGTCACTCGCAGTCACTTGCTTCATGATGTAGATTTGAACATTAGCGAAAATTAAATAAAATAAATGGCCATTTTAATAAATAAGTGTAGGCCTCAAGAAATGTAGACATACTAACCATGAACTTATGCTGCCCTTTATAACAAATTTGCCACAGCCCAATAACTTCAGCTGAGAAGATGTCACATGGAAATAGCAATGTAGGTCAGGTTAATTTCCATTTTTTTAGGCTTAGTGTTATGAAATATACTGCAGAGTAAACATGTATTAGGCTATATTGCATGCATTGTTTAGTTCTGAATTGTAAGATAAATATTTAAACATGTTGAGAGTTAGATTAACTTGGCATAAAAAGGAACTACAATACTGGACTATTACAGAAGTTATGAAAAATGTTTTATCCCAGCTTCAAGATGCTGTTTTGATACTCATGTGGTCAGCTAGGCTTTGGGGATTCCATCCCATCACCTCCACTGTAGAGGGAAAATTATTTGAACTCATGCTCTTCTCTTGTATCAGATCCACTGAAAAATGACAGGGTACTTTTTGTTTGGTAGTGAACTCATCGAAAGGCTTCAACATGCTCAACCTACCTTCAAAAATGAGTTAAATAAGAACTCTCTGTACTTTAAATAAGCACACTTGTGGTGTGACATTTTTTTCTTGTTCCATGTCTATTGTGTTACAGACTGGGGTCGAAAGATTCTGTGGTTTCAAAGCACTTAAATAATGTCAGCGCATGCGCTTACTGTCTCTAAACATAGAGCCTGCTGTTTCCTCTCACATACCTTCATACGCAGATGTGGGCTTGCAGCTGCATGCAGTGGTCATGATTTTATCTGAAATTTTAGATTTCTTACATAATTTTGAACATTAATTTTACTCACATCTAATGTGAATTTTATTTTTATTGTTATTATAATTATTATTATTCAGATGCATAGCTTTGCTGCTTAGATATGTTTGTTGCAAGTCGTGTTGCGATGTTATACGTGGTTTTCATTCTAATTCACAACATGGCTACCAGATCTGTTGTTTATTGTTTCTTTATTACTGTAATTTGTCTGTGCTGCTGTGGCAGATGAATTTCCCCCACTGGGGGATAAATAAAACACTATTCTATCTGCAGTATTTTATTCTATTCTATTCTAGCTCATATCTTGGCCTGTGGCCTGCATCAGGCCTTTTGGTATCTCACACCCAGGTGAGAGAGGAGGGCAGCAGAGAGAAGGGATGATCAATCACGGTCACTTGCCCCATAGACCCCCAGGCATGTCTGGGTGAATACATGAGTCCTCCCGGGGGGTCCCTGTGGGGGGTAACCCCCATTACCTAGTTTTCCTCCTCTTTCCTGATGACACGTGATCCTGCCACTGGGAGGTTGCATGCAATACAGTATACTTCTGCAACACTTTGAGCAAAGCTATTAAATCAAATTGTTGTGGTTGTTTTTTAAGCTATAACTGTTATTTTCATGGTTGATTAATCTGCTGATTATTTTCTCCATTAATCGATTAGACCAAATGTGTATATGTCAGAAATGGTGCAAAATGACAATCAGGGTTTCCCAAATCGTTGGTGATTAATTCACCAGTTTATAATTAACTGATTAATTGTTGCAGCTCTACGTATTTTCCTAAAAATATATGCTTAATTCTCAAAATATTACAGGATAAATAACTGTCTCCCTAGAAATGAAAGATGATTTATCAACATCTTATAAAGCAAACTACCAAGCATCAGAATCACATGGGGCCTATGTGGAAACTGTAGTAGAGAGCAGATAAAGGCTGGCTGGTGAGGATCTCCACTGAGGAGAAGCCTTCATTAAAGCACAGCAGGACAGTATGGGAAATACAGAACATCCCCAGAAGCAAGCAGACAAGGGTGGGTGGTCAGTCTGTCAAAGTGTTATATATTTGTTAGTTTTTCACTGCATATACCTGTCCCAGAAAACCATTTTTGTACATTTTGACAACCTCAACCCATGCTGTAACCTCTCACTTATCTCCTCATTTACTGCTTCTACTGGACTGTAAATACAGTGAAACAGCATTGTCCCACCCTCTGTCCCCCAGGCATGGACCCCCTCATGAAGGTAATATCCATGCTATCACTCATTTAGCTGAGACAGTGGCAGATTTATGACATGTCCAGCTGAGAGGCAGATTTTGCTGAGATACAGAGGAGAGGAGAGAAGAAGGCAGATGAATGGCTCTTTAGACACAGACAGGCCCAGTGGGCGGAGAGCAGGCTGCTCTCAGAACTAATCACTTGCAAATTATAAGGTTAGAAATTAACTTTCTTGCAAGGTGAAATCTGAGTTAATTTACGTAATATGTAATATTTAGACCCAAATGTGGCGCACTTTATCGAGAAATTGATTTTTTTGTTACAGTCTTTTTAACCTTTGGTGTATTGGGATATATTTGCATTGTCTGTGGGATGTGTCATAGACTAAAGGCAGTGGTTTCCCGGATTACTAGGCTAAATAGGAACTTGAAGTGGAAATGCTTCCCTAATTTGTCTTTCAAAGCATCGCTGCTCTTTGTGAGTGAAATCAATACACGTTGACATCAAAGTGATGGTGGATCAACACCTCGGTTAGGTGCGAACTGCACCATGTCATCCATGTAATCCTCTGTTAAGTGTATTCGCCCTTTTCTTATTCTAAACAGTGTGCCCTGTCATAAAACCCCATGATCCTGGCATTTATTAAGTAAAAAAAACCCAATGTTTCGTAGTCATCGACTGAAATGAAACAAAGTTTTTATTTCTTAACTTTTATTTTAATTAAGCAAACAGAACATTCATAAATAAAACAAAAGGAGACATGGAAAGTGCAAAGAGACATAATATGAGTCATTATTAACAGACTGATGTAAAGCTCTATGTATTATTTTTCACTTGGGTCCACGGTATCGCCGTCTGAAGCCGTGTCCGTCAGTGCCCTCCCTCCTGGCGCACACGTGTTTCACTATAACCTGAGAACAGTCCTCGCAGTTCACCGTGCAGCACCAGTGGAACTTACAGTTGCAGCTGCTCACCACCTCCGTGCGCCTCTCCTCCACCCTCAGGCCGCATTCGTGGCACAACCTGCGGCAGCTGCGCCTCTCCCACTGCGTCAAACCCTCTCCGTGCTGTACGCACTCCCGGCCCTCGGTGCCGTACAGGCCCAAACTTGTGTTCCTCTTGCAGTAGTCCGGGGAGTCCTCCAGGTAGATGAGCTCAGTCGGGGCGACGCCGCCGAACGCGTCCACTATGGCACCCCGGTTGTCCGCGCTGTTGCCGGCCCTCATGCGTTTTTTGTCGATGTCCAGCTTTTGAGCTTGGCCGTGCTTGATCTTCAAGTAGTTACCGATTTCTCTGAAATCTGCCAGCTGTGTCCAGCATGTTTGGACACTGCAGCTCTCAGACATGCCATGGCATCTACAGATGCGCTTCATTGTTGCCTTCACGGCCTGTTGATAACCAGGGGAAGTTAATCACTCACGTCCAATGATTTAATAGTTGATGAGATGCTTGCGGTGTGAGCAGAACTTACCAAGCGCCCGGCTGCGTTGTTGTGAAGGTTGACAGCAGCCCTGGAGTCCTGACCCGTCTCTTGCGCATCCACGTACTGCTTGGAGATTCTCTCTTCGAAATCCACGTTATCACTACAGCCACCCCACAACCAGCCATGACCGCCTGCACATAAAATACACCTGGTTATTAAATGTAATCCTCTAAAGAATGTAACTTTACAGGTCGTGCGCAACAGTATGTCATACTGATATATTTGAGTGATGTGGTGTTGATCATAGAACCTCACCAATTTTGCCGTTCTTGGAGACATCACAGCCACAGTTGTCGAGGTCTCCCAGACTGCAATTCCTGGTCAGAGTGTACATGACCCCCGCTGCGCTGATGGCGTGGACGAAAGAAGTCTCTCTGGTCGCTGTAAATGATAGAAAAGTCCATGGATATAAAGAAAGGCGACTCATACTGCTACTATACATAGGCCTACACACACACACACACACACACACACACACACACTTTACGCACAGTTTTAACTGTGCGTAAAAGTAGCAACAGGGTATGTATGTATATTTAACCTACCCCGTTTCAGTCCTTTGAGCTGCGTTGCGCTGTCGGGACAGTTCCATCTATCCCAGGCAAACTGATGTTTGCACTCCTCAATCCCACTCTGTGCGCCCCCCTGCACGCTCCTTGCATATGTGAGATAGGCCTACAGGAAAGGCAATATCATTTTGTGGCCTTATTCGCATTTTGAAAACGTTATCTTAAACATTTTACGGTGTTCTATTTACCTTGGGTCCCGTCATAAGAAAGTTACTTGCCACCCTGAGAGACAGATGATGAAGAATGATGTCAGTATGGGTGGACACATATAGAAAAGATACATACAGTGCATATAATCTCTTACCAAGCATGTCCCGGGCATGTTTTGTACAAAAAAGGCAGGAGCCAAAATAATAAATGGATAATTTTCAACTGCTCCATTCTCCTCTCAAGGTAGGGATCGAGTTATTTTGGCGCTGTGCGTTGCAACTTTCTCTCTTATTGGAATGAAGAACAAATGGAACTCTTGTTCTTTGTCCCTGAGCTCCGAGAGAGCTGATTGGTTGACGAATTTAGGAAACGCCTATACCTGTACTTCAAAGGATGGCATTGGGCAACAGTTTATTTTCTTCCCCCGAGGCTGTTTGACACCAATGCATCAAATACAAAATATTACAACTGACAGAACAAATCAATTCGAGTCATGTATATTGTAGAAAAATATTTATTCAATTAAAAATACATACAAAATATTAAACAATTTTCAGACTTCACAGAAGACAGACCCAATAAATCTGACCAAATAGCCCCTTAAACACCAACCTTTGGTCATCGAAAACACAGTTTGCTTTATATACAGAATCAAATCAACAAGATCAAGTGCATTAAAAAGCTTCATGTGATGTGATAATTAAAATAACATTCGTATAACATATTGATTATTGATGTCCATGTGATGAGGACAGTCTATGCAACAAATGACCATCAGTGTCGACGCGCACGGTGCCTGCGCTTCGTTTTGTTATGCGGTTTTCTCCCACCGTCTTTGCGTGCGCAGTAATATTTCGTAACAACTTGCGTGCATTTGTCGCACTTCACCGTGCAGCACCAGTGAAATTTGCAGTTGCAGCTGCTGACAACCTCGATGCGCTTCTCCACCACTCTGAGGCCGCATTCATAGCACAGCCTGCGGCAGCTCTTCCTCTCCCACTGGGACATGTTCTTGGTGCCCTTCAGACACTCGCGTCCCTCGGTGCCCTGGAACCCCGTGCTCTGGTTCTTGACGCAGTAATCCGGGGAATCCTCCAGGTAAATTAGCTCAGTGCGAGCGATGCCCCGGAACGCGTGCGCAATGGCTCCTCGGTTGTCCGCGCTGTTCCCTGCCCTCACCGGCTTCTTGTCCATCTCCAACTTCTTTGCGTGCTCGTGTTTTGTCTTGAGGTAGTTGCCCACCTCTCTGAAGTCGGCCAGCTGCATCCAGCACGTTTGGACGCTGCAGCTCCCAGACACCCCATGGCACTTACAGGCTCTCCTCATGGTAGCTTTAATTGCCTGCCAAGAGATTGAAAGTGGAATTTTAATCATCAAACCTGCACGTCTTTGCACATGATGACATGCTCCTCTCTAACCTGCGTCGTTTAGAGTTGGCATACAAAATTTATAATATAACCGAGTAACTAATCATAATAAAGTCATATCTTACCAGTCGGCCTGCCTCGTTGTTATGCAGGTTAACTGCTGCGCGTGAGTCATGCCCACCTTCCAGCGCGTCAACAAATTGTTTGGAGATCTTCTCTCCAAATGCCACATTATCACTGCAGCCTCCCCAAATCCATCCTCTACCACCTGTGGATTAAAAATCACACATTACTACACAATTCCAAGAGTACATACTCATCTAATTGTAAATAGACCACATATAGCATGTAAACGTACCTGTCTGTCCAATTCTGGAGTCGTCACATCCGCAGTTGTCAAAGTCTCCCATGCTACAGTTCTTTGTGAGCGTGTACATCACTCCGGCTGCGCTGATGGCGTGGACAAAAGACGTCTCCCTTGTCGCTACAATAAGTGACAAAGAAAGCAAATCACAATGTCATACTTTGCAATCAAATTTGGGGCCATACATGCGCAATGGCTGCGCTCAAATACTGTGCGTAATCCGTGCGTAAAAGCAGCAATGGGCGTGTTTGGTGTTTTAGCAATATGGTTCCTGTGTATGCCTTTTCTTCACAGATGTCAGAGCGCACAAAAAGGTCCAAAATGAATCCAACTGTCTTACCACTTCGAATGCCGTTGTGCGTGGACAACTGGAGCGTGTTTTCCGGGCAGTTCCACCTCTCCCACGCGAACTGATGTTTGCACTCTTGAATTCCACTCTGTGCGCCCACTTGCACGCTACCAGCGTAGGTCAGAAAAGCCTTTGGAGAGAAAAGGGTAACGTTAGTCATGATTGCATTTGAGAAGATGTTTTACGCATAATACGTGTCCAGAAATATAAATAAATATATTTACCTTAGGTCCAGTCATGAGGAAATTATTCACCGTCCTATGTAGAAAAAAATAAGACAGTTACGTTAATAACAGATCAACATAAGATCAAACACATAACACTGTCGTATTTTAAACGAATTAGTCCAAAGGTAAGCAACATACCAAGCTAATGCAAACGGAACATGGCAGCACATGGACAGAACCATGGCTGGAAAGATATCCAAAGGTCCCATAGCTGCTGTAATCCAAAACGAAGGCCTGCTTTTTTGTTTGTATCCCAGAGAGAGAGAGAGGGGCAACTGAAGTTGTAGCCAGACTCCACGCTGATGATATTTATATGGTCTTGTCCCTTTGATTGACAGATTCGTTCCACAGGTAACGCTCCACTGTGAAAATGCATCGGCAACGACACTGATTGCTGCGTCCGATAGACGAATAGAAGCAGTGGGCGCATAAGTGCACTTCAAAAGAAGTGACGCAGACAGACTGCTCTTCATTCATTCATTCATTCATTCATTCATTCATTCATTCACCTTCCTGTCGTTCCCAGTCTGTAATCCTTATTATGCACCCTTCCTCTTCGAATGAAAGCATATTCATTCATTATATATCACTCCATAATGAGCATTATAAATTGGACAAATAAACCATAGGAATATTAAAGTGGTTATAGTGTTAGGGGTTTGAATAAGGGTTGGCTGCTGCTGCAATGAGGTCAAAAATATAACAATAAATAACAACTGATGTTAAACAACAAAATACATAATGTGTGGTTGCAAATTATTAAATTGTAGTCGTGAGGCTTCATGTATAGAAAAAAAAACGTTTGGGAAAAGGCACCAGGCTCCCAGGGAGAAAGGCAGTAACTACAAAGCCATAAAGTCTTTCAAGAGCTGATGGTATACAGTCATGTAAATATCCCCTCACACATCGGCGACATTGGCATCGCCGTGATAATAGGATAATAGATGTTTCCAACTTGGTGTGAAAACAGTCTGGAATTTACAAGAGTATATACAAATAAGAGCTTTAACCATTAAATTGTGAGTTGGGTTTTCCCATGCATGGTCAGTCAATGGAAATAGGTCGAATTGATTTTGATCATTGTCTAATTCTGAGATTATCCATCACATTTCACGTTTAATTCTGCTGATTATCCTCCTTGATTTTGCCACAGCGATGATCAACCAGTCACCACGCCAGTTTCTGTCATTTACAGCGTGATTTGATGCGAGAGAAGTTACCAAGTTAGAGATTAACATTAGTTTTTTAATGAAATCGCTTTACACTTGTCAAATCCCCTTAAAGCCACTCAAAAAGCCCTTAAAACAAGCATTCACTCTGTGCGCCGGACAATAGGATGACTGATGGGCGAGGTCCTGCGCACAATAGCGCAGAGGTGAAGGTGAGGATAATCCCCACTAATTAGATATCGCCCACATTCATCCTGCAATACCACTGAAACCTAGAGCCCCTCAACACCTTGTTGGGAAATAATACTGAGCGATTAAAAATCAATCTGGGATGCTTCATAATTTGTCTTTAACCGAATGCTCATTTAATGAATTCAATAGGTTAATAACAGGCAAACAATACAAGCCCACCCAGCTGGGAGTGTTTCCGCATGGGTGCTAGAGGTCTCATAAACACCGAAACTATCAATGACAAATGACGTGGAAGTCGTATTAATTGATTCAAACCAGATTTTGTCTCCTGTAAATACATCTGATAATATTTATATCAATCTCATAAACTAAAGGTAATAATAGCATATGATGTTGTTTTCAACTTTTGGATGACATTCACACTGTGTTTAAAATAACATGGATTAAAATTCAAGCTAATTAAATTGTTCTAACAGACATTTCAGACACATTGGGTCGTCCAGGAAGCGATGAAGGCTGATTTATGGCAGCGCAAGGTGAGAGAAATGGAGCAATAAAGGCTCAGGAGGTGACGAGTTTGACAGGCAGAGGAGGGGTGGCAGGACTGCTGACGCCAGCCTGCGACATCAGTGAGCCCAGCATCAGGGCTGTAAATGACCCCTGCAGTAGGCTGTAATCATGGAATTAACAAATAACTTGCAATAAATAAATAATAGGCTGCATAAAAAAAACACCTTATTTATTTAAAAAAAATGTCTATTTATATTCCATAGTGATAGGGGCACAGATGGGATTTTTGAAGTGGGGGATCAAGCTGTCAGCAAATCATTTCAACTCAAGTTATTTTTGTCTAATTTAGGCTTTAATCATGGTCATCATCAATATTTATTATTATTATTATTATTATTATTATTATTATTATTATTTCAACTCAATAATTTATTTTGTGTTATTTGGCCTTTAATCATGGCCATCATCAATATTTGTTATTATTATTATTATTATTATTATTATTATTATTATTATTATTATTATTATTATTATTATTATTATCAGAATTATTAGTATTAGCATTATTTGCATTATTTTAACATTTGAAATCAAAAAGTTGTTTTTGCGTAATTTGGGCTTTAATCATGGTGATCATCAATTTGGGCTTTATAATACTATTAGATACACAATGGTCTATGAATCTTGAGGGGGACCCTGTCCCTAAAGCCATCTGCGAGCTTGACAGTGATATTTTTTTTTTTTTGTTTTTTTTTGGAATATTTCATCACTCTTCATAACAGTGTCTGTCACCAGTCACCACGCTCTGCTCCCATTTCATCCAATCACATTCATCCACCCTCTGGGCATGCTCAGCTATACTGCCAGCTAGCAAGTTAGCTCCTCATAGCTACAGCAACCCACAGCACTGCCTTTGGTGGCACTGTGTCTTCACAGTTGTGGGGTTGCTGTTAATATTCACTGAATGAGAGCAAGCTGGGCTGCAGCTAATTATGCGTTTGCAGTGGTGTGCATACAGTAGACTTTTTGAAGGGCAGACGAGAAAAGAAAAAAAGGGCACCTGTATATATATATAAATTAAATAGTTAATTAATTCCATTGGAATATGACATTTGTACATTGAACTTTGTCTACATCTTAAATATGTGGTAACTATGGCTACGGCTTTGAATATGCACTTAAACTACTATCACTACTATGAGATGTGAATTCTGTAATTGTATCCTGCACTACCCTTAATGTTCACATGCTTACCTTTATATTCTACACAAGCCAATTGCATACAGTCTAGAAAAATCATTTGTGTATTTATTCCATAGCTGTGCTTGTGCATGATCAGTCCATGCCTCATTCGTTGTATTGTATTGTATTATTTGTATGAGTTTGCACATAGACATAAAGGAGACAGCTGCATGCACATGACCGATTGGTTCCATGTCTTCATATTTATTTCATAAAGAAAAGTAAAAAGTTTATTAAGAAAACATCCCATATGATTAGACTCCCATGTCTGTTGGCACCCCCCTCTCCCTTATAGCCTGGATGCCTGCCTATCTCTCTGTGCTACATCACTATACCACTCCCCAGTTTGGCAATATTGGAGACATGTTAGCTAGCTATAGGCTAACAGTGCAAGAAAGACACCCAGGCTAAAGTTTTTCCATCTGAGTGGTAAGAGAGCCCCCCCATGTGAGGATGCCATGTATCCAGCACCCCCAGGGAGCTCAAGAGCACCCTTTTCTGAAGACAAAGTAAGAGATTGAAATACTGTGATGATCAAAAGAAAGTGCTTTTTTGCTGTGGCATCTCTGCTTCTTTTTCTTCATGTGCTCAGAAGTCAAGGTGTGGCATCACCCTTCCTTTCTTGCTCGATGGCTGGGGAAGAAGAGAAAAAGATGGTTTAGGTCAGGCTTGTGTTTAGCGGATATTACAGTATGTGAGTGGATGTTGCTTTACGGTTTGCTGTATATAAACGACGTGCTGATGTTATACCAGATTTTGCTGCTCTGCTAGCTGAGCATGTGGTCTTTATCAGCAATGGAAGTGATGAGTAGCTCCTGACAGGGATATTGTTGCAGGGGATCAAGGCTTCACCACCGCCCAGAAACACCCACCCACACACATATACATAGAGGTACTCACTCTCTTTGGTGGGCAGAGGGTTTTTTTCTTTTGTCTCTGTCTTCTTCAGCTTTGTCTTATCGAAACGGGCGATCTCAGTCATGTCAGGCTTGTCAGACATTTTGGCTGTAAAAGATGAGAAGAGCACAGGTTTGGCGATTCCAGTCAGCCATCTTGCTGAATTACATAATAGAAATGTGTCTATTATAAAACATATATTCTGTCGTGTAAAAACAATCTTTTAAGTCATCTCTAGAGCTGTCAAAAATGACTTCACATAAAGGGAGTGGCTATGTCATGTGCAGCTCAGTCTTGTCCACATGGATACCTTGTGGTGCCTGCCTCACATGGTCTGTATTGCTTTTCTACTATGTAGCAAAAAACGTGCCTATTTTTACCAAATTGTCTTTTCTTTCCTTTGTCTTTGCTTTTGCCTCTCTGAGGCTTAGGTCTTTGTTCTTATCCTCCGCATCCTCTCTCTCTCTCTCCCTTTCTCTCTCTCACTCTGCCTCTGCATCCACCCCTGCAGCCTCGTGGATCCAGGCAACGCAACACTGCAGTCTTATTCCTGACCTAGCCGCAGGTGTGACTAATCAGCCTCTCACAGTCTGGCCCGGTAACGCCTATTTCATCCAGTCAGAAACTGAGCTGTGGAAATGTCACAAGTCCACTAGCCCACAGCGACTCACAGCAAATCAAGCTACTGTAAAATCGTTCTCACTGGTCTGAATTTGGATGGGGCCTAATAGAATCAGTGTGATATAATATAGACACGCTGGACACATGGCCAGAATTATACATTTTCTGGAAACGTGGCACTTCAAATAGTTTCTCGATTACCCTCTGGCTACAAATGGTTTCTTCATCTAGCCCTGCCTTGATATTAACAGCAGCAGTCATAATGTCACCTTTTTTTCATTCAATTTATTAGTAAACCCAATTCTTCAAACATTTGCACTATTATTCCCTTATTATCACCATCACCATCCTAAACATCCCTCTTTCACATCATTTCACAGCTGCCATCAGCAGTCAGTCTCTGCTCATCCAGCCACACCCCAATCCTTTGTTTGACTCCAGTGAAACAAGCAGAAAGAGACACACGGACACAGACACATTAAGAGACACACTGATAGGAGGAGATGATTCAGTCTTACCGATGTTCAACACAGCAGTGGGCTAAAATCCACCAGAGGAGGAGAATAGGGAGGGATAGAGACACAGAGATGGAGAAGGGAGACCGATGCGGAAGCTGAGTGAATCTGCCGGTGTGTGCACGCCTGCCTGCATCTAGGGTGTGGGTATAAGAGGGAGGGAGGGAGAGAGAGAGAGATGGTAGAGAGAGAGTGACGAAGAGCTTGGTCAGCCTTCCTCCATGTCATCATCAATGTTAATGTTCTCGAGGGAAAATACCAACCTCTGATAGCGAGCAGCTGTAAATGTTCACGTGAGATTGCTGATGAGAAATGATCCAGGTATTACATTGTATGTATTATAGATGTGTTTCCTGAGTAGGTCAGGGACAGACTGCAGAAGATGGTGGAAAAATGATTTTGTCTACTTCCATATCACAGTGTTCTGCATGAGGTTTTATATGTACTGTACCGCTTCATTTCTGTAATATATAAGATTGCAAGTCATGCTTGCAAATGGTGTGTTTATTTTTATGGGACACATTTTCATATTACATGTTTTTTTTTATGGCGTGTTTATTTTTATACGGTCGTGGCAAGTATATGACACGGACCAGTGCTGCATACCACAGCATTTATAGTCCAAACAAGTTTGCAATGCCCATCCCTAGATGGGCAAACACACAAAACTTGATTAGAAAATACATACAAAACAACACAATACACAAAGAATTAAATTGCCATTAATATTGTTACTGATCTTTGATATCTCTGTAATAGTCATTACATTCTGAAATTATGTCAAAGTTATTTACAGAATTATTCCAGTTCACACCCCTCCGTGCAAGTCATAGCACAGTAGAAAGCAGTAGATTTATATTTATAGGGATCAGTAAATAGCATGGACCAGTGTCACATACCACAGAATTTATAGAGCAAGGTAGTTTGCGGTAACCATCCATAGAAGGGCTTCTAGAAGCACACACAAAGACACAATAAAATGACGATAGCTTGTGGCCTTCTTCACTCTTTTATCTTGCCAGAGGTTTGGTTATAGTCTGCTGATGTGGCTGGAGAGGGCACGCGTCTCAGAATAGCATGGTGACGATGAGTCAGCATGACCTCGACTTTTTAAAATGATTCAATGATCCAAGCGAGCGGCTGCTGGGATGGGTTGGTCATATGTGACATCATATCATCGGATGACTTTAGCTTTTACTGGATCACAACGTGGTCATACTCTACATACCTCTGAGTGCTCTTTAAGGGAACTGCAACACCACCTGCTGCCTGAAGTGTAGAACTGCATAATTTAGCAAGGAAAGTTGTGCATGCGGATGTCACACACTTTTAATATCATAATTAATAGTAACAGGTGAACTGGTGACGTGTCCAGGGTGTACCTTGCCTTTCACCCTTAGATAGCTGAGATATGCTCCAGTTCCCCTGTGACCCTATGTGAGGATAAGCGGTAGAAAATGGATGGATGGATACTTACAGGCAGCCTTATTGCACTTTGACTCAACATGAAGTTTGCTGATTGCCACAACAATACCTCATAATCTAGACTCTATGATAGCCCTATGGAGCTAATTATATGTCAGTTCTCTTCAAATCTCCTACCGATTCAGCCTCTGAGACGCATGTTATCGAGTGGTTTGTTTCTTTGGAATACTGTGTGTGTGGAGGGGGGCAGATCTTTGACCTTCTCTAAATGTACCCAAGCCCTCCTATTAACCTTTCTGTTTGAAATGTTATCATATTTGAAGCTTTGAGACAAGATGCCCACTGACAAAAGGTCAGGCTTGGCCGCCAGATGACCTATCAGAAGAGTCAGACAGGCTGCTTCTTGTTGGTGGATGGTAATAAACAAGTAAACCTTTTCTGAGAGCAAGTCTGTCTCTGATGCTCTTCATCAACGTCTAGATGAATGACAATGCCAATGATGAACACAATGTGAAATGATGTATGGCAACAAACAGAAGATGTTTCCGAAGATAGATAGTAGGAATATCAATCTATCTACCTTTCTCTACTTTATTAAGCAGTATTCAAATGACATAGAGAGACTTTGTCAGTCACTAGCACCATATGTGAACACAAACATTTAAACACAGGATGGCAGCACAGGTCTATTTAACCGTTCAGCCGCACTGAGATGAAAAGTATTCAAGGGCCCACCAGAGTGCACTCATCCCTAAGCACTAAGCAGCCTGACAGCTTGTAGCAGCTTGAATCCTAATGTCTCTAATGTGATTAAAAAAAAAAAAAAAAAAGGGAGATGATTCAAATAGGTTTTCAAATAAGCAGGTTCCAGAAATTATTGTCAACTCATCAGTGAAGCTTCAATTAAAAGCAAAATTTACTTACAAGAATATGACAAATATGCATGTGGTATGTTGTGCTTTGTGATAGTTTTAGTTAGGTGTCAGTAAAGATAGTGTGCACTCTTTGATGTAACAAAGGAAGTAAATACCCTTTAACACCTGAACCTCAAAATTTCTGTCTTGCAATATAATGCAGTCCATTTTGCACACATATCCTAAAAGAAAAAAAAAAACAAATGCAATTGAACATAAACAACAGATTTTACATTTTCAAATTGAAAAAAGTTTGAAAACTATTTATGATACAATTTTATGCAAAAATTGGCCATAAAATTAAAACTATATACAGGCGTTTTTTTTTACCACAGCGAACAAAGATGCTGCGTCACTGGCTTCCACCGGAGAGACAGGAACGAATTTACCGTAATGACACCATATTGGCTGTAAAGTGTTAATACCTCAGCTTTCAGAAACCGTTGGATTTTTTTTTTATAGCATAAACTGTTATGTAATTACGGTTATTCAAATTACGCATGTACACGTGTCATGCATGCATGTTAGAAGCTTCATGTTCTGCAATATAATGCAGTACATTTTGCACACATATCCTAAAGGGAAAAAAAACCAATTCTGAAGCCAAATCACAATCTTTTTCTAAACCCAAACAAGTATTTTTTTGAATGAAGTTGCTTGTTTCTAATCCTCAGAGGGAGTGTTCTTTTAATAAGGTATTTTTGCTGCGGTTGTGGTTTCTAATCCTGCAGGTTGCTTAGGTGTTAAAGAGTGAACATCAGGGTGATGCAGTGAACACTTTGTGTTGTCTGTATTTACTGTACAGGGCCAGCTACATAGAGACTGGTCAGACCACTTTGGTTTAGATTCTCTCAATATCCACTGGATGGATTGCAATATCAATCAATACAATATATTTTATTTAACCAGGTAAAAAAAAAAAGAGTGACCTGGCCAAGACGGCAGCACAAAAGAAACAGAGAGGTTACAGCAAACACACAAAACACAAATAAAATAAAATATGGTCACACACTACAGAGAAAAACAGGAGAAGGATAATGTGATTGAGCTTTTTTCCTTGATTTTTATAATTGTCTTGAATTCCCCCAGAGTTACAAGATGTGTCCATTTCAAGTCCTTCTACACATCATTCCAGGCAGACAAGGCATAACATTTAAAAGCCTTTTTGCCCAGTTTAATTCTGACTCTCTGGACCTGCATCAGTGTGATGTCCTGAGAGCGCAGGCCAGGTCTGCTGAGGTTTTTCTACACATGTGTTAACACAATTATGCAGGCAGAAGTCCAATAATGAATTTAGAAATAAAAGTGAACCACTGAGATAGTCTGAGAACATATAAAGATGGACAATGTGCAACAGCATAACACGGGAGGACACCAGTATTACAATTTCATATAATACTGTTGCCCAGAGGATCCTGAGTGAGCCATTGACTTTTCATTGCGCATCACCATGAGGTTCACAGGTTGTTGCTATTTTTTTTAAAAAAATTAAATGTTCCAACAACTGTTAGACACCGTGCACTTTGGATTGGAACATGTCCAGCTTCCGTTCTCATCAGCCTTAGCTGATAGCAAATGTTAGCATGCTAACACACTTAAGTACAACGATAAATAAATCTGAACATGAACCTGAAGTTTTATCATGTTAGCATGTGAGCTTACTGACGTGCTGACATAGTGTTTAGCTAAAGCACCATTGTGTTTATAAGTAGGTCCCTCCAGGAAATCGCGATGTTGCGATCGCAATAATTAAAGCAAATTCAACCAATGGCAGCATTTGCATATTTGCGGTGGCTTGCAATTATTCGATATTCCTGTGATTTTCTTGCATTATTTGGAAAAAATGGAGGGGATGGAAGATGAGGGAGAGGGAGTTGTACTTTCATACTCAGTTAACTGTAGTCTGAGTTCACGCTTTGTTTTTTGGGGCTGTCAAAATCAGCGTTAATGTGATTAATCCACATTAACGCTACTTGTCTTGGACAAACTGCCCAAAATGTGTTGCCAGAGATGTGCTGGCAAGTCGTGAAACAGAACTCCACTCAAAAAATCAAGGAAACTATCAACTCAGTTGTAAACAAATGTGCTGATGAAATAATTTTTTTTCGAATCTAACCTTCTCCTGTAATTCCCAACCAAATAGTCTACCTAATCCTAACTAAGTGTTTATTACCTAATCCTAAGTGTTTATTTAAAAAAGTGTTTAGAGCACTTTATTTTCTATTTAAAAAAAAAAAAAAAAAAAATTATGAGAGATGTTGCCTGTGTTTTCTTGGAGTCACAGACTGTTTTGTGAAGCTCGGACACTTTTATGACTCAGGAATGGTTTTGTAACTTTGAGCCCATGGTTCTTGTAAGTTCAAAAATATAAAAAAAAATACAAGAAATAAATATTTCCAGCTGTTTCTGTAATGTGCAGTATACTTATTAGCAGATATTTGACTCATTTTTCATTAGTAGTTTGTTTTTAAAATCACAATTTCATTGTTGACTTGCAATTTTTGCCAGTTGTCGCAGTTTTTCACAAAAAATTCACATTGTATCGCAATTTTTGAGAAACGCTCCTCGCTGTAGAATCAAGCATTTTTGATCGCAACAATCACAAAACACTCAACAAAATCTTGGCGGGACTGATAAGCGCAACTTCACTGAGCCACGAGAATGTCTGTGGACTCTTGTGTTTTATGACAGTTAACTTCTTTTGTGGTCTGCATGGTTCATATGTGATCCAGCCACCACAGCTGTGTTGTCTCTGGCTTCGTTAAAGTAGTGATACATGTTAATAAATGGAAAGAGACTGTTGCACACAGGTGAAACTATTTTTCATCATTCAAGTAAATGAAAGATTAGATTAAGTGTTGGCAATGGTGTGATATTACCAATCATATTCACACAACTTCGATGCTGAAACAAAATGAAGGAGCTCAGATAAATATAGTCCTTTATTTACTCCACATTCAAAGAGGAATTTTTCTATTATAAGCCATTGTGTGGACCGCAACGTGTGTTTTAGGAGGATGGGTTTGAACTGTGGAGCATTAGTAAAACCAGATAAGTACACTGCTCAGGATCTCTACAACTGATGATGCAGCTTTTGATTGGTGCTCTTGTGTTCCATCACCCGGCCAATAAGCTGAGAGTATCTCGGTGTGGAAGAGTTATCTCACCTAGCCAGCTGGTGGACAGTGACAGAGATGAAAAGAAGAAGGAAAACAGCAAAGGGAGGAGAGAAGATGGAGACCGAGATGAGGAATGAGAAACCAGGAGAGAGGACAAGGTAGATGGAAGATTAGAGCACTACTGTAAAAAATACATTTGTAATACACCTTATCAGGTATCACTGAGTAATGGTAATCTCTGAATTTAATGCCCGTAATGGTCAGTGTTTATTTGTGTGTGTGCGTGTGTGTGTAGATTACATCACTCTTTCTAAAATATCTATACGGTGAGCTTAGGCTTTGTTTGCAAAGCTTAGCACATCAAAGTAAATATCATCTTCTTCTTTTCAACATCCCTCCCTCATCTCCTCCTCCAGTGTTTCCTCTACGTTCTCTCAGGGATAAATGCAATATATTACGCACAATACAAAACTGGAGGCTTGAATGGATTAAGCAAAAGATCAATCCACATAATCCACGTAAATTCAGTAAATTAAATGAACAAATGAATAAAACACAAAGAAATGTATTCATTTGTTTAAACTAATTGAAGGAAGGGTATTGGAAAAATGATCTCTTACCTTAAGGAATACAAAATAAAGTGTGTTGCAAAGTTGTTTATCACTGCCTAAAAGGCAATTAGTGACTAAATGTTGTTGCAGTAATGCAGCATTATAACCCACGTGTCAGAGGGATTTCTACCTATATATCAAACAACAAAGCAGTCTGGGAAATAGATGGAACAGACGAAAAGAACACATTTTAATGAAATGTGCAGTACTCCTGAATTCCCAGTCCAGTGTATGTAAATAATGTCCATATAGACAATTTGTTCATGCAATTAAAGTTGGAATGCTTAACTTTGAGTGCTATTGATGTAATATGACATCATTCATTCAAAATTTGACGCTTGACGGGCGGCACGGTGGTGTAGTGGTTAGCACTGTCGCCTCACAGCAAGAAGGTACCGGGTTCGAGGCCCGGTGCCTTTCTGTTCTCCTGGTACTCCGGCTTCCTCCCACCATCCAAAAACATGCATGGGGATTAGGTTAATTGGCTAATTTGAATTGACCGTAGGTGTGAATGTGAGTGTAAGTGGTTGTCTGTCTCTATGTGCCCTGCGATGAGGTGGCGACTTGTCCAGGGTGTACCCTGCCTTCCGCCCTAAGACAGCTGGGATAGGCTCCAACCCCCCCGCGACCCTATGAGGATAAGCGGTAGATAATGGATGGATGGATGGAGTGCCATTGACGTAATACTATGTCAAATTGTTTTTTTTTTTTTTTGCAGCTAGTCGCTGAGTAATGTTGGGGCTTCTGTGATTTGTAGCCAGGACATATAGAATTAACATGTGCCACAGCGATCAAAGCAGGAAGTGAAAATGATCGCATTTAAAGAGCAAAACAAATGAATTCTGTACAAAAAGTGTGGATTTTGGTGAAAGTGGCCTCAGCTCTCCTCCACACAAAACAAGAACAGAACAAGGTAAAAGCAAACTTTTTTTTTCACGATGAAATAGTGCGACTCTTCTTGTTTTCAGAGACATGGGACAAAATATGCTGTGGGTCTAGAAATATGACTGAAAAATGGGCAAAAATGCTGGCACAAGGCACTTTCGATTTTAAAAAAATGGCTGGCACACAGAGTTAATAGGGATGTCACGATCTGATATTGGTCTGATATCAGGAAAAAAATGAGAATCGGATTATATCGGACTACATTTAACGTCTCCGATATAAACACTCCAGTACCAGCAGTCCATTCCAGACTCTGCTCCAGCGCTTTGATCCAGCAGCAGGATCCAGCAGCATAGCCCAGTCCGACGCTGCAGCTGAGTGTGGTGGCACAGAACCAGACAGCTTCCTGAAATGAAATCCAATACATTTCCTGCTATAATAACAGTTAATACAGTACTGACCAGCTAACTGTTGCTCTAGTCTGTGTTCAACATGCTCCCCCAGGACCTCTGCTTCCTACCCGACTACCGTAATAACCGTTTTTCTAGTCAACATGAGTCACAAAAAAACAGCATGAAGATTTTCAGGGTCTTCTCATGTATTTTTTATTTATTCTATTCAATTGTATTATATGCTTATGTTTAAGTTAAATTACTGGTTATTTTGCACTTAAAATATATATTTAATTTTTTTTATTGGGTTCATTAGGATATTTTTACGTGTGTTCTAATTTATTTTTCATTTATTTTATTGAATTTTAGTATATTCTTATGTTTAAGGTTAAAATATATGTAACCCATTGGTTTATAATAAATGGATCAGTTTTTCTCATACATACTGTTGTTGACTATTAATCACTGTTTGAGTAACATCACTTCATCAAGCCTTTCTAACATATTTCATATTGCAAAATAAGTAATGAAAGAATGTATGATTAGTGCTGATATTGTATTGGATCAATATCAGTGTTGGCCTATACTAAAGGCTACAATATCGGTATCGTATCGGAAGTGAAAACGTTGTATCGGGACACCCCTAATGCTTACTACATCAAATATAAGCAGTTCAGTATTTTCTTAAAGGAAATGAGCAATCTGTTGAGCAAGAATGCCATTAAGCCATTTAATCCCACTTTCAGGGAGTTGTCCTTAATGTCCTTCGGTTTCTGCTAGGGCTGCAACTAATAATTGTTTTCAATATTGGTTAATATGACAATTGTTCTCTCATGCAATGGTTCAGTCCACAAAATGTAAGAAAACAGTGGAAAAAATGCTGATCACATTTTCCAGAAGCTTGAGATGATGCATGAATGATTAATTATCAAAATAACTGTAGATAACTTCTCTGTTGATCAACTGATAATCGACTAAGCCTTTCAGGTCTATATTCCACTCCATGTTTCACATATCTTGTGTCTCAGTTTCAATTTGTCCCGTTGCACAGTGACTTCTCCCGTCTGTATTTTGTCTTTGACGTGTCCAGCTTTCCAGATAAACAACATCATCTTGAGTAATGTTGTTTATCCGTAGTCTAGCAAGAAGCTGTACCATGACTCGCATGAACAGTCGACAAGAGAGGCTTTTACTGGGGTTATACAGTATCTTGGATTGGTAGTCTGAAATTATTCCAGATTTTCAGACTCATAATTTGGATATATCTATTTTTTAAATATTTTTTAGTGTAATTTGCTCAGAACTTAATGCTTTTTTTATATATATATATATATATATATATATATATATATATATATACATATATATATATATATATATATATATATATATAGTGTATATATATATATATAATGTATACACGATGTGTATATATATATATATATATATATATATATACATGATACACGTGTATACGATATATATACGTATACGCTGTGTACATGTACACACGCACGTATATATGTGTGTACATGTACACACGTATATACGTACGTGTGTACATGTACACACGTACGTATATACACACGTACGTGTATATATATACACATATATATATATACATATATATGAAACTTGAAAATTCAGTCATGAAAAAGCAGGTGGGTTCTAAAATAAAAGTGGAAGCAAGGGGAAAACGTGACCTACTCCATGCTTGTCAAACCGGAGGCACCATTAATAACTTTAGTAATAATGTTTATGAATGCACTTTTATGTGCAGAACTTTCTATTCAGGTTTGCAATGTACTTCCAGTTCTGCATAATAAAAGCACAAGCACATGCAAATCAACAGAAGAGGGAGCTGAAATTACACCAGTTCAACACTGGCTAATACTGCAACACAAAAACACAGGGAATAGAGAAGTCTGACGTATGTGTGCAGGCTATCTGTAGTAATACACATCTTAATGGAATATAGGAAAAGAAAAAAAGCAGAAAACAAGTCAGTCCCTGGAAACAAATGTTAGTTGTAGCCTTAGGTGTTTCTATATTTTAAATATACAGTGTACAAAATGAAAATGCACAGTTAATGGATCCTGTCAGAGCTCTGACTTTGGTCATGTTGCAGGCTAAACTATTATCTTCACCTTATAAATCTTCAGCACGGGATTCTTTTTTCCACTTTTGGCTTCTGTATATAAATATATTTTCTGAGAAAATATATTTCCAAACAAATGGGAGCATTGTTGGAGTGCATGTATACAGACATATTTCTGAATATTTCTGAATGACTTTGTTGTAAATGTCCTTCTGTCTTTATATTATATTATCATTATATCATTGCTCAAAGCATTTAATTTTTGCTTTTTCCAAGACCAAATAGAAGATGTATTTTGTGCTCTCTTCAGTCGATACAATGATGTAGTCCTACAGTAAGAGGGCTATTCCTGTTTACTGTTACATTCAGATGAAAGCGAAGTGGGCTTCGTGAGTCATACCGGCTTTCAAGGAGCATCTTGTTATTTATAACTTGCTGTCCAAACGTCCAATGGCAAACAAGATACTGTAACATGTCCATGCCTCAGTCTCTGGCACAGCTGAAGGTGACCTTTAATGGACAGGAATAGAAGGTTGCAGACTAATTGGACACAACACAAACATGTAGTGTAGAGGAATTATTTTAGGATGCAACAGTTATACTGATGGCACATTCTATATCACATGTGCAGAGTTATATTATTTTGTCATAGGGCAGAAAACACATCTTATTAAAAGGATGTTATAACAAGAGCACTAAATCATTCAGCACAGCCTGAAGTCTGTTTGATTTGGCCACAATGACTTGTAATGGCTTTGTCAGCTCTGTCAGACTGTGTTCCCGAGCCTTTGAAATGAGAAATCAATGCAGAGGTTGACTTGGCACCTGATGTTAAGTGGCGAGGTCAGCATGTGGATGTACTGTTAAGCTAAGGCGTCAGCAGAAAAGTCATAAAAATCCCTCTTTCTTCATCTTTTGGGATCAAAGAAAGGAGCACAGAGCTTCACACACATACACCAAAAAGTCACATACTTTATGCTTCTGTTTTTATTCTGATCTTCAGTTCGCGATGAGAGGAACTTTGGATCAATAAGGTGACAGCCGGGTTCTTGTTGCTTTGACAGTAACAAGTCAAATAAGACTGTGTAACTGTGCTTGCAAGTGCTTAGTTTTGTAATAAAAAAATGCACAGTTTTATCACTCCTCTTCCTTCCTATTGAAAAAAAAAGTGTTCATCTTTTCTGTCGGGCACAAACTACTCATGTGACCTTCTGAGTCATCTAAATTGGCAAGACTGAACCATGATGATAAACAGGAAGTATGTCTGGGTGAATAGGAGCAGGTGGGGGGGAACAGAAAGATGGGGCCTTTTAATTGTGTTCCTTGCAGCAGCAATGGCAATGAAACAAAACAGGTTTGATTTTGTTGTCGCAGCTTCACAAGGGGTGCATACGAGGTGACATCTGTTCAGGAATCCCTGCTCATATAAAGGCTTCGGCGCTCTTCTTCTCAAATAGAGAGATTAATAAATGCCTCCTGACTGGATTAGGATTAAAAGAAAAAAAATGCACACACACAACACCATGATGTGTGTGTGTGCAAGCGTGTGCGGGTGCATCATCGACGTCGCCACAATATGCTGTACGTTATCTCTGCGCAGCCACCTGTTTATATGAAGGGAGTCAACAAACATCTTGTGAATTCCAATAAGGCTCACCTTCGGAGTACACACACTTCATCATCATGAAGCTAGTACTGTTCGCTGTAATCTAAATCCCTTATTTGAAAGCTGTGTGTGTGTGTGTGTGTGTGTGTGAAAGCAAGACGGGAGGGTGGCTGCAGAGAGGGAGGGAGATTAAAACTGCCAGTTTTCAGTGGTTTTATAGGGGCAACGTGCAGAGTGGGGTTAAGATAATGGGTCTCTGGTATCAGCGAGGGATTGATCGCAGGGTTAATTAGCAAGACCACGCTCATCATCAAACTGACAGGTAAACCAGAGATCTGACAGCACACGTGGTAAACACACTGAAAGGACTTGTGGTCATCTCCAGCACAGCTCTTATTTTTTTTACACCAACAGATTGTAAATTTCAAAAGTAAAACATGGAGGAAACACTCTTCTGCTACGCCTGAAATACTTTAATATTCACGTCACATGCTGCTCCCATTTTCAGTGAGGAAATAAGACTTTTTAAAACTGGAAACGTGTCGAGAATTAAAGCCGCTAATCTTGAGGATTAATACAATTGAGTTTGCTGGATTTTGGTAATGCCCTGTTTCCTAAGCTTTGCCCATTAGGCACCTGCTGCTGTCACACTCGGATGGCCTCACAGGAAATTGCCTGGTTTTATGGGGGGGTGAGAGTATGCCAAGGCATTTGAACTGAAAGACACACACACACACACACACACACACACACACACGCACAACACAAAGGCGCGAGGTGAGATTTTGCTGTTCTTGTCCTTTGGCTTTATGAGGCAATTATCAGCTTCAATATGTGTGCTTGTGTGTGTGTGAATGCGTCGGTGCGTGTCTGCAGGCAGGTGCGTCAGCAGACCCTGACAGTCAGATTTCATGCACCACAGGCTGTGCTGCAGACATACTCTGTCTTGGAGTAGAAGAGATGATTGACCCGTAGCTCTTCCAGGATGCTTTCACAAACATGGTGATTTCGAGGAGCCAATTGTGAGTGAGCCACAGGCCACCGATTACCATAGCTCCTCACCTCGCTTCACTGTGGCAGCTTGAATACAGAGACTGTGCTGCTTGTCAGTTCAGGTCCAGTTACCAAGTGTCATAGATGGAGCTCATTAATATTTTCAGTAGTTACACAATATTTGGATATTATTTTGCTTTTTCTACAATGACACTTATGCATCCAAAACCTATGTAGCCTATTACTAAACTAAAGTATATTATAAAATGGAGGTCAAGGAACAGCATGCCATACTCACACACTGATTTTTGGACAGATTATTACACACCGATCAGTCATAACATTATGGACTTGGACCTGCCTAATAGTGTGTTGTTCCCCTTTTTGCTGCTAATACAACCTTGACCTGACCCCTGAAGGTGTGCTGTGCTATCTGACATCTTTCTGTCAGAACCACCAATAACCTCTTTGGCAATTGAAGCTACAGTATCTCGTCTGTTTGGTTCAGACTCCCTGGGCCAGCCTTCACTCCCCACCCAATGAGCTTTGGCTACCCGTGACCCTGTCACTGGTTCACCACTGTTCTTGGACCACTTTTTATACACTAAGAGGCATTAAAAACACAACATTGTATTTTTTTTCGATATTAATTTGAATTTTCATAATTTATTGGGCGACTTCACTTGGTATGATACTGAACATGAATGAACAAAAGCAACAATAGAAAAATTAATCGACATGGATTACAAATGTCGGTATCTTGTGTGATCGTCGTGGCATAGACATGATGAGCACGTTGATTTCAGCCACTGGAATCACTTCCCACTCTTCCAAGAGTGCAGTATGGAGATCAGCAACCGTCACCGGCAGTGGAATACGACCCCGTACATGGCGATCCAGATTGTTCCAAAGGTGTTCAATTGGATTCATATCCGGGGAATAAGGCGGCCAGTCCATAACCTGCACATTATGTCTGGCATAACGTGCCTGCAGGCATCTGTGGACGCCAAAATGCCTGGCTACCCCCGCTTCGGTCATTCTGGATCTCAGCATACCAATGGCCTGCTCCCTCATGTTTGCTGCTAAGCATGGCATGGTGACCGTCTGTGACAGCTTGCATTTTTCCTCTGGGTTTTTAAAGCCTTGACCAGTTGAGCTCAAATCACCAGAAGAACTCACTGAAAGCTTTCAAACAATGTCCTAACGAATCACACATGCAAAAACAGGGATTGGTACCATCTGCCACGTTAATTTATTGTTTGAGCTGAAAAATGTGGCTCCATAGTTTCAATAGCCACGAGTGGTAAACAAAACATTTTTTTTATACAAAGTAGTTGTATCCAATCTTATTTTACATTGACTTGGCCAATTTAATTGGCTGATTATAGCCCTTTTCAAAATAATAAACATCTGCTGGTATTTTGCAGATTAATCGCAGATTATTTTCATTAAATGGTGTCATCGCACTATTTTCCTGTAGATGGAGCATCAAATCTCATCGCTCCTCAGCGCCCAACTTTTCGAGCAACTCTCTCAAGTATGTGCCGCGACACTTTCACTTTTCACGCAGTTGCATCCGGTGTGAATGCACCTTTATTTGGTGCAGCCATGAAAAGTTAAAATGAATAACATCCCTGTCGTTTTTTTTTCTAGAGTAACCTTCATGAGGTCATGTCACACATTTGACTTTGTGAGCAATTAACATACTGGTTGCTCACTAGTAGTGTTCAGATTAATTTGATGTTGGTGTAAGACTGTTTGTGTGACTATTATATTCAAAACAAAAAAGATGGTAAAGAATGATGGAGCAGTGAAAATGTGATTTCAAATTTAAGGGCATCAGAGGGCTGCTGAGATCAGACATTTATTTTATTTTATAACTCCTTTTATGTTTACATTATTGCTTATTTTATTTCAGAGACTGACTGAAATTTTGCACATTTTTTGTGCACAAAGTTCACTTCTTTGTTCTAGAAAAAGTTAAGTGTTAAGCCTTCAATTTAAATTGTTGTTGCAAGTGTTAAAGGGCTAAATTTCATAAAAAAATATTATCGGCCAATTAATCGGTGATCAGATTTCTATCTATCTATAAAAGGTGGTGTAGTTGGAGGGTTGGGGGTCATGATGTCATGTCTGAGCATCGATATTCAGTAAATTTGGTTGTATATTAAGTTATATGAGGGGTAATGTGTATTAATGTTACTGTGCCACACTTGTGGCTGGTTGCCTCACAAACAGGTGGAGAGAGAGGAAAAGGGAGGGAGGAGGGTGTTATGTTGACAAGGATGTGGTTTGATTGATGCAGAGCATAATGTTCAACTTTTATCACGTGTGTACAAACCTGAAATACCTGAGGTTTTGGGCATGCAGTTCTGGTCATGCAGAATCAAATAAAGTAACAGCAGCAGCAGTTTGGAACCGCGAATACATATACAGGACATGTTGATGATGGAAAGGCAGGGAACTAAAATAATCATTTACAGGTGTTACAAATGTACAATTTTAAAAGAGGAATTTTCAGTCATTTTTAAGAAAAACATTAAGTGTTAATGTGTGACAGGCAAACAGAAAAACAGTATAGCAGTAGCGCTACACAGTGTGGGCAGTGGACATGTACTACACTAGTCCCATTTATCCTTGATGCGAATGGGTTAATGGGAGTAGACCCACTGTAACCCCATCATGCACAATTATAATAAATCTGCCTTTTGTGCCGCTGCTGTTACTTTTGGGCAGGTAGGTTGTCATGTGTCGAAGTGATCTGCCAGTCAATGAACAGCTCTCCCAGCCCTCCAGGCTGCTGAATGTAATGTGTGAGCAAATTACAAACCAGTTCCACTAAAGTGTAAAAAGAAGTAAATTTCTGCAGTGAGTAGGCCTCTTTTCTAAGTTTCATGGCCCCTTACGATCAACCTGGTGGAAACTCACCTTTATTAACATGGCGTGTGAATCAAATCTCTCTGAACCTACTCGACCATTTGACATCTGGTTTTGATCTATCCATAAGTCATACGCCAGCATTTGTATTTTAAGCAGTAGCAAGAGCAATGCATCACCCAGCGAAACACACAAATGTATCATTGTGACGCCAAGGCTGATGGAAAAACAACACGAAAAGCACTTCATCCATAAGGTAAACAAGGTGCTGAAGAGGTGGAGACTAAGCAGCATTCTGGAACATTTAACTGTCCCAAACGGTCTGACACCGGATGCCACGTACTCCTGCGCTTTTGACACTTGCACTTTGCTCACTCCTTTCACACTCAAATCTGTACGCTGCGCATAAATAGGCCAGCACATGTCAGTATCTCCCCTTTTGTTTCCTACGCGAATCCCCTCCCATGTTGCTTTGCACAAGAGAGAAAGAGAAATTACCAGTCACTTCATTACATCTCCAGCGATGCCTCTACTGACCCCATTCTCATTACTCCACTCCCCACCTACCCAACACCATCTCCATGTACCGCCGCCCTCAGGGAGGAGAATTAGTAATTAGTATGCTGATACATGAGCCAGTGTTGTTGCCATAACTAGTTAAACAGCTATTTCCACCTCTCTCTGTGAAGCACTGAAGAAGCCTCTGATGTGCATGTGTGTATGTGTCTGTGTGTGTGTGTGTGCGTGTGTGTGAGGGTGTGTGCTGGAGTGTGTCTTATAATGAGGCTGAAGTAACCCATCGGTACATACTGTTCTTGTCACAGTGAAAGGTATAACATTGATGAGAGATGCTCTCACTATGTGGTCTAGCACTGACTCACTCTCCCACCCATCTATCCATCCATCTAGCTGTCTTTCTGTCAGTGCGTGGGGTTGTGCAAATACATAAGAATCCACACAGATTCCTGGGATATGCGCTTTGTTCGTTTGTGCGAGCAAAGGAGCATGAGTGAGCGTTACCATGACGATGGCATTAGAAACCAACCTTACATCAAGCGATGTGTGTATATTTGTGCCTTCCTGTTGCGTGTGATTTTTTTTTTATGTGTGCTTTCTGCATTTCAGATGGTTCCATTAGAGCCAAACCAGAGAATTATGGGCCTCTGCAGTGAAAGAGAACAAGAAGAGGAAGAGAGGAGGATGGTGAAGAGATGGAGAGCAGAGGAGAGATTTGTTGGTTGAAATATGCATGATGGAGAGGATGGGATAGAGGAGAAAATGAGCATGCAGAGGAATTAATTAGAGGGAGGAGGATACTGATTGTGGACCCAGATGTTTCCAAATGAGGCGTTGATACCCCCTCCTCACTTTCTCTTTCTTTCACACCTTTGAATATGTCATTTTGCCAATGCTGTGAGCAGAGCAGCCTTTACACATTTGCCAAAACCATGAGTAAGCTGTGTGTGGGCGTGTGTGTGTGCGTGACAGTTGGAGAGTACTTGTCTGTGGCTGTGCCTTAGAGTGTGTACATGTATTTGACCTGACCTACTCTGATCAGATTAGTGGTGTTTTCTCTAGCCAGTGCTACAGTTTGTGAGTCCATGCTTGACCCACAGCATAGGTCACTTCTCCTTCCTCTCAGGTCTCCAACTGTACATCCCCTCGTCTGCTCTGCCACACCATCTCACTCATCGGTATCACATTTTAGAATATTAGATAATTTTTTCCTAGTTGGCCTGCTGCAGAGCTCTACTGGTTCTCTGCTGTACACGCATTGCGCACCAAACAAGTGTGAGTTGTTTCCAAAGGTTCAGCTGCGATGGTAGGCAACTAATGTTTCCGACCTGCATAGGTTTCTTTAAAAGTTGCCGTATGGCAGCATTTTGGATTTTATGAGGTCAAGAGGAAGGTGCGGGGCAAAATAAATACTGTGGAAACACTACATTTTGCATCACAATACCACCCAGAATTGGGATGATTTCATGATGGCAGCCAGAAGACAGTTGAGGAGGTGGTGACACAGCTGCCACCGAACTCGGATACAGTCAAACGGATTTACTAAATCCATTGCTAAAAAAAAAAGGTGTTTCTTTCATATACTTCCATATTGTGTTTGAATGCAAGCTGCAATTATTATTATTATTGATAATCAGGTTAGAATCATCTGAATGGGAACTGAATCAAATTAGAGTTGTGAATAAATTTGCCTCAGGGTGATGACAAGGGAGATGTTTTATATGTTTAATATTAAGGCCTGCTGTTGACCTCCTTGGTGGTTTGGATATTGGCTACAACAGCCAACAGTTTCAAACTATCAAGCCAAAGCCGAGCCAGCCTCTGGGCCGTCTTGGTGCTAATGGCCTGCGATTTCTGGCCCGACCTAAACCATGGTCTTAGTGGTGCTAAAGCAGGGCTAGGCAGAGTCAAGCTTTGTCAGTTCCATGCCAAGTAAAGCAGTAACGCAAAGTTTGTCCTACATTTGCTGTCAACTGCATAGTCTACTACTATCGATGTAAACAAATAGCCTATCAGTTAGTGAGCTTTCGTCTATACAGCCTCGTGACTATGTGGTATAGCTGGCATTATGAACGGATTATTTTATGAGTTATGTTTTACATACCTCAATTCTTTTGTGTTTCCATGCCTTGGCTCTCAGTCGTCATTCCTGTTGTAATTTGATTTGTTCTTTGCCATCGCTCCGCATATAACCTCTGTATCAGCTTCTTTCTTCCTTTATCAAACTCATCATCTTGTCTCCGTTGGAACATGATCAACATGAGGACGATCCGCATCAGCAGAGGTTCCATCGCAAGCGGGGGCGTAACCCGGAGGGGCTAGTAACCAGACAGTGTGAATGTTGCACTCTGGAAAATAGAGATAAAGAATCACACAAGTGATGCAGTGTTTCTTCAACCAGAGCTTCAGTGAAGTGAGTCTGAATCATACATGCAGAGTACATCTGCACAGAAACAACGTACATCTGCATACTGTATAAGTACTGTTTAAAACACTTTTCTTTTAACTGCATATACATTTAACACCCTAAACCAGCAGTATTTTTAATACATGCGCTGCATTATAGCACTGAATCTGAATGTATTAATAATAAGAAAATACAGCATTTCTCACATATAACACAACTTCCTTATTAGCTCAACATCATCAGCAACCCTTATGAAAGGTAGCTCAGTGAAGTCACACCCTTTTTCTAATTAAACAAGCTAACTTGAACCAATAAAGCAAATACACAGGACACAAACCGTGAAAAACACATTCACCCATATGCACACATACATGTAAACAATGAAAAAGTGTGACGTAGTTACACTAGATGGCGGCAATCTCGCCTTTCAAATACTCAGCAAACAAAGTCTTAGCTTATCCAAGCATCATATACATGTTCTTCTCACAGTCAAAATGTCTCATAAAACTATCAACAACAGTCTCACAGTTCACATTATCCACCACATACCTGGAAAATAAGGATAAAGAATCACACAAGTTATGTAGTGTTTCCTCAACCAGAGCTTTAGTGAAGTAAGGAAAACATTGCGCGATATCCCCTGTACTTGGACGTAGCCCAAAATATTCGATCACTGATCCTTAGGGATCTAGACCCCCTCAATGGAAAACAGAGATTATTTCACTACAGCTTAGTTCCTGTCACAAATAAACAAGTAATGAAGTAAATATGAAGCTATGTACCGCTTTAATCCCTTCTGAAACATGGAATGAGTTCACAGTTTTAATCCATTTTTTTAAACTCTTTATTACCGTTCTTTTCTTTCACTCATATCTAAAATTACTTTATGGTATTTTTTTAATCACGTCAGCCCTTTTCAATGAATTATTCCTATTACGAGGGGTTTCTTTCCCAACCAGATTTTAACTTATTGCTGATATATATATATATTACATGAACACAAACAGTTTCGGGGCCTAGGGCTGTTAGCACTGAGGTAGCCTCCTAATGGCCCTAGCCCAGCCTGGCTCGACAGTCTTGAAACCAGCTATTGACACGGATCCATGTTAAACAGTTTCTTTGTCAATTTCTTAGTAATTCAGTGCTTCCCAGTCTTTGTCATTCACACAACAGGCTGATTTCTGATCCACACAATGAGCTATCCAGACTGACAAGAAGGGCACTGGTATTGGATCTGAGATGAGGTATCAACATTGGTATTTGATCAGTACTTTCCCCAAAATGAATTGTACAACCCACAGGCTCAAATCGCATACTGCTACGCCTGTACGTTTTTGGCATCACATAAACTTAATCACATAACGTTACTAATTACTCAATCTAGACTTGGATTATCGTGTTCTTTCCAGCAGTAGCAACACGCCAACACTCATGCAGCCCACTGTATATTTTTAACACCATTTTCAGTCTGAGGCAGGGGTGGATCGAGGAGTTAAGTCGAGAAAGACCAGGGCATGCACAATGTGCATTCAGTAAATTTAGGTGGTTGACATGCAGCAAAAGGTTTTTGGTTGGTCTCTGTCATCTCTAAGTACCCCTCTTAAAAAGTATCTTATTCAGTCTGTGAGATCATTAATATTAAAGGGGAAGTTCGTGGGCCTCATTTCTGGGATAAAATACTGCCATTTACTCACCCATATCACTTCGGAGTCATTTGAAGTATTTCTGACGATATTTGGATTTGATGACATCCATTTAACAGGAGTGAATGGGGCACAGAAATGCAGCCAGTTAATGACACAAACTTGACCAATTCTCAAATAACAGATGTTTAACAAGATGGGCTACACTATTACTATTGTCATTTGAGTCCTGAGTTGTCCATAACTTCAGAAAATCCAATCTGTAAACAGATTCTACCTGTGTATCATACAGTTGGTCAAAAGTTGACATACATATACATAAGAACATTATGTCATGGGTCTCTTGAGTTTCCAGTTATTTTTACAAATGCACACAGCAATGCTAATAGTTGGTTACATGTCCCCTGGCCATTTTCACTTCGGTTAGGCACTTTTGGTAGCCATCCACAAGCTTCTGGTTGAATCTTTGACGACTCCTCTTGACAGAATTGGTGCAGTTCAGTTAAATTTGTTGGCTTTCTGACATGGACTTGTTTCTTCAGCATTGTCCACATGTTCTCAATGGGGTTTAAGTCAGGACTTTTCTAAAACCTTAATTCTAGCCTGATTTAGCCATTCCATTACCACTTTTTATGTGTGTTTGGGATCATTGTTCGATTGGAACACCCACTACGCCCAAGACCCAACCTTCAGGCTGATGATTTTAGGTTATCTTGAAGAATTTGAAGGTAATCCTCCTTCTTCATTATGCCATTTACTCTCTGTAAAGCACTAGTTCCATTGGCAGCAAAACAGCCCCACAGCATAATACTACCTTGAAGGTAGGCATGGTGTTCTTCTTAAAGGTCTCACCTTTTCTCCCCCAAACATATTGCTGGGCATCGTGGCCAAACAGCTCAATTTTTGTTTCGTCTGACCACAGAACTTTCCTCCAGAAGGACTTATCTTTGTCCATATGTTCAGCAGCAAACTTCAGTCGAACCTTAAGGTGCCGCTTTTGGAGCAAAGGCTTCCTTCTTGCACGGCAGCCTCTCAGTCCATGGCAATGCAAAACACGCTTGACTGTGGACACTGACACCTGTGTTCCAGCAGCTTCTAATTCTTGGCAGATCTGCTTTTTGGTGGTTCTCGGTTGACTCTTCACCCTCCTGACCAATTTTCTCTCAGCAGCAGGTGATAGCTTGCATTTTCTTCCTGATCGTGGCAGTGATAAAACAGTGCCATGCACTTTATACTTCCAAACAATTGTTTGCACTGTTGCTCTTGGGAGCTGCAGCTGCTTTGAAATGGCTCCAAGTGACTTTCCTCACTTGTTCAAGTCAATGATTCGCTTTTTCAGATCCATGCTGAGCTCCATTGACTTTCCCATTGTAGCGTTTGTGGGCGTTTGTATCCGATGAGTCCTATTTAAATGGCCTCAGAGAAGTCACCAGCTGTAGTCTCTCATGATCACTCACAAGAAGATAAGAGGCCATGCTATGAAGCACCAAATTTGTCACCAAAATTTGTCACCAAAATTGCTAATTCATGTTGCTGTATGTATATTTTTGACCAAGCAGATTTGGTCACATTTTCAGTTAACCCATAATAATGTCATAAATAAAACAAACTTCGTGAATGTTTTTTTGTGACAAAGAAGTATCTGTTCCAATCAGATCAGAGAAAATCTGAGTTGTAGAAATAACTGGAAACTCAAGAAAGAACTCATTATGTTCTTTACAAGTGTATGTAAAATTTTGACCACGACAGTAGTTTACTAAGGACCCCTAGTGCCTACCTGTCACAGTGAATGAACTAATATACTTATTTGTGATGTTGTCACATACACATACATGCTTTGTCAGAAATAAGGTCCAATTCGAAAAACATAACTTCCCCTTTAATAAAATCTATTTATTCTATCTATTTCAATGTTTGACTTACTGGGCCATGTCCGAACTGATGTGGCAGCATTTTTTTTATTTCAGCTACAAAACAAATTAAGATTATGACCTCAAAAACTTTACAGTTTTAGCATTTAGCGAATTGGCCGATAATAAATTTTGATGAAAAGTCTTTTTCAGCCTTGCAACAAATGAAATCAATTGGAAGCATAACTACAATTTCACAACTTCCAAGAACTAAGAAGTGAACTTTGTGTACAATATAACATGGAAAATTGCAGTAAATCTCTGAAATAAAATAAATAATAATGTAAAGATTAAATGAGTCTTGAAGTAAAATAAATGCCTTTTCTCAGCAGCCCTCTGATGGCCTTAAACGTTTGTTAACGTTGCTCACAAAGTCAAAATAAGAGTAACATGACCTCATGACTGTTACAGTAGAAGAAGAGATGACAGTTACGTTATTCTTTTTAACTTTCCTTTACTGCACTGGACGTGACTGTGTGAAACGAAAGTCAAAATGTTGCGGTGCATACTGCTGTAGTTAGGCACAAGGGAGTGATTAGAGTCGGTGCTCCATCTACTGTATAAATAGCACTAAGACACCATGTAATGTCTGCACTTTTATGAAAATAATCTTTGATCTGCAAAATTCTAGCTGATTTCTAGCCAATTAAATCGGCCACCTGTGTAAGTGGTCGAACCTGAGTCAGAATCTATCAAAAGTGGTCCAAGAAAGGAACAGTGGTGAACCAGTGACAGCGTCATGAGCGGCCAAGGCTCATTGACGCAGGTGGGGAGTGAAGGCTGGTCCTTGCGGTCAGATCCAGACAAGCTACTGTTGCTCAGATTGCCAAAGAATTTAATGCTGATTCTGTTAGAAAGTTGTCAGAATACACAGAGCATCGCAGTTTGTTGCATATGGAGCTGTTCTGGCAGAAAAAGAGGGACCATCACAGTAATAGGCAGGTGGTAATAAGGTTATGCCTGATCAGCGTAGTTTCTCAGTAAAAGTCGTATAATGTTGGCACTGAACATAAATGGTGTGGTGCGGAATCGCTTCTCTGGTATCTCCTACAGGGGCTCTGTCATGATCTCATTGACCAACTGATTGACTATTTGCTTCTGTTTCCTACATCTGGGAGCCAAATATTTATTTTCTAACTCTGTCTACTATTGGTGTTAAAAGCAAACATTTGCTGTTGAACACCACTGTTGAGCATCATGGTTTGTAGCCTTGCTGGTTTATGTAATGTCATACCTTCTATCCTCTCTCATCCAGTCAGAACACAGTGTAACATGGGTTTGATTTTTTGATCCATTTCATAAAGCATTTACATTGTTTTTACATCCCACCCAAGTACTATAGCATGTATCCTGTGTAATGGTCAATACTATCAAGCAAACAACAGCATGACTTATAATGAGGCTCACGTCCCTTTCAGCCAATTTAAACTCTGCCCTGATAACACATACAAGACCTGGGTATCTTTTCTCTGCTATTACTCATTACACAGCTATCTCTCACAGTAGTCTATCAACTGTGTGTTTCCTTAGCTCACTGCCCCTTAGAGACCAAGGGACAATCTCACATCCTTGCTGTCCTGCAGAAAAAAAGTTTTAATAGTTTTGAGAAAACATGTTGGCTTTCATGTTTTTGACTTCATTTACATAATTTACATGTTGTAACACTCCGTTCTCTTCCTTGTTTTACATTTGAAGTCATGCTCACATACTTCACTTCCTTGTTTACAGAGTCGTGCGGACACACCCAGCTGATCAGATGGACGCTTAAAAATGATGTCACATGTGCAGTAGCGGGTCGGCGAGCTGGAGACTCGGTCTAGAAAGAAAGTAAATGCCGGTACCATCGCAAACAGCGGATCAGATTGTGAGGTTTGGGGTAGTTTTAGTCCCTCGGCCACATCTGGATTGTCGCACACTCCACTCTCCACCTCCCCAGGCTCGGATCTGCTGCACTACACTCGGTAAAACTGCTGGAGAAGCAATGATGGCACAGCATGCTGTAAAAGTTTGACTGACTGACTGATTGACAGATTGACAGATCAGAACTGTTTAATTTTTTTTTGTCCTCATTAAAAATAGACTGAACAATGACCTGAACTTTGAAGAGAGTTTTTTTAACTCCTTGGACTCTGAGAAGGGTGTTGTTTTTCTCCTTTGTTTGAATTGAAAAAAAAATGTGTTGGGTTGAATATAATTTTCCTTTATTTGAAAAAAATGTATTTGAACATAATTTTCAATGAAAAAAAAGAGTGTTGGTTTCATTCATTTTATTAAGGTTGGTTGTTAAGTTTTACGCTTTAACATCCTTTGTGTGGTTTTTGGTGAGTTGAAAAAGACAACAATCGACTTGACTTAAAAAGAACAAATAAGCATTGTCAGGCTCATTACCTGACTGGCACCCTAGAAAACAAATAAACTAATAAAAAGACCAAAGTCAGTAATAATAATAATAAAGAAAAGTTGAGTGACTATAAAAACCGCTACAATGTGAAGGGGGAAATACCAGTGGTCTGTTGTGAATGTGGCAAGAACTCTGCAGACTAATGTTGTGCTGCATTAAAAAGTCAAAAGTGACCCATCTGAACCCAGAGAGAGATAAAAAAGAGGGTCATAGGCAGAAAAGAGAGGCAAAAAGTGTTAGAAGAGGAGTATGTGTGGTCTCAAAGTGCTCCACCCGTCATTCAAGCTTTGGGGGTTTATCATTCGGAGCAAATTCACCTGGCTTAGCTGCCTGTGCTGTAGGTTCGGCAGATATCTGTGTGTGCACACTCTGAAGATGTGACAGCAGGTATCCACCAGGGGGGAGAGATATGACACTGTGTCATTATGTGCAATGCATATAAAATGCACAGCAAATAAGCTCTTCTTTTTATGTTTGCCTCTGTTTTGTTCTCTTGGGACATGGAAACACAACACACATGCTTAGATACAATGGGAGCAGTGGGCTGGAAGGGTAGATAGAACTGAACGGATGTTCGCCTCAGTTATCTTCTCCCAGTCAATGTGCCAAACAACGACTCCCAGAGAGGCTTGAAATCACAATCATGCTCATGTGAAGATGAAAATATTTTGGATGAGTGAATTCACCAGCCCAAGCTTTTTTTCCCCCTGTTCTGCATTTTTGCGATGCCATACTGGCACACCTTGTTCACTTAAGTGCACACACACATACATTAAAGTCCATGTTTGCAGTTTACAGTTTGCAGCTGTATAAATCATTGTGACATCCAAAAATACAAATCAGGAGTCTGTAAGATTTCTCTTTAAACAGAAAAGATTATATAAATTTGGGTAACATTAGGAAGTAACTCTTATTTTAACAAATACTAAAGACAAAGTGGGTGGCATGGCGGTGTAGTGGTTAGCACTGTTGCCTCACAGCAAGAAGGTACTTGGTTCGATTCCCTGCCCGGGGCCTTTCTGTGTGGAGTTTGCATGTTCTCTCCGTGTCTGCGTGGGTTCTCTCCGGGTACTCCGGCTTCCTCCCACCATCCAAAAACATGCATGGAGATTAGGTTAATTGGCTAATTTAAATTGCCCATAGGTGTGAATGTGAGTGTGAGTGGTTGTCTGTCTCTATGTGCCCTGCGATGAACTGGAGACTTGTCCAGGATGGATAAAGACAAAGTGAAGCACATAACGAATTAATGATAGTCTTCCTCATCAACAAAGTAAGTCATACCTGGTCAACTGCTCATCACGGTGCAGTGACAGCCCCCTATTAACAGCTAGTGGTAATTAATGCTGTGAGTTAATGCATTATAATTGTGAGATAAAAAGAATTGATTGTATTGCTAATCCATAGAAACTGGACATACTGTAGGGATACAGGAATAGGAATCTAGGAATTCATTTATTAGGGAAAAATATTTTTACATTTGTACACACCATCGTTATTAAAACATTTCCCAAGTTACATTTTAAAGTGTGACACCAACTGAATTGTCATTGTCTTATGCTTTGATGTTGACTTCATGTGTATTTAGTGAACAGAGCTCAGATTTCATGATCATTTACAGCAGGCTGTAAGAGTTAATTGACTGAGACGAGACTCCCTCTGCCTGATTGTTGTTATTCTCACAAAATGAACAGCTCATCAGAGAAATAGCCAAATTAACTTTTAAATTGTAGTTACAGAAATCTGTCTCCAAAATAAGCCACAGGGGAAATTTTGGCACTTTTTATCATTGTTATCCAGGATGCATACTGAAAGCATTACACTAAAGAAATGCAGTGATAAGCCTGCCTCATAGCTTCCTGTAAGGCTAACACAGCTCAGGCCAAAGGCTGACTGGAAGATGTATTTGCAGGGATTTCACAAATGCAATTTTCCTCTTGATGCCGGAGCAGTGGTCACAGCGGAGAATGAGAGTGGACACAGGGTAGCATATTATACAATGTGGTGAGTTTGTGGCAGCACATACTTGCTCAAAGTCATGTATTTGCTTCATGTCTGATTATTGCTTCTCTTTATTTCTCTTGCCATCTTACACTACACACAAATTGGTATTTGACTATTTCATACATGGTTGAAACTAGAGAGGATTCTTTATTTAACAAATAAAGAAGCGAATAAATCTCATATCAGCATTCAGATAGAGGGCACACTGTAACTGAAATTTCAATGGCCAGTGGGTCACAATCCTCCTGCCATTAAGCTGGTTGATCCAAGATTGAATCCAGGTTCCAGAGGAGGTTACATGGCTCTCTGAAACAGCAAGGTGCTGACCATTTGTCAGCAAGGTAACAGCCAACAAGGCCTTGCCAACATGTGTACTCTGACAATCAGACTGCATGCAAAAGGACAAAACCATGACAGTAAAGTAGCCTTTTGTGCAGTTTGATCTGATGATCACAACTTCACTGTCAGCTTTGTGTAATTAAGAGTGTATAAAAGAGAGATTTTAAATTATTTGGCGGTCGAGTTATTGTGCATCTCACGCTACAGGTAATGTCAGTGTTGAAACAAGAGGCACGTTCACTTTTTTATTATCCTCGCAACAAAGGCCTCTTGGCAGCACTTTTTACACACATACATGTAAACACACACAAGCATCGGCAGAACTTCACCCGTCTTTCCATTCAAATCTGCCATCTGCTCTCGTATCTTCTTCCCCCTCACTTCCCAGACCTCTTCAGCCCCTTTCCTCTTGGCCCATTACATTTCATCATCTCGGCTATCCCTTCTGTCATAAGTGGCCATCAGCTTTTAACAAGACGCGGGAGGCCAGTGAAGCAAGCATGGTTAAACGCTCTCTGCCCCTCCATTTCCCTCTCTTGAACGCGGTGGTGATGGAGTCTCATGTCTGGAAGCTTTATTTCCCCTGGGGGCACTCTAGCATATTGTGGGTCATTTGTAGCGCTTAGATGGCTGAGCTAGTGAACAGATCTCAGCCTAAGCTCCTCCACAGAGTGCCTCAGTCTGTAAGCCTCCAGCCAACAAAGAGAGGAGGATCGCAATGCATGATCAGTTTTCTGCCACAGTGAAGTAGCTGCAAAGCGATGGCTGCAATGGCCGAGAGTATGCAGTGTCCAGTCCATTTTCCTGAATTATTCTATTTTTACTGTTAAGACACAAGAAGACCAACTGACTGTATGTAGCCCTGTTCCCAGGGATGTCGCAGGTCTTTTTGACAGTGTGAAAGGGTTGTTGCGGCATTGTGACCTGGCTCAAATGACCCTCCAATCGACCTGGGAATAAAGCGGCTCGGTTCGGATCGTCTGTAATATGAAAGACGTCCCGCGTCATCCCGCTAAATTACCCGTTTACGTTGATGTACCTTTGGTTTCTTCACTGGGCAGTTTGTCAGGCTGTCATTGTGGAGGCTCCAGGGCTGCAGAGCTACTCGCTCAGATCTCAAAACAGAGCAAAGTTTTGGTCCACTCTAGGGCTGCGCAGGACATGCATTATTTGCGGTAGACGGTAGAAAATTTGGCCCACGGTAGAGATTTGCGCAGTAGTGTCCTACCGTTGATGACATCATCGCACCTGCCTCGAAGTGAAAATGACTGCAACCACAGAGACAGCAGAGAAGGAGGAGCTGGTAAAAACAAAACAAAACGGTGCCACGTCCGTGATTTGGCTTTAAAAAGTCAGATGTGGAGCAGAAAGAAGTTATTTGATTGGTATTATTGGTTGTCATATGTTCTACTGTTTGTGTTGAATATAGCCATTTGTTTAACAAGTTATCCGTTATTGCGGTCACAATGCTAATTTAATTTAGCCCATTTATGGCATTTTCCCTTATGTGTTAGCATTAAGCTAGCGGACTTTGTGTAGGGTGTAGTGTTAACAGTGTGAAGTTACTTGTTTTGTTTTCTACAATTACAGTTTTGCACAATACATTTTCTTGAAGTAATATTCTTCACTTTTATATTATTTAATAATAAAAAACAACTTTCTACTTGAATGCTTTTACCATGGGCTATGGTCACCATTAAGAAACTGTTATGCTGTAATTGACATACCAAAGTATACCGTGATATACTTATACAGTCTACCATCTATGGTTCAAATTTTAGGCCATATCTCCCACCCCTAGTCCACTCCCATAAGATCAGTCAAGGCAGAGAGACTGATCTCTGAAGGGCATTTATTTCAATCAAACAAATCAAATGTGTCACTACACAGTCTTTAATGGAAGCACGTATGTGAATTAGCTCTTTGTCAGTCTCGGTAAATTCCACCGATTGGGAAATCCTGGTGTGAACTGCGCATGCATGACCTTGTTTATATACAACTTGTATGGCAATATGGCACATATTTGCAATGACATATGAGAGGGAGGAAAAAACACACATGCAGCTCTCACAGCGGGAGGTCAGATCCCGAAATTTGTGTACACACAGAGTTGTTCTGTAATCTGTAGTTATTTTAACCCAAACCAATGTTGTTTTTCCAAAATGGAGTATTTTTTGCCAAACCTAATCAAGTTCTTTCCTATGAAGACAGAAGTTAATTTCGAAAAGACTGACAGTGTTGAGCAGAGTTGCTAATCTTGTGTACTTATTCACATTTTGAAACGTATGCTTCACTGTTAAGGCTTTGAGGATGTGTTTGGAGAATATACTGTTGTCATGGATAATGAGTTGGCTGGTCTTACCAGACCTGCTGTGCCCAGTTGCTGCTGCTAAACTGCGAATGGAAAATCACTGTTTGAGGAAGAAGTTTAGTGAATGGTCAATTCTGTGTTCCACAGTCAATTATGTTTACAGCTCAAACACTGTAACTGCAGTCATCATTCAAATAAACAACCACTGTACAAACCATATCCGTAGATGCTTCCAAATAGCTGTTCAAACAGACATGGGTGAGATAAAAACAATTACGAACAAACCAGGAGACTAATCCACAACATGAAAACAATTTGCTGATAACATAAAGTTATTCAGAGAAGGTTAATGGAGCTAAATCCGCACTGTCGAAGGTGCGATAATGTGCGATACAGCTTTTAGCTGCTGTCGTTCTGGCAAATGCTTATTTGGACCTGGGACAAAAGATCATTTGCTGATGTGAGCGGAGTGACAACCACAACAAGAGAGGCGGAGGGAAAACTGCTTCAACATTCATTTACGAGCGACACAGAAATAAACTGGAAGCATGAAAAGTGAATCAGTACAGCCTAATTGGCGTGGACTTACCCCTGATGAACAATCCCAGTTCAACCTTTGACTGTGTAGCAGAAAGACAGTAACAGACAAAGATCAAGACAGATGAAGTGGCGTCCTTTGCTTCTCAGAGAAAGCTTATTATGTTTATTATGTGAAGGGTTTAGTGGGGATAAGTAAGCTCCCTTTGGTGGCAGTGTTTTCTCTTCTTTGTGGCATCTGGGTGATATGTAAGGCATCAAATAAACATTTTGTTCTCAAAGTTGATGTGTTAGAAGCAGACAAATGGGAAGGCGTCAGGATTTGAGCAAGGGCCAAATTAGTGCTGTGCAATATGGACAAAATTGTATAGCTCGATACAGCTAATTTAATATCCCGATACAAGAAATCTCTATATAATATTTTTTTCTGATGTAATGTTACTGGTAACATAATTCCCTTGCTCTCTTCTCCGCCTCCGCCATGCGGCTTTGCCTCTGTTTACTCCCAAGCTACCAGTGCGGTAAATGAGTCCTTGTGTGCTACAACAAAGCAGTACTGTTGCTGCAGTTCCATTACCCTTCATATGTCTATGCCTCATACAATGAATATTTTTTTAACACACAAGACACATTTGGATTAGTCAACAGTCATTCTGACATTGAATTGTACTTTACAAAGCGTAGCTAAACCACAACCAGAGTAACACCAATGTCAGTGTTGCAACAGAGCTAACCAAGTAGGCTACACGTTCAAATTACGATACAATCAACATATCTTATGGCAAACATTTTTATATCACACTATGATATACTGTATATCGAAATATCGCACGGCTCTAGTCTCTCCACGTGTGTTCATATATGCATGTGCCTTTCATACTGTATATGTACGTGTTATGCTGCAGAGATGGAGGGAATAGCGTGGTGTTTTCAAGTCACACCTGCTCTATGAGGCTGTTAGCCTCAGCCTGTCCTCCGTGATTTCAACATCGCTCATTATTCAGCCCAGAGCTGACTCCACACTGATTCACCCAAAAAACTCTAATGGAGGATAACGAGCCACACATTTTCCCCCTGCTGCCTACCAGACATTGAGCAGGGATTCTGTAACCACAGAGTGACAGTGCCGCAATCCCTGATCCCATCCATCGAAGAACAAAAAAAGTGAGCTATGTTTCATCATTTGTAAATTACTAGTTCATGATGCTGCTGCTTATGTGCGCCTGATGCACACATCTTTGTAAGAACAGGCAATCTTTTTTAAACCCATATGTACGTACACACTGCATTTGTGTGTCTGGGTCACGCTCCCAAAAACTGTAGCAGTAATAAAACAAACTCATTACTGGCCTATTAAACATCCACACAGAGCAACTGATGGGTCTCATCAAGCTCCAGTGCTGGCGGAGGCCAAATTGGAACAAGTAATACCAAAGTGAGACCCGTTGTCTCCTGTTGCCTCCTGTCGGCTGTACAGATCTAACATCAGTCAGAAGGTTTTGGATAAGGGCATCTGATCAGATAGACTGAATTTGGCCACTGATTAATGAAAAAAATGCATTGTGTAATGCAGGAAATAGGCAGCTTGAAGTGTGCAGGGGGCTTTGGAGAGTTTTAGGGAGGGCGACTGGAGTGCAGAGGATACAGAAAATTGTTTTAGAACAACAAAATGCCAAATAAATTCTTGGAATATTTGCATTTAGTCCACAGGAGCAGCTTCAAAGACCTTATCCACAGACTGTATGGGGCCTGCCTCCCGCAGGAATTGGAGTATAATTCACACTTTGCGTGAATAGCCTTCCAAAAAAAAAGGCACAGCACAGAAAAGATGGTCAATGAAAGTAACCCATCCATCCATTTTCTACCGCTTATCCTCACATGGGGTTGTGGGAGGCTGGAGCCTATCCCAGCTGCAGGGCACATAGAGACAGACAACCACTCCCACTCACATTCACACCAACAGGCAATTTAAATTAACCTAATCTCCATGCATGCACAGACACAGGGAGAATGTGCAAACACCACACAGAAAGCCTCTGGGAATCGAAATGAGAATTGAACCCGGTACCTTCTTGCTGTAAGGCGACAGTGCTAACCACTGCACCACTGTGCCGCCCTCAGTGACAGTAACCCCCATGTAAAAACCCCAAGGACAGTGGGTTTTTTTTCTCTCCTCTGACTTCGTGATTTCCTGTCTGAACATAGCACATATCCCCACTTTCTGATTTTGGCTCTTTGCAGCTCCTGCTATTATTTAGGCTACAACACATTTTAAATTCCCGTTCCGCATCACAAAGCAGGCAGCCGACTCCCCTATCAGTCAAGTAATTCTCTATGCATCGCGTTCGTTTGGTGTGGATAGGAGATAATTAGAAGCTGCATCCTTTTATGCTGGGGAGCATAGAGAGCCCACAAGTGGCATCATACACTTGCTGCTCTCTAAAAGAATTGCCTCACTCACATTTTTTGTCACTGCCATAGGCTGAGTTGGTATGTATGTGGTTGTGTGTGTGTGTGTGTGTGTGTGTGTGTTGTGAAGAGGTTATTTGCGGCAGACTACTGTGGGGCCTTTGTTTCCCTCGTCTCTTTGCTTCTGACAGAGGGAGGAAAGAACTCTAGTGCACTGTGCTTTGATCACACACTGGAACAGCTTCATACAGATAGAGGGGAAGCGGGGAGTGAGACAGAGTGATGGGAAAGTGAAACGTGAATGAGTCAGGGAGCACAGGTGGAACAGACATAGAGATTGACGATGGAGCACAGGGAGCGAGAGAGTCGAAAAAGTGCAAGCGTGAACTTCTGTAGCTAATAAAAAAACTCTGAGGTTTTATGCATCCTCAACCACTGACTGGAAATAAAAAGCAATGGAGGATATAGCTGCCGATGTAAACTAGAAGGTTGGGGAACTGAAACCTTTTTTTTACGACACACTTCCTGAGTGTGGTGGACTGTCTCTGCATTTCTGATGCAGAAAATCTATTCCAAAAGAGGCTGAAAGAAAAATTGTCAATGCAGTAGTATTTGACATTATATTATTAGCAGTTTATTAGTCAGTTTTTATGTCAGGTTACTAACAAATACAAGCCTTGGTGTTGGTATCTGACACAGTCTGTAGCAAGTGTGTTCATTTGAATTGAATGTATATTGGATGACACTTCTTACAATGAATTATATAAAAATTAGGGCTGTCCAAATTAATAGCTTAACACAGATTAATCCACCATCATTACTAATCTGATTAAAATTTTTGTCGATCTGGTAGTGACAGGAGGCAGAAACAACCAAGACTAGTTTATACTTCTGCGTCGCAAAGTCCTCTGAGTAGCCTCAGCCGCAATGAAATGCAGAAGTATAAACTAGTCTTTGCTTTGGTTAAAACACGGCGGCAGAAGCAGCAGCCGCTCACTGTTGCTCACTATGGCTGCTCTAATGTTCACACATTGCTGATCGAGGCTTCCTGAGCATTTTAGGAGCTTCCACTGTCACCAAATATCCACTTCTATAGTCTCCAACTGGAGGCGACGTAGCAACGCATCATTCAAGCCTGACGCACAAGTATAGTAAATAAATGCACGTTGGTTGATTGTGGATAAATGATTTTTTTAAAACAAAGAGACAAAATATTAAGTTGTTTCAAGTTGTGTTGTTAAAACTGTTGAAGGTGTTTAAACACGTTTGTCAAGTGCATATATATAGATATATATATAAAATAAAACAATTAATATAGATTAAAAAGTAAATTATATTTAATGATGATTAATCAAAATTAATCCACAACAACCCTGTGATTAATCTGATTAAACATTTTACTCCTTTGAAAACACTAATAAAAATAAATATTACAAAAATGTGTTGTTTGGTCAACCTTGCAATCATTTCAAAATAGTTATTACTACTCTCTAGTCTCCCCCCTAGTACCTGCAGATGTTCAGCAAGAATATAAGTCCCTCTGGATTTGATGCCAGAAAAAGAAAAAAACATGTTTTATTTTATCACCATTGGACCTTATCTCTCTTTTGACAAAAAATGGAACTCTTTATGTCATGACTTCTTCAAAACAACACACTGAAAGTGACTGCAGCAAGACTGCAGTCGCCTTAATTGTAAAACTAAACTGAACAAAGAGTCCCCATCAACTAACAAACATACCAAGCCAAAGAGTATTTTAGCTGTTAGACAGAAACCCAAAAAAGCAGGCTGACTTTCAGTGAGAGCTGTATTGTCTGAACTAATTGACCACTGGGTTTAGAAAAAAATAATTTGTGCATGTATCTCTCCATTGCTGCACAATGGTCTGACTAACACACGGCAGGACAGGAGATACAATAATGAATTACTGTGTCAGCAAGATCCTGAGAGCTATTTTTTTTTTTGTCCTTCATTCTCAGCCATCTGGGCATGTTGGGTTTGTTTTTACCGCTGCCTCCTCTGCTTGCATTTAGCTGTGGGGTTATACAAACACAGCTGGCTACTAATGAAATATGGTGATAGGTCTCATAGCTTTTCCATGTGCGTCTCACTTTCAGCAAAGAAAACACCTTATTTCAACACTTTCAACTGTAGAGACACGCAGCTTTACTGTAATATCTGTGTCCACACTTTGCGCAGTGTGTGGCATATTGTAGGTGTGGGTGTAATTCTTACTAGATGCACATGCATTTAAAAATAAAAGTGAAAGCTCGTCAAGTTTAACTTATCAGGATTGTCAACTCCTCCAAGCCAATGTTTCCCTTAAAGTTCCTCCGTGAAGTCATCTTCACTACTTGAAGCTAGCATCAAGCATGCGAAAATGAATTTTTGAGCTGATTAACAAGAATGGTGCAAGTAGTCATTACTGAATCCTTTTTGAATTTTTTGTTTCTATTTTAGTTTTTTTTCAGTTTCGGTTTAATGTTTGTTTGCAGTAAATTGCTTACTCAAATTCTTCTTTTGTCCCATTTCTTCTTTTTGCATTTTGAAGCACTATCTATCTGCCTGCGGACCCGATCACATCCATTAAAATTGTCACTGCGCTGGCACTCCCTCTGCTGCACCGGCGTGCCCATCTTGGTGCAAACCGATCCATCAAATTGGCAAAAACACGTAGCGGACCTTGCACTGGCACGAAAATAGAGCCCTCAGTTTTTTGTAAGTCTAACTCCTAATTTTCACAGAATTCGAAATGACACTGACATCCGTTAATACGCACCAGACTGTTGCGGCTCGAAATCGAAAGAGCGAGACCTCGCTGAGTAACGAGATCTCGTGAATTCATGTATAATCGCGCAATATAGCGGGTTGCAGAGGAGTGTCAGTGAAAGAGAACCACTCTGTATCCACTGAGTAGAAGGAGATTATACAATCCACTGTGAACACGGATCATTCTATTTTTAAAATAAACTTGATGTTTTATTTTGTGTCTGTACACAACTTCCTGTCCCACATGATCTGCTCTGTGCTGAATTCATGCTCTGACATCTGACAAAAATAGAAGCTTTGTTGATTTGTTTTGCAACATCAGCAGTGTTCCGTGTTCAGTGGAAATTCGCACATTGATTTGTATGGAAATATATCGTCTCCATCAAAACATTGGTGTCGTTCCGCATCCAGTGGAAATTAGGGGTAAGATACATTTAATAAACATTTTTGTTAAGGGGATCTAGATTAGGATAATGGCAATAAGAAAGAATCAAGATATCCTTACATGGCTATGATACGTTCCAGAACATGCCAAAACCAGACTGCACATGTATGTCTGTGTTCACACTTTATACCCTTACCCACTGTACTCACTTTAATCTCCCGATGACGTGTCAGCCACCCATGTAGACATATCTAAAATTAATGTCTAGAAGGATTGCTGTTGCTTTCTCCCGAGGCTGAGGACAGATGTATCGAAATATACCTCCTTGCGGGCGGGGGTCTGTGGTGGTGTGGGGAGATAAAGAGTTGTTGTAATCACTTGGTTTCGTGTTAGGAAGGTGTTGCCTGTCTGTGGCCCATGCTGTCAGATAAGGCTATAACAAGCCTTTGCTCAGATTGCCTCAGCTACTCTTAGCTACCAGAGCCCCGGGAAAGGTAACAATTCTTGTTACATAAGGAACATGAGCGTGAGACAGTTGCTGCCAGTCAGTGTATGGCTATTCGCTGAGCATATTCCACACTGTGGTAAAATCTCCTGAGCTCTATCTGTTCAGTTCACATTTCTTTCTCCAGTTCTTCCTTCCTCTTTTGAATGGATTTTGTTATTTTTTTTTTCATTTTTGATACTAGGTATTATTTAATTCCTCTCAGAAACCACTCACACGAAATCCAGTGCGAATGGATTCCTGATGTTTACCATAGGTCCTACTCTACTTAATGCGTTTTCAGCTAAGTGCCTTTGAACACAACAGCGGAGGCAAACAAGATAAACAAGACAAGTAAAGCATGCAGAGAGGAAACACCTTCTTTTTTATTACCAAGCAAATTCCTGCCACTTCTTAAAAGCAGGAATACAACTAGAGAGCGAGCAAAACAATTTGTGCTGAGATGTTTAGAATCAAAGTGCCAAAGATTTGGAGCTATAGATGTGAAAGGCGGGGAAGAAACTTGAAATTTCTCTCTGATCACTCGCTATTAACTGACAGATGGAAACCAGCCTACGCCAGATCAGACAATGCTCAGCTCAGATCACTCCCACTGTGGCACCCGCGATGACAGGAAGCATGGAGTAATGACAACCGCTTTTAAATATAACAAGCTTTTGTCCTATTTAGGATGAGATGAAAGCACACGGGATAGTCGAGTGTACATTGTGCACAAATGATTAAGAAAGAGACAGTTGATTTGATGAAAAAATAAAGAGTCTTTTGAACTTCTGCACATCCAAGGATGTTGTTTTCCTAACGTGGAAGCAGTTATGTTGTTTTTATTTCCTCGTTATTACTCAGGGAGCCCACAGGCATTACATGGAGAGGATTTATTAATCCATTAATATTGATTACACTAATTACACATTACTGATTATGTTCTAAAACCAGTGACTGGCTATGCATCTTTCCTGGTCAAAACATTGGATTGCAATTATGTACAATGAAAAACATCCTTGATATTTTCAAATTAGATATCATGCAATTAGACACAATATTAATGCTCAAAATAATAACAGTAATTTCAAAATCAAATGTTGTATGTATTATGTAAGATGTAATTTAATAACACAAAATGTGATTGAGTCCATGTAGGCCACTGCTTGGACACTGTTCTTACAACAAGATGGATGAAAGTTTAAATCTGTGACATTATGTCCACAGGAATGTGGGCTAATTACTGATTGCTTTCCCTAATTTTTCTCCATGGAACTGTAGGACTCATCCAGAGGTTCTGAAAGCTGCCTAAATGTATTATTTAACGACCTACCAATACAGAATGTCAATGACCACAATTGATTTGGTACCCTAGACATTACTGTCTGCTTAGAAGGTGATTTAATTGACAAAATGACTCTTAAAGGACAAAATTGAGACCGCGGATCAATACGGAGGGACGGGATTTGCTACTGCGTATGTTAAGCAAATTCCCGTCCATGTGATGATGTGAAACTAAAGAGGATGAAGTCATATGCTCCAGAACCTATAGTAGAACACACACTGAGCTTGACAGGAGGGTCTTCAATGATTTGCCCGACCTCCTGGTTTGACAAAGGTTAATTTTCTAACAAAAGATTATTACATGCAGCTGTCACGGCCTGACTATATCGTCGCTTGAGGAAACACGTCCTTGTGTGTGACAAATACTAGTTTGACAAAAGGTTTTCCATTTGCTGCTCTAAGTGGGTAAAATATGGCACATAGGAAGTGATGGATTTCTTTTTACTATTTACTGATGCAGCTTTTTGTAAACTAAAGCAGAATGTGGTCGTTTCAACGGTGACTAAGCACAAAAAAGAATAAATACCTCAAGTTATTGATGCTGTCATCATCTGTTCACTGAACTTATGTACTCTCTGATCTCTGGCATCTGCAAAAAAAAGTTTAACAGGGTTTTAACTGCAACAAAGAGACAAGACCATATTTCACAGATCCTGACATGCTATGACTGTGCTGGTTACCCATTGCTTTTCCAATTGATAAAATCTCACTGATTACTTTTTATAGCCCTGAGGGGTCCTAGCCCTAAGTTATATTTTCTGACCTTTTATTGCCTTATTCCCCCTCCCTCCCTACTTCCCTGAGATCCTCAGATGCTTCACTTCTTGTTGTTCAAAGATCTAGACTCAAACACAAAGGTTACTGAGCTTTTCAAACAGGAGTTTGGAATAACATGCCTTAGAAGATCAGGGCAGCAGACTCTCTTTCATCTTTTGAATCATTTTTAGAAAGCCACTTTGTTTTATTTATTTGTCCGCTGCATGTGTTTATCACTTTGTAACTACTGTTAAATAGAAATCTAGAGTAAATACAGTTACAGCATAACACCAACAGTATTTCCCCACGTTTTTGTGACAACTGGAGACAACAATTTTTGAAATTGGTCCAGTATTGAAGGATTGCTCTGCATCTGCCAACCGCTAAATGTGCTGTAATGTAATGATTTTCAATACCTATAATGTCAGTGGATTAAAGATATGAAAAGGGTACTATAACCAAGTCACCAGTGTACAACATTGAAGACTTACAGTACCGCGCCCAGGTGTATAAATTTGAAGGGGGGTTGGGGGGTGGTGAGTTGAGTGTCTTATATATTTGTAAAATCAGGTTTAGTATTACATAAACAAATAAAAATGCATTTTTCCACCACAAAAGTCTTATATGAAGGAGATCAGCCAATTAGTTGTACACACCTTGCAGATCAGAGGGAAGAAAAGAGGAAAAACAAAAGGGAGAAAGACTGGGAGAAAAGGACGTTGATAAAATGAGACAAACAGTGCTAGTCGACTGTGGGGTAGATTAAGCAGGAGGTAGACCGTTTCATTGCCACCACCAGCAACAAATCCCCTAATAATAACTGCACCCAATTTCAGTGTTGCAAAATAAAGAAATAAAGGAATGCGGCTTAGGCATCAAAGCGTGAAAAATCCCTCTGTGTTTGAGAGCTGGATGCCAGTGGTCTCCCTGCTGGTATTATGGCAGATCTTATCAATGGGAGGGCATTTTATTGGCTGGATTACCCAGGCTTTGTGAAAGGGGATATTCATTAACTCCTGTTGACATCTCACAGAGTGATCATAATCCCACTGAGGAGCAGAGGACGGAGCACGTGAACTGGAACAGAAGCTTTCTGTTGCTCTGTGACACCGTGATGTGTTCTGATGAAAAATGCCAAAGGTTCTCTTACGGACAAGTACAAAGGCTACTTAAGCGGTAAATAAAATTATATTGTGAGCTCAAAGCAGTAGACTGGAAAAGCCTACACGCAGAAACCAGTGCCTTCCTCTAGGTTTCTGAAGAGACTTTTGAAGCTTAAATGTTTGTTTGGCGCTTGGCACCATCTTAGACGGAATGAACCATGACAAAGTTGCAACCTGACTGACTTGTGATTGGTTGTGTGAACATGCTTCTGTATTAAACCAGCAATTGAGCCAGCATGCCCACTTCAAGAAGCTATTGACCAGTTGTGTGGAGGTGGGAAATAGGAGTGTCCCAACCTCATATTGATATCAGTTCGATATCAGCAAAAAATGAGTATCGGATTATATCAGCCTGCATCTAAAATCTCTGATGTAAACACTCCAATACCAACAGTCCATTCCAGATTCTGTTCCAGCTCTTCTATCAGCAGGATCCAGCAGCATAGCCCAGTGATCACAACAGCTGTGCTAAGGTGCTAACAAAGTAGCAAGGAGTAGGAGTTATGTCAGCCGTGGGGCAGTATTTTTCATTAAAGTCAGACTTTGCAGCTAAGTGCAAAGTTTCCCATGGTGGCACAGAATTTCTGAATTGAAATCTGAGGACATTTTCAGCTATAATGACAGTCAATACAGCAGTATCAGATCAATATCAGTATCAGCCAATACTCAAGGATACAATATTGGTATTGTATCAGAAGTGAAAAATTTGTATCGGGATACCCCTAGTGGGAAATTGAGCAAACTCATTTTTACTACCCGGTTTGTTTTTGAGACAATCTTCAAGGCTTAGCGAGGCGCACACATTGTACAAGTACACCGAAATGTGCCTGCTGGGTTTAGCCAATTCCAGTGACAAAGTTCTCAATTCCAGCACTTGGCTCAATCCCAAATCACCCCCTCCACACTTGCCTTCTGTTTGCATGTGTCATGGATGCTCCACCACATTAAGGGCAGTCCCAAACCACTTAGTAATAGTGAGTCTACATTGATGCACACATACATACATATTTAAGTTCTGCAGTGTATCCAGTATGTAATTCACACCTTTGTCGTACTGACAGAAAATAAAACAAAAGGTGCAAAACTTGTGCCAATGTTTGATTTGATTGTGCACCTCAAAGTGTAAGCACAACTGGCAGCAAAATGGCTTTATTTGTTTGATTGGAAATATCAAATGGCACTGGGGTTGAAAGACTTGTGGAAACACTTAAAAAGATTTGAGGTATAATGTAGCTCCCCTGCACAGGAGGCATCTTTCTGTTGCCATGGCGACGAGTGCTTCTATTTTCCGGTGTAGTGAGGGGGGCGTCCCCTACCTGCTTATCGGGGCCGGCTTGGGATTGGGCCTTTCAGTCAAAGTCTTGATACACATGGTCAGGTCTTACCCAACTACAAGTAAAAGTTGTGTGGTCAAAATTTTTAATTTACTTTTTCATTTCTTCTCAAACATGGAGCTTGCATAAAGCCCAATTTACATCGCCCGGGTTACTGCAGCGCAGTGTTTATCACGCGTATTATGGACGTATTGCTTGAAACATCACTCTACACTGGGAGCGTTTTACAACGTAGCGCTGCCTGCGAGACTGCTCCATAATCTCGCGAGATTCTCAACATAACATAGTGAACTTCCTGTTTACTATGCACAGCTGCTCATTACTTCACAGCTGATCACTTCCTTTGTCTGTTTTTGGTAAGTTTTTTAAAACTCATTCAATTTCACACATAGGCTACTGTAGAATTTACTCACCATCAACTCCAATCACTTCTGCAATTTCTCTCCATGCATTCTCTTTTCTGTTGCTGTCTTTATAAAAGGCATGTTGGACATCATAAATGGGAACGCTGCAGTTACGTTGCAGTTTCGCGGGGGGTGTAAACTGACTCACTGACGTTAATGAAAGCGTTTCACAGCGGCTGTCGCTCCACTGCAGTTACACTGCGGTGTAAATTGGGCTTAAGACTATTGGGTGCACTGGTTTCTCAGCTTGACTTTCTCCTGCCATGTCCATTGCCAAGTTTGTCTGAATGAAAGTGGGAGAGCTCGCTACAGAGAGTGAGGATGACGTATTTCCAAATCCACCCCGGGTGTGAGCGGTGATTATGATTGGTTCTATTCTGCAAGTATGTGGTATGTGTGTGGCCAATTACATTTTAAAAAAGAAAAACACCAACAGTTGACAGCTACAAACCTTTGTTGAGCCTAAAATTAACAAGTAACAATAAGCTTCTTAGAAATGTAGTCGGTCCGAAAGTACAATATCTGTCTTTCAATTGTAGTGGAGTGAAAGTATCCAAAATAAACAAATACTCAAGTTAAGTACAAATACTCAAAAAATGTACAGTGCTCAAGTAAATGTACTCCATAACTGTCCAACACTGGCTAATTCTGGGGGTGCTGTTGTCTACACTATTACTGCCAATCAGACTAACTGCTTGGTACCACAACATCTGTACAGGTGTCAAATACAGTATATCACATTATCTTTTTGTCTGCCAAAGATGTCTTTTAAAACAGAATGCTTGAGTGCCATAAACATACTCGTCTTTCCTTTTTTCGGCAGCTGGCACGAGAGGGCGTTTTCACACAGCCTGTGAGTAATATTGGGGCTTCTGGGATTTGTAGTCGGGACATAAAGAGATTGTAAATGCTACAGAGATCAAAGCAGGAAGTGGAGACGATCAGAGAGCAAAACAAACGGAATCTGGACAAAAAGTGATGTTTTTAGTGAAACTGGCCTCTACTTTCCTCCAGATAAAACAAGACTGGAACAAGGTAAAATCAAACATTTTTTTATGATCAAATAGAGAGTCTCTTTTGCAGAGTCATAGTACAAAATATTCTGTGAATCATGAAAGATGACTTAAAATGGACAAAAACACTGGCACAAGGCACTTTCGTTTTTGAAAAAGGGCTGGCACTCAATGAATTAATGTGTAGATGATTTGTAGTTCTATGAGGGCTCCTTTGAAGAACACTCAGTATGAAAAAAATGTAATGGATTTCTTTGGCTTTTGAGCAGTTAGTAGAAGAATACACTTACGATCTGTAAGTATGATGTGATTTCATGACATTTTCTCAGTAACTTGCACTACACTGATTGCCCTATAGAACACTGCATAGGTTTGATTTATCATGCACATGCTTTTCCACTACCCTCTACTGACTAGATGACTATTGTATAATTCATAATGCTGTGTGAGGTCTTGACATTTACAGACTGTCTCTCTGCCAGCACATGTGGTGTGTTTCATAAAGACCATTGTTTGCTTATGCCAAAAGGAATAATGCCTATGTCTGCCATTGTAATAAATTTGAACTGGAATTTGATGAAACTCATTTACTGATATTTTTGTGTGATAGCATATTCTGGAATAGCAGAAGAACACTTATGAGGCCACTGTACTGTCCACCTTTCCTCCTCCCCCCTCTCTCAGCAGGTTATGCAGTGTCCACAATACCTTGATGAAATATGCATCAGCTGTCTCCGCTCCTCCTGTTTTTCTGTCCTCCCCCTTCCACCCATGATCGAGCAGAAAACTAGACCAAAGCCAGGTGAAGTTGTCAGTCTGGACAGGCAGACATGCAATGTTGAAGCACCTGCTCTTACCTCACTGAGGTGTGCCTTTTCCCCAACCATTATTCACAGTGTTGGCAAGTGACAGAAATACAGACTGTGGTGGAAGCACAGGTGGATGAGCATACAAAATCTACTGCGACCTGCATAAACCTGACATTCTTTTTTTGTGGACTGAACAAATGACCTGGTTATTCCAGCATTGACATACAGTATTTCCTTTAATAGATGTATTTATTCCCAGGTATATCTGATATAGACATTTTGTGGATGATAATAACTGTGGTTGATAAATACATTTATAAAAAGAAGGCACTAGGTATGGCATTTGATAAATGCCAAACATTACAACTTACTACTGTATGACACATTAACCATTATTCAAGCATTATTTATGAGTGGCAAGCAGCAAAACTATCACTATTTGTAGATGCACACAGTCATTCAGCCCCCTTACATTGTTTAAGTTACTTACCTTGTCATAATATAACTGGTTGTAATACTTCACTCTGTCACCTGACACATGACATTCAGTTTTATTGACTATCCTTGATCCTGTAGTAGGTACCTTGGATGGTAAATCAACAGAAGTTGTCGTCATTATTTTTAATGACACCATTGGTTCATGGTGTAACAGGATGTGCTACACAGACAGGGAATACCACCTGCGTGTCTTTTTGTATCACTCATGTCTCCACTAATGAGATCTCTGTCTTGACCAGATTGTACGGATCAAAAGACGGCGGCAGATCACTGTAATGAGTAATGCGAGATAGTGGTGGTAAGTCAGCAAGGCGGCCTGGGTCAGCAAAGAGTTTTAAGTAGCAAACTATGACAATTAAGAAAGGAAACAGGTGGGGGAGCTTCACCCATTTATTACTGTTATTCCACACACAGAGGGACCCTTGTAATGACACTAAAGTATGACAGCTTAATGCACTTTTTTATAACGCTTTGGGTATGTTGTCTTTGTCCATATTTTGCATTTTATTAGCTGACGGGGAATCTAATCTGACCACACACCTTTACGATAAACAAACCCCTGTCAATCATCTTTAAAGATCTTCACGTGTCTGTTTAATTTAAATCTGTTTAATTGATTCACTATTCATCTTCCGCCTCAGTGATTAAGCCCATTAAAGCTCTTTTAATAGGACAATCTCATTCAAATGATTGATATTTGGGGAGAGGAAAGCACAGGTCCTTAAGGGCTGGCCTCTACTGGAGTTTGTAAAAAAAAAACAAAAAAAAAAAAAAACAGCAATTTGCAATTTAAAAAATTCTCAACTAAACTTGGTCAGAGCATGACGAGAAAAAAAGACCATTATTATTATTATTATTATTTCATGAAGTGAATTATGAATTGAGTGATCAATACTTTTGAAAGCAGTTAAGAAATTTGCAAATGTATACTGACCAAAACTTCCATCGCAACACTCCCATGATTGAGAGATTTTGGGCACACAAATAAATTTCAGTAATAACACACAAAATATCACATGAAATCTCAAATGATTTGCTTTTGTTTGCTGTGTGCCTACATGTTGTTCCACTTGACTGCACATCCTTAGAATTTATCACCACCCCTCAGCAGGACCGCCATATTCGTCTTCATCTGAGAAATCATCATCATTTCCTGCCAGCTACAGTGACTGCAGCACAGACCAGAGGTCGACATCAGAACAGAATCAGCGACCAAACAGTACGCAACCGCTTGCGTGAGGTCAGGTTGCACAGCCGACGTCCCCGCTGTGGTCTGCTGTTGACTCCAGCACGTCGCCTGCAATGGACAAGAGCTCTATTACACTGCATTCGAATTAAAACTTCATATCTGATATGTGTTGTTCGCATGTCACTTGAATTTGGTACAATATACATAAACCATGGGAGTGTTGCATAGAAAGTTTTGGTCAGTATAGTTACATCATTGTATTGTATTGTATATCCTGGGTATTGTTTAATAGCCTTTGTTACTAATTCTTGAATCCTCTCTTTTAACTCAGAATAAATGTGTTTTGATCCTTGCTCTCCAAAAAGCTGAATCATATTTTATGGATTTCATTTTTCAGAAGGGCAAATATGTTTTTTCCTATTGTATTAGCTCGAGAAGGGCAGGTAGCATCAGTATGATCAGTGTGTTAAAATACTGAAAACAGCTCCAGGCTATAGATTCAGCCTGCCTTACTCTGGCTCTCATGCCTGTAGGTAAGGCCTCCGGCATCCCTGCTGCAGTGATCCTCAAAGGTACCCAGTGTGTGTGTGCAGGTGTGTGGGTTCATGCAGCCACATGTTTGCCATAATCAAAGCCATTATTCATTTACTGGGTGTATCCACACTGCGCAGCTATATGCAGCCATTTATTGTTGTTTTTATTTTTTGTAAAATGCTACACCAGCGTCATCTATCACAAATGATCTCAGTAGATTAGCTGCTGGAGTGCAAACAATTTATATGCCACAAACAAGTTAGGTCAGAACACATTTATTTGTTACTATGGAGTTATTGTAATGTAGTTTTAGCCCTCACAAAGTGAGACCAAAGAGTTCAATAAAGTTCAAACCCTTCTTTGTGCAGCAGACATAACACGAAAAGTACTGGATTTCTCAGGTGAACAAAAAGTATTAAAACTAGGGTTGGTTATTTTTTTTTTCAGAAACAATAAATAATAGATTATATGTTACTAGTTAATTTTAAGAAGATAATCCCTTTTCTTTAATTAGTCACTTTTGAAAGTAATTAGTTACACTACTAGTTACCTTATGGTGTGATTTATGGCTCATTTTCAGCCAATTTTTCACTTGTGCGATTATTTTTTCACTTGAGCGGGATCGGGCCTAGTCTCGGCTTAATGGTGCATCTTATACATGGGGTAACAAGAAGCGATTAAAACCTCACGATCAGCTCCCGAGGAGCAATTGTATAGTTGCAAGTAAATCAACCCTGTTTGAAATCCTGGTCACCCCTTGTGAGGGTATTGCGCTGTTGAAGCAGTGACTCGACTTGCCTCAATTACCTCAAGAGAATAGTACAAATTACCAAGGTATTGTTTCTTTTTGTTTAGCATTCTGGAGCATCTCTCCACTTCCGGGTTCTTCTACTTCTTCTTCCGACATGCTGTGTACAGGCATATAGTGTGTGCAATCAGGACACATCAAAGCATTGGGCCGTATAGTGTGAGCACATGAGTTGTGAGCTTCGAACTGTCAAACTCTGCGATTTAGTTGTAGAATTTGAGCAGGAGCTGAGTGTCTGCCCAGCTTTACTTGTGGATTACTCTGTAACACCACCTGAGATGCATAATAACTCAACTGCCAATCCTTATTCTAATAAAAAGAGGTCGTTTTCTGATCTTTAATACAGTCTCACAAAGCTGACTGCCAAGTTGTGAACATCAACCCAAAAAGCAAAAGCAAAAAGCAAGCAAGTCCTCTCATGCCACAAATTGGAAGCAATGTGAATATTTCCACCTTTCAAAAAACATAAAAGGGGATCTGCCATTTTTTGCCATCACGTCATGTTGCACAGACACACAAAAAGCAACGTTTGAATTGTATTTCTGTCCTCCTGCTACTCATATAATTGAAAGAAATGCAAGTAAACACAAATTTTGGACCAGTAACTGTAATTTCATTGCTTATAGCACCTAAATACCTGCCTGTGCCCATGCACTCATTGCTTGTCACCACCATTACAGCTGTGAATGCTAACACTAGCCATGTTCAATGTTCATTGTGTTAATTTTGGTGGAGTGACTTTGGAAGAAGGCCCGAAGAAGGCTGGCAATTAATTTCTCCTTAGATTTAGCAGATTTTGCAACTAGCGTGCTCTTGCAAGTTTCTCAGCATTACCAACCCTAGCTTTAATTGCTCAAAAGAGTAATAACAAATTAAACTGTCCTTAGCAGCCACTATTCCATCTTCTGCTGCAGTACATTTCCCCTAGCAGTTATTAGTAAACTCATAGTTAAAGATACAACCATGACAAACAGTAGTCTGAGACAAACAAAGAACAGATTTCAAGGTATGCACCACCATGCCATATCCGTATGCTGACACATGATGGTTAGCAGGTATGATTTTTGTGCACCATCTTCATTTTATGTATTATTACACTAACGTTTGTTAATTAGCACAATTGAGGTTGATGGGAATATAGGTAGCACTGCAGTGTGATTGTCTGTACAGAATTCAATCCATTCAGTCCATCCAGTAGTTGCAGAGATATTTCAGTCTGGACCAAAATGGAGGACCTACCAAGCATGGCTAAACGTGTTCCTGCTGTGTCCCATCTGTTACACCAGCAAAAGAGTAATATGACTCCTTGAATTCTCAACACCTGCAAGAGATCACTGAACTCAATATGGTGTAGAAACGCACATAAGGAGTGAGATGTCACACTGTGTTACAGTATATTTCAATGTTACCTTGTTAGGTAGGACCATCAACTTGGTACATGTAAATGGTGTTTTCAGATTTTCCACTATTAGTGTGGGCATAGTCTTTGCTTTTTCCCAGGAGGATACACAAATTGCACAGTGAGAGGGAGGATGGAAGAGTGTGTCATGTCCTACTTGAGTAGGTGGATTAAGGAGGAGAGTAAAGAGAAGCCCTCTGATGATTCCTCATGTTTATTTCATGACACATTTCTTCAGTAAATAATCTCTCCTCCAGTATTTACCACCACTGTCAATGCTGCCCGGTATTTCTGCTCTAAAGCTCTCATAATATTGTCTTGCATCCCTGACCTCTTAAGCTAGGCTAAAAGCACCGTGAATGATTAGATAAGAATCCGTTTACTTCTATGCATTTCTGATATGTCCCCATCTCCTCTTCTTTTCTTACCTCTCATTGATTTATCTCTCTTGTTCCTCCAGCGCTCTCGTTGTTGTGCCTTTTCTCATCGAGCCTCCACACGTCTTGCCCTTGGTTTGTTATGTAAGTGCCACTCTTCTCCTTTTGTCTCCCATGTGCTCATTGTTTTCTATTGCCATGGCACTCTGCTGTAAATGATGCAGTTTACACTGACTGTTGACATACCAAGGGATATTTTATCTTCATTCCTGTGCTGTGTATGTTCTCAGCTGCCTGATGCTTTTTGCATAATTTTTACATTTTCATACTGCCATAAACGCTGACTTTAAGAGGATGGGCTTGCAAAAGTGCTTTGATGTCAACGATTTGGTTGGATCTTTGCTCAAAAAAACCTATGTACCCCCACTTCTCTTGCTTTCCAATTCGTCCACCATCATAGTGCTACATGCAGTGTGAGGTTTAGGGTTTTGCTCTCAGCTAATCTCTCTCAGTGTTCAAAAGCTGAAGGCCCACAGACTTCAGCCTGCTGACTCTCGCTCCACTGTCTCCCAGCAGCCTGTTGCCATGGTTACTTCGGCTCAGTGGCAGGCCAATGCAGCAGCAGCCTAATGTATGATACAACCTCCGTCACTAAACACTAGTGCTTTTGTGTTGCTGTCATAAGCCACTTCCCTGACGCCTTCTGCTTGCCCCTCCAACTGTCTCTGTGCATCGTGGGCCTTCATCTGAGGCACATGTAGGCCCTCTCAGGTGCACGACATGGTGGAAACGACAGATGTGAATTATTTTGTGAACATGTGCACCCCTGTGTGCATTTGTGAAAGAGGCACAGGCATGGGTCGAGAGAAACTGACATCAGTTTAGTTCCACTTGACTTCATCAAGCCTCAGCCAAATAAGCACATTTGGGTGTCTATGTTTGTGAGCGATTTAGATATGTTTTGAATACATGCCAGCAGGAAGAAAATAATGACCTGGTGGTTGTGTCCTTGCAGGGATGAATCGTGAAAGTGAGGGGAAAGGGAGGACGGTGGCGGAGATGGGGGAGATTATGGAGGAGATGCAACAGCAGGAAGAGAGAGAGGGAGGTGGTTGGAAAATAAGGAATTGTGAATGTTGCATGAGTGGGAGAGGGTGCAGAGGATATAACCACACAGAAAAACACTTGTTAATGCAACTGTTGGATACTGTAGATTCAATGGAAGATTGATCTGACACTATGGGCCTTGCTATTGAGACAATGTGGTAAATTCCTACCAGTTACAGGTATGCCAAATTATTTATTATCTGTTTCTGTACTTGCATGTATACAGATAACTATGACAGGATTCCTGTGAGTATAAAATATAATGATTTTCAAACAGGAAGAGGGTTTAGAGGGCCATGGTTTAATGCTGTGTCACCTTTAATCATATTTTTGTCTCAAATCTCTGCTTTCACCCCTGCTTCAGACACACAATAAAAAATAACTCTTTTTGTGACAAATAATCTCTCATATCCTCTTGGATAAACCAAAAAAAAAAAAAAAACATACAATGGAAGATGATTTATAGCAGGGATACATCAAAATGGGGGAGGCACATCAAATATTTTTTATGCATTGGGGAGGGATCTTTTTTTATTGTAGAATAGGGAGAATATGATTTCATTAATGGTTAATCTTTATCTCATTTTTATTCATATTATCTGAAACAAAGAATTGTTGTGTTTTTCTTAGTTTAGAAGTATCACTTCATATCTACATAGGGAACAGGTCTTCCCTGAGAAGAGTCTGGCATGTTTTTCCAACATGTTTTTCCAACATGTTTCCACAGCAGCCCAGAACAAGCAAACCAAACACTGGTTCTAGGGAAAACTACGTTTTTACGTTACATGAAGGACAACATTGTTCTCCGACACGTGTTTCAGAGTGCAAAACCGTAGTACCTCTACCAACCATCTGACATCCATTGCTTCTAAAGTTGCAACCTGGTCTCATGAAATATTCGTACAAATCAGAACGAAAAATATTGCACTAAAATTCGTCCATAACCCACGTAATTCGGACATCATGTGACGTTCGATGCAGGCTGCTCCGTCTGTGAAAATGTCTGACATTCCTTACATTCTCAGCGAACATCCATCATGTTTTCAGTGGAGTAGTTTATGAGTTCGGGTGCGTTTTGCTCACATTTCTAGCATGAAATATGCATTTTATTTCCATAAGCCTAACCCTGTAATCCTATCCCTAAATCTAACATCACTGGAAGTGTTGTCGGGCTTATTTCAATGCGTATTGTAATGTTACAGTTTCAGCTGACAGTGAAAGGAACGTCCGCTGACAGTGAAATATGTCCGGCGTTTTTAAGGCTATCGCTTACGGGTTTTCTTCGGGGCTCGTGCATGCGCTGATTGGTCATGTTGCTGGTCATTCGTGAGATATGCACAAAAAATTTGTGCCTTACTTTTCGTATGATATCATACAAATTTTTCATGAGACTACGTTGAAAGTTGTGTTATTATAGTATGGAAAGCCTCAAAGCAAACTTTGTCTTTACACCAGTTTTGGAAAGTGAGAAGTGAGTGGAAGGCTACTCACTCAACACAAAAGTGACCCTTTAAATTGTGAGAGATGGGGATTATTTATAACGAGGATTTGCACTTTGCTTAAAAACTCTCACTCCGTCCATGCTGTTTGCTTGTTTTATTGGCCAGACTAAGTAAGCATTTTATTTGTGTTTCAAAGCTGGAATTGTCATAGGTAAATTATGCATTGGGGGAGGACACAGGAAGTTGGGCTGTGCATCACAGATCACTGTTAAGCATAGTGATGGGAAAAGGTCAGCTTGTGCTTTTTATTAAAATTATAAAAAAATATGGTTATTTATGGTAAAGGGAGGGTCATTTATTTGCACTATGCACAGAGAAGGCTACTATACAATTGTCTGATTACAATAAAATGATTGTACTGCAACACGGCATGATGTGAAATCCATACACCAAAATCAGATTAATTATATGCTACTCCCATATTTGGATAACGAGGCCATGAGTTATTTAAAGTCAAAGTGGGATGGATGGTAAAAAGGAAAAAAGGGTGAAGCTTACAGAGAGAAAAAAAAATATCGTCTCCCTCTTGCCCCAGGCTCACTGTCATCCCTAACAGTTTCATGTAATATTAACATGTCAGAGCAGAGGAGCAGAGCCTATCATGCCGCCTGTAATAATCGCCAACGGTAACGACTACTTCCTGGCACAGAAAGAGGGGAGCACTCCTTCTCAACCAGTGGCCTAAATTCACAACCAGGTAGACCTCAGGCCTCCTGTTGCCTCCCTCAGGGCAATGTCTGATTTGGTTTGTGTCACAAATGCAACCTCTACAATATTTCTGTCCTCATAGAGTTGCGTGGTGAGTTATCACTGCCATGGTAATACAATAAAAAACATCTAATATCAGAGAGTGTTCGCAGAAAGACTTCCACCAGTGTAATTTGAGATTATAATGCAGCGAACGTTACAATATTTGTCTGCAGGTTTGATTCAACAAACTGCAATATTTCTGCACCTTGTCAGGTTTTTCCATCTTGTTGCAGATTGCGGAGAATGTTTGTCATTTGACTCTGAGCTCTGTTTATAGGTGAGAGTAAGATGCATCATATCCACCCACTTTCTGTAGTGATACAGCAGAACAGTGTTGTTCATTTTCCAGCTCAGCAAGGCACACAATCATCTCCAATGTGGTTTCAATTGAATTTGTCGACGCATTAGACAAGGCTTTTTCCATTTCTATGCTAGACAGTACAAAAGGAGAAACCCTAATGAATTGGAGAGAGCACATGTTCAATAGAAAAGGTATAATGGGAAAAGGCAAAGTGAGGCCTCTCAGCTGTGATTAAAATAAACTATTGTCTATAGAGTGATCATTGACGAGCCATGAAAAGCTGATGGATAAACTACAGGGAAATTATCTTGGCTCAATGAATCCAAATAGCAACTTTCAACCTCGGTCAAAACCAAAGCAGCACATCGTTGTCTTCTCTCATTGTCCTCCCACCCCACCCCCCAAAAAAAAACAAAAAACCATGGAGCAAACTGAACAGGCAGCTGAGATCAAAGCTGTAACAATCCTGTCATTATCTCAGCTATTCAGCCCCACCAGGTGTGAGCTGACCTCTGGGTAATTTGCTATTTAATTATACTGCATGTCACCATTTATGAAGCACAATGACGTTATCTGCCTCGGCTCTGTGCTGTTGAGACATGAAGGTAAACTCATATCGATTACTGAGATGCTTGAAAAAAAAAAATTATTAGGATAAGCTCTTCTCAGCCTTTTGAAATGTACTAGACAAAAAAAGTAAAGGGTGGTTTTTGAAATGTCAAGGAACGTACAAAGCAAATTGAAAACCTCTTCTATTTCACCCTTCACCAGTGAAGTAAGACCTCCTATTTATTTCCAGATTTATTTTTCTTGATTAAAGGATCATATCTTTTACTCTGTTGTACAATAATTACTGCAAAAAACCCTCGCAGGTATTAGAGCGCAGACGCATTAATTTTCCGATCAATAATCTGACTTGTGCTGAGGTATGAGTAAAATGAATCTAGACAGAGCTGAAATGAAACCAGAGTTCCCTCATTCAAAATCACATTGACATTTGTGTTATGGTAATACAAATGACTAAAAATGCAGCTGTGGAGCAAAACCTTACTTAACAATATGCTATGCAGTGCACTCCAGGTGTGTAGATAAGGATAGTATAAAAAAAAAACAGTGTAATATTTACATTTATTTCATTTTAACGGTGCAAGAAGGGGAGTGTTCCTGGTCTGCAATGGTCAGTATCGATCAAAAATGGTCAGAAGAAGGAACAGTGAAGGTGAGATGAGTTACTGTAGATCAAATTGAAGAGTTTGTTGCACATGGGGCTGTTTTGGCAGAAAAAAGGGAACCAGCACAATATTAGACAGGTGGTCATAATGTCATGCCTGATTGGTGTATTTCCAAATAAAAGACATGCTGTTCTTTTGAGCCAGTTCTTCTTCATCGCCCGCATTTTCTGTGTTCGTCATTCTTCTTTCAGCCATCACAACTGCGAACTTCACTTCATTTTCTCACGTTTATACTGTCTCGGTCACTAGCACGTATAGGGAGTGTGCATCTGGGGTAGTAGTGCTCCATCTATATATTGACATGCAGAGCGTCAATGCCTGGCACACGGACTAATATTTATCACAGTTCAGCCAGTATTTTGAAATATGTGCATCATTTTTCCAGAAAGACAACTGAAATTGAAACGACAGATTGGATTGATTTAATTCAACAGTAGTTAGCCTGGAGGTGACAGCAAGACTTTTAGGTCTCTTCTGCTGCACTTTTTCACTCTCACATGAATTCATGCAGTAGGCATTCACCGCTTTTCTTTTTCTAATAATTAGCGCATGCCTTAACTGGAATCCTGACCTAAACCCATTACCCTATTTTGTGCACTCAGACATGCATTAGTGCACCCATTACTTCATTTTAAAGTGAAGTTCTTCTGAATGGTCTGACTTCTTAGACATTCTGTGTAAAAACATGAAGAACACTGCTGAATCCTGGGGAATTCTCTTATTCCGAAGGCTCTATATAAATTAATATGAGTTAATGAAGAAATTGATAAGCCAAATTGGAGACAACAGTGATAGTGTTGAAGCTCATACAACTCTATCTTAGCACCGCTAGATGAGGTGATGTTATGTGTAAAATAATAATGAGTGCAGTTTGTCCCAGAGCTATGAAAAGATAAATCACTGCGGTTGTATACATGAATGCCTTTAGACCCTCTACCTAGTTCTCTTTCTCTCCCCTACCCCGCCACATCTTTTGGCCTGTATTCAGAGGCATAGAGGGCGCCATGACAACAGCTTTATTAATCACATCAATCATTGGTAACACCATGGCGACCAAAGGGAGCTCTAATCGCCTCTCACTGAGTTGACAATTTCTTTTCTGAAGGGCTCATTGCAGTCTGCATTCACTTGACGTGTGTGTGTGTGTGCGTGTGTGTGTGTGTGTGTGCGTACGTGTGTGTGTGTGTGTGTGTGTGTGTGGTGTGGGAGGAAATCTGATTGTCTGTCAGTATATTGTCTGTATGCTCTGAGGGCTCAGGGGAAAAGACGTCCTTGAACTTGTTTATAACAATTGCCCTCAAAACTTTGTTATCCCACTTCACTTTGTGAGAGAAATAAAATGTTTCAGTTTCCTTGATATTAGTTATACAATGCATGCTGCAAATACTCTTTTCATGAATTTTCTGCCTCCTGCTGTATGGATTTTTCTGTATGGATATTAGTTGTTGTTGGTTTTGCAGTTATCTTCATCTCTTCGTAGTGCACTTCTTAATATTTTAAACTTTACCCATGGGGTCTGTCATTCAATCCTTTTGGTCCAGTCCAGACTTTTTTTTCATACACTACATCTGGGTTTTACATTTTTGTTGCCCAGACCATCTGTTCTTAACAAAACAGTATTTTTGCTAAGATCTCAAAATGCAGCAACATCACTAAAATAGATTAAACTTGGCAAAAAACAAACAAACAAACAAACAAACAAAAGTTTGAAAACAAATGTCTCAGACTTAGTTAGTCGAGTAAAACAAGCGTCATGGGTAAAATGTAGGGTCGTCAAAATTAGCTAATTTGCTAAAATAACTCTACTTGAACAAACTTTCCTAAATGCATTGCCAGAAACATGCTGGCAGGTCATGAAGCAGAATTCCATTCAAAAACTGTTTCTTGAATATGTCCAAGCTTCTGTAATTCTGCAAGCAAATAACTCACCAAATAACATCAAGTATTAATTTGCAACATGAAATGGACAAAAGGAAACACGAAAGAGATGTTCATTCTTTTCATAAACGCAGTGCTTATTAGAGCTAATGTGGTGTCGCTCTGACTTTAGCAGCTTAATCATGTTTACATGTTAACTTTGACCCATTAAATTACATCCCAAAGGTCCATTATAAACATCCATCACATCTTTGACCTCCTTGGGTTTTTTTATGGCTATATATTATATATATAGCCATAAAATTATATTTATGGCTATGTACTAATGTACTAACTTACTGTATAGTCACAGTACTTTGGCTAACCTGTTAACTATAATTTTGCCACATTGGAAACTAGCCTGAAAAACTACCTCCAAAATGGCAACAATCAGTGTTACAGGCTGTAAACAAGCCAACAGTTTTGCCAGATCAGCTTATCAGGTCTGAGATCAACTAACGAGTTATCAAGACTAAAAGAATCAGTAGACAGAACTAAACAAATGAGTTTGTTCCTAATAGTTTTCCTGCAAATTGCCACACTGAATCAAAAATGATACTGTACTTTTGATTGATTAGTTCATTCTGAACAGTTTTTCTGGTTTCTTGAGGAGAATCAAGCGTCTCCAGCAGGTTTCCCCTCGATTGTTTTTCTCTGCTGCATTGCTGTGTTATTCACTGTCATCCTTTTGCTTTATCATCAATCAAACTGTTATTTTCATGAAATATTTCTACATAACACTTTTTTGGACAAAATCTCTCTTCTACCTCTGAACACTTAAATATAAGTCATGCCCATTCACACACCTGACATTCACAGCAGTCCTGATGTTCCCATTTCACAGAAACAGGGAAACCGCCATTAACAGGGTCTGACATTAACGGTTGCCAGAATGCCTCGGGCAAATAAAAAAGAACCGGCGGGCCAGCACACCCTGCACAGACATGCCTGATCGAACTAGCACAACTGACTGAGTTTTTTTTTTTCTAATTGTATATTTCCTCATCAGTTTTTTGTCCAGGAGCCAGTTGCTGGTTAGAGGCGTAGTTTTATGAAAATAACCTGGTGCCGTGGAGCCTGGTGCTGTCTGTGATTCTTTATTGGTACAATAATTTGATTAGTTTTGGAGTGCCATTGATTTACAGCTGCTGATGAATGGTTAAGAGGAGGTTCTATTCAGTAACATGGTGTCTTATTTATTTGAGAAAAATGTCACAAATGAATATGAATATGCTCATCTGTTCAGACAAAGCACGGAGGGTGTAACTGCTATAGCAATAAATACTGCTTTCTGAAAAAAGAAGTGTTGTGTAGTATTGTACAGTCATCGTAAAATGGATTTAAATTATAAGTCATGAATGAAAGTATGCGCCACACAGTGAGAAAAAGAATATTTTAGGCAGGGCAAGTACGAATTTTGATGGGGCAAGTAGATTTGAGAAGTATTTACCCTGTAGGCCAAGTACGAAAAAACCTCCACATCGGACCCCATATTATCTGTTTGTGGCAGTGTGATTCCTTGGCAAGTGCACTGTACAATGCCTCATTAATTAAACATAACATGATAGGCATCCCTCACCCATCATGTACAGTTTCAGTGGAGCAGGCAGATGGTTCATGATTTCTTAATGGCGAGAAACAGCGTGAGATGCTCGCTGCTCTGACAGATCAATGGTAGTGAGGAGGTGAAATTCAGTGTGTTGTTCTGGTGTGCATTGTTTTCCAAATGGGTCTGTTTGTCAGAATGCCACACTACTATGCATGGTATGCATTAAAAAGTAAAAGGTTCACATGAGACTTGTTCAAAGTCAAGAGAGTTTGCTTCCTGTGAATAAATAAAATTACTTTGTCAGAGTTGAACCCCAAAGGGGATCCAGCTTAGTGAGATGGGAATGGAAAGACCTAATCAGTGGAAGACGTCTTGTTTTTTCTCTGGTCAGATTTGTGATGGACTTTTTTCGACACATACTCAAACTTAGAATGTGAAGTTGTGCGGTCTCAGTGTGTGTACAGTTTGGAGCTATCATGTTTTTTATGTTTGCTGATGTATTTAGTGTTGTGGAAAGGTTTGCGCCCTTGAATCCAGACTTTTCAAGGAGTGAAAGGTGCATGAGCCAATAACAGTCAACAGTCTGCTCTCGTGGGGAAAAGAAGCCCTCAAAATGACAGAAAATAAATAGAAGAGGCTCTTCAGATGCAAAATGAATCAATTAATTACAAGTGCAAATGGTGACTAAAATGTCACATCGTTAGGTGTTTTCAGTGGGGATAAAGTCCACTGCATGTTGCATTATATTGCATTATTATAGGATTATTCAACACCCTATTTACACTTGACATTATCATGTATGTGATTGTGTATGATTGAAATATCAGGTCTACATAACCACATGTCCAGTAACCAGGTAACCAGGTATTAAAGATGCAAAATGCCAGATCAGGAGCATTTCTATTGCGTACCTACAGCTTTCAAAATGGCGAAGGCTGAGCAGACATTACTCCACTATATTATACAAAGCAAGTAGTTGTCTACTGTAATAGTAATGCTTTGGACATCATATATAGCACCTCTAGTGCACCTAATACACCAAAAACGATATTACAGTTTTTCTCAATTGCTACACCACTAAACCCTATTGTCTGAACCAAATGCTCCATTGCTTGAACCCACTGATTGAATCAGTCACGATTTTGGCAAAACCATAAGCACTTGTCACCTGTTTAGACACAACTTGCCAACACGTTTTCATTGTGATGCATAATGGTGAGCACAGGTGGCAAAAGTCAAACACAAGTAAAGCACAGGTGTCACTGGTTGAACACAACAACTCATAATTGCTCACACTTGTGGCTACATATATAAGCCAGTTCAGAGGGCACTGATTTGTGAGGCACTACAATGGATAGAAATCTGAGAGCAGGAGTTCGTGAGAGAGGTGGTCGAGGAGGTCGAGGTAGTCAGCAAAGACAAAGAACACTAATATCTGATGAAATCAGTGCTACTGTCATTGACTATGTTCTTGTCCATGTGTGAGTACAACCAAACCAGTAGATTCACTGTGTCCACCATAATCCAAAGATTTATGTTGATTTTTGTCATTATGTTGACAAATGTAATTACTGTATCACTATACTATGTACTGTATCACAGTATATTGTAAGTAAATATATGTTTCAGTACATCAGTTAGGCTAACTGTTCCATGTATATATATGGCATGCCAGGGGCTTTTTCCCCCGTTGCCTGGCCATTCACAATGTGGCCTGTGATGTGGATGAAGTCCTGTGGCCTGATGCTGTGGCTGAGTAATGCACTTCTCATTTGTATATTTATGTACTTTATTTTTACGTAGGCTTACTGTATACTATGCTTACTGTGTTAAATGCACAAGATTTCTGTTTATTTGTACTTCTTTTACAATGTATAAGTGCTAAATGCACAGGTTTTTTTTTTTTTTGCTGATTCATGCATTTAGCCTACAGTGAACAATACACATTTATTTCTACAGCTTCATGGCTTGAGCATTGTGTTTTCTATTTTTCTATGTAGTGTTTAGTGTTTTTAATTTTACTGACTCGGGGCACAATTCAACAACATTATTAAGTTTTGACTTTTGAGAAGTCTGAGGTTTTGTGAATGTAGCTTGCAAACTGGGTTTTGTGTTCACAGTTTAAAGAAAAGGAGAGTAACTTTTGTGTCTTAGCAATTGAGAAAAACTGTAATTAAGTCAATTAAATCATCTCCAAGGATGGTTTCAAATGAAAAGGATCCATATGTTTCTATAGTTTCCTGCATATTTATGTGACCTCATGTCAACCATGTCAGCTAAGCTGCAGTTCCTCCAATACCCACTAAATGATGTGTCAATACACCAACTTGAGAATATCTATCTTGAACTTTGAAGTCAATTTTTTTTTCTTTCGCTTGATTGACAGCATACTGATAAATGCACCCAGACACCCACACGTTTACCCTAAATTTATGTTTTATAGCTCCATTAAGTGCAAAGATGGCAGCAAGTGGTAAACTCAAATTAAAGCTTTCAAGCAATAACAGTAGCACGTGGAGGACATCACAGATGTTATTGTTATTTTTACAGCCCAGTGATTCACTGCTAATGTTGCCATCTTGTATCTAGTCCATGCATGGTGTATAAAAGGCAAAAATGAAACAACAAACCACAAAAATTGAAAACAATGCATCAAGTGTTTATCTTTCAATGTGTACTTCATCAGATGTGGAACTGTCTTTATACATTTCCAAACACGTGACATTTTAACAACCACTATGCTGCCACTCCTTCATGTTTGAATACAGAGAATTTGCACACCACATACCCCTACCAGCAGCTTCCTGCTTCATAATAAAATGCTTCTGAATTGGTTTGTTGTATTTAAAAAACATATATGTATATATTTCAAGATTTACGAGCTAAACATGCCAGTGCAGCTAATCAGCCAGATGCTAACGGGCAAAGCACAACATTATTTTGGAGTATGAGTCTCCACAACCCTGTGGATGAAACTAAATGGAAGAAGTTAACTTTTCAGATGGATGGCAGCTGACTGCAAACCAGTCAACATCATGGAAGACATACTCCGTCAATTGCCATCATCATACCTACAATCATTGTCAACTTTATTATCAATATAGAGTTGTATAACAAAATTTTAGAATCTTGAATATGAATATGATCTACAGTCCTGCAGCTGCCACACAGGTCTCCTTCTTTTTGGTCCTTTTTCTGAATACATCATGTGTTGACTCCTCTCAGGATGAAAGGACCATTTCACCCAGTATAACAAAAAGTGCTTCTGAACAGGATTACCAACTATACCTTTAATTGTTTTCTCACTTACATTACCTGCTGATTACTTTTTCTTTGTATGAAATTTTGCATTGATGTTTAATCTTCTCCCTTCTTCTTGCTGTGTCTGTCTTTTCCCCATTTTTGATTTGCATTTCCTAATAATAACAGCCATATCTTCCTCCATTAATTCAGTGTCACCCCCACCTCTCATGTGGGCAAACATACACTATCAAATAACACACCGTTCGGCTGCAACTCGCCGCTTTAATAAAGGTCAGTGGGCGACTTCACACTCTTGGCTGCCTCCACTGGGCTCTCACCCACCTGATATTCTCTTCACTCCCCCTCGACCCTCCTTGAAGGCTCTGTGATGACTCCCTGCCTCACATTTGCCTATTGGATTAATTTGAGCCGCCGCTACAGAGGAAGTCCTCAACTTGATGCTAATAAGCTAAGACACAATGAAATGAATGAGAACTTTTTTTATTTGAGCTTTCACTTTCCATTTAAACTGGGCAGAAATATGAGAGGGGGTACGATCCACAGTGCAACCTGGAGTTTGACTATAAAATAAACATTCTCAAATGGATAATGACTGAAGTTTCAAAACAGAGAGGCATTTATTATTGGGCAGCACTGACAGTAAAAGTAAAACTTAATATACTGGAATTTTAGAGATCGATATACAAATGTACTTGGTGGTAGCTCTCTTAGCATAGTGGTATAATTAGATTGCACACCATTTTTGAAACAGCGATTAGGCTTCCATAGCTGGTGTAGCATTGCTAATACTTAGTATTCATTTCTATGGAACCCTGACGGTATATATTTCCACAGGCTTCAGTGTAATCAAATGATCTTAATTCATTTATAGTGGTTCGGATGTGGCAGAATGGCTTTGTTCCTCTAACTGGTATAACGTAGATGAAAATGGAGATATGGTAGTAATGAGTTCTTCATTGGATTAATGGTGTGTCACTACAGCTAACTTGAGAATAATCTTTATGGTGGGTGACGTCACTGTATTGTTCACAGAAAAAATCCTGAGAATCTCAATCTTTGTTTATTTATACAGCACATTTAAAAATAACCACAGTTGACCAAAGTGCTGTACAAGCTGAGGCATATACCGTACAAACACAACAAATTAAAAACAAACAAATAAAAAGAAGTAAATTAATTAAAAAAAAAAAACATAATAAAAGGAGCATAATAAAGTGTCAAAACACAACTTGTATTGAAGGCCAGTGCATAGAGGTGAGTTTTAAGCAGTGATTTAAGGGCCTGTTTACACATGTAAACAAGTGTACTGTTGGGTTTACACGACAATGGGGGAAAAAAAGCATTTACATTAGATTGCTGGGAGAACAAAAAAATGCTGTAGCATGTATGCCAGGTCGGTAGTTGGCAATGTAGCTTTGCAGAGGCACACCCCACGTGATCATTTTTTCCGGTCCTCAGATCAGAATAAGTACAGCCAGCCACGTAAACACAAAGCATTTCTGCTTTGTGTTTTAACGGCTGGCTGTACTTTGTTTTCACAAAGAAACACAGAGGACAATGGAGACAAAACATGTTGGGTGCAACAGCTACCTCCATTGTTGTAGTTGCCCAGTTAGCGCATGGCAACTACAATAAATGCGCATGCGCAAAGCGGAGCGTGACGGCAGCGTCCTACCTGATAATTCTGGCTTCCCATTTACACAGCTAGAGAAGTCTAAAATGATTTTACCGTGTAAACGGGAGGCCGAAACGCAACAAAACCTTTGCGTTTTATACTAATACCGTTGTCGTGTAAACAGGGCCTAAAACTGTTCCACAGGTTGGGAGCGGCCACAGCAAAAGCTCTGCCGCTTCTCTTGTTCAGCCGGCATCTTGGAACAAGGAATCCTCCACACACCCCATTTTCACCCAACGCTTGGCCATATTTCACTCAAGGTTTTGGGACAGAGATTTGCAAGCTATTAACTCTGACTCAACCTTTTCCCTACATCGCATCACCTCGGGGAGAGAGGGTTGAATAGGGTGTGTTTGATTTAGCTGCAGTGACAGCTCTGGATTCATGTACTCTTTAAGGATTTTCTGAAAGACAACAGAAAGTCCCAGAAAGCTTAGGGGCTAAGGCATGATAGGTGAGATTGCGCTGCCATCTCCTCCTCTTCAATGAAGATTGCAGCTCACTGGAGACGAAAGGGAATGTGACATGTTATTTCTTCAGAGCTGATTATACAACACTGGGAGATGTTGATTTTCTTTCTTCCTCTCTGTGCTGCCAAATTCCACCAAGAGCAAAACAGCGAATCAGACTTCACTCTGTTTAATTTCCACCAGTGCCATCGTGGGAGAGTTTTTTTTGTTGCTCTGCGTGCAGATAGCCCAACACATGGCATCATCTTGAGATGAGAACAATGAGTAGGGAGTACAAATATATTAGCCAAAGAAATCAATAGTGCATTTTAATCTCCAGGAGGCATACTAAAAAAGAGTAACACTAAGAAGTACGCACAGAGTCCCCAGCCAACTGTAAACCACTTGCATAAACATGTATGCACACACACACACATACACACACACACACACACACACGCACACACACGCAAACAGACAGACATTCATCCCTTGTTGGTCCCCAGCTGACTGTGGAAGCTACTGGCACAGTAAATCGGATGAAGTAGAGTGTGTGCGTATGTGAAATGGGGGTGATCTGTTATTCTAGTGGGAAATTTTATTACAGGAGCAATAACAGGATGATGAGAAACCTACTGTGTACTATTTCAGTTTCCACTGAAGTCTTCTCAGTGCAGTGAGGAGAAACAGTAGGACCGAGTGAAATATATTCCGACAAAGTCACACTAAAGACTTCCTGATTGCCAATCAGATATGATTGATGGGTTATCCTAACTGTTATATCTCAGAATTATGATGTCTTGCTTTCTATATCTTTGTCTTTTGACTGTTGCGTGAATACAAAATGATGAATATTCAAGATTGGATCAGATAGGCAGGATTCACTTAGACTGTTTTATCAGGAGGTGCATTATCCACTTCCAAACTGCATGTTTGCTGTAGAAACTCCATGTCTACTATATGCTGCTGGTGCAGTTCACTTTAATAGCTGAGCTTGCTGCCTCAGGCCACTAGTAAATCACAAGCAATAACGCGTTCATTCAAGATAGAGAGTCAGTGATCCCCATACATGATCCCAGAGGACTAATGGACTGTGTGGTGATAACTTACTCTTCCTCTTGCATAATTGTTATCTTGTCTATGATGTTAGCCTAAGGCTGATAGTTCCAAGCCTGACTGTTTGTTTGCTTTTTATATCTAATAATAATTTATCTTTTAATTATTATATCTGTCTATGTCAACTACAGTAAATATTGGGAAGGTTTGCAAATACATTTTGGTTATCTTAAGGGACATTTTCTGGTTGCAGGATCAGGATAATAAAATACTCCATTTGTGACAGGGTGCTGATTCTGGTCTCCTGCTAAGTGAGCACATGGTGCTGCTTCCTGCCACTGAACCTTGAACTATTTAATTCCTATAGATTCTGAGCTCTATTTGACACATTGTCTGAACACCAGAATCTCAGTGGCATACCTTCCGTCTAACTATTGACTTCACAAATGAAAATTATTTTGGGCACACTGACAACTCTCCAGAGTGTGTTTTATGGTTGTTTTCGCTAGTTACCATGGGTTGGTACTGTTTTGGCATCAGCAGCTGAGACTGAGGGTCTAAATTTACATTTCCGCTAACAGCGTAGGTAAGGACCCAAAGTTCCTAAAATAATTTCAGGAAAAATTCCCTATTCAGTGGGCTAGTTATGTTGTTTTGGTAGATATCTTTGCAAGGCACCTGCATAACAAATTCCTTTAACACCATTTGCTTGGTGTGGGCGCATCCCCTTGTGGGATTTCTTCCCAGCACTGACTGGGTGGCCCTTGGCAGGTATGTTTTCCTGTGTGACTGGCTCTAAGTTGGCCCAGGGTAAAGGTGACTCCAATCTTCCTGTGGTCGTGGACTCAGTGCTTGTTGCACATTCTCTCCTGTTAGAGAAGGACAGGGCCCTGAGTGGGTATGATCTTTTAACCATTATCACCACTCATATGTGTAATTTGTATCTGATTAAGTTGTTTGCAGCAAATTGATGTGTTTAAAACATTTCTTTCGGTTGAACATGCCCCTGGATCCCCATAGAGCAGTGGTTTCCAAACTGGGAGCGGACCCCCTATATATAGTACAGACCAAAAAAATGTTTGGCAAGATCAAATTTGTACAAAAAAAGACCATTGGTATACTTTGCAACAAAATAAATACATGATTATTATATAAAGAGTAATTCCAACGGAAGACATTTCTACTATAATATTCAGGTATTTGAGTGTTTTCTACAAAGTAACCTCCTCTGGCTTTAACAACAGCATGGCATATACGAGGCATTTGTTCCACAAGTTTTTTAAGGTATGTGCCAAAAATTGCATTCCAAGTTTTCTTAAATTCATCAATAAGAGACTGCTGATTTGTGGGATGTGCTTTTTTGAATAATCAGTCCCATTCATTCCGCTAAAGCTCAATTAAAGAGATGTCTGGAGACTGAGGGGGCCAAGCCACCTTTTGAAGAACGCCTTCCGCCATCTTTTTTGTCTAGGTAATCCTGACAGAGCTTGGCAGAAATGCTTAGGTCATTGTCTTGCTGCAAAATAAAGTTTTGCCTCACATGTCTTAGTCCAGATGGAACAGTGTGATACTGAAGGACTCTATCACGTAAATCACTGTAAAACATCCCCAAAGCAAGACACTACCACCTTGCTTTATTGTGGGTGTTACAAATGGTGCTTTTCCAGTCATCATATGTCCACTTTTTGTGAGCTTTTGCTCACTCATACCTCTTTTTCTTGTTCTTTGGACGAAGTGGCGTTTTTTTTTTTGCCGATACACAACCCATCAGACCAGCTTTTCTCAAATGTCTTTTCATGGTTGTCAAAAATATAGATTTTGATTTTGTCACATTGATTTCCTCCCTTATTTGTGGTGCTGTTTTTCGCTGATTTCTCTTACTGGTGACAATGATGTGTTTATCCTCTGCTTTTGTAGTAACCCTCTTTCTTCCAGGCCTTTTTCTGTCATAATAACTTCCAGTTTCTTCTAGTCTCTTCAGACTGTAGTGGACTTTTTGTTGGACACCATTAGGCATTTTGCCATTTTCTCTTTCAGTGTATCCTTTCCTCATTGTACAAATCTTTACTCAGTTGCTTCTTTCTAGCCATTTCTACAGTAGTTTGTTACAGATTTGAACGTAGTTGAGATTTATTGTGATTTTTGTGAGCAGACTCTCAAAAGCCAAAGTAATTTTTTTTTTTTTTTTAACTTTTGCATTTAAGTTGTGACTCAAATCTTCTCGACCCTAAAACTAAGTTGTCTTTTTTTTGTTGACATTTGTTCAGCAATGGTCTGGCAACATCAATGTATACCTGAAAATAAATTGAGGAAAATTTTGCATATCAATGAAGGCAAGCATTGCAACGTTCATTAAACATTACAGCACCTATCATCCAACCATGAATGGGCTTACTTTGTGAGGCACAAGCTTAATTTGACTTGTGCTGCTGCCACTCCTGATTTGTGAGAGCTGTTTGTGCCTCAACAGTCCTGTATGTCAACATTATAATTCTCTTCTGCTCAGCCTCAGGTCAGCTCTCTCTTCCATTAAATTCACATAATCTATGGACACAGAAATCTCTGCTCCATTGAAAAGTGTCCTACTCTTCTGTAATTACTGGGGCTTTTTTTAATGTGCCTCTTGTCTATCTCAAGGGGTCTCCTACTGTAGAAAAGGAACAATTAATTCTGGGTCACTGCTGGGGGGCATTTAGAAATTAAAACCCTCTCTCTTGGATTATTCCTACTAAAATAAAACAGCTTGATTACTCCCTCAAGAATTCCTCACTCGACTTATTTCCCTAACCTCCAATAGCCTTGATAATGGATAACCAACTCCTCGATAAATTTTGGAGGATTTTCTGGGATTTTCCTCTCATCGAATTTAAAATTGTTATATTTTTTTGTTTTCTGTATTAGATTATGCTATACTCAAGGGAGGAGATGACCATTTTTGGATATAAACATAATATTTTTATTATAACAGGATTGACTATTGAAACTCTAATTTTCACAAGGGGTGCCAACCAGGGTTCTAAATTCACTTTTTTGATTACCAGCTAATTTGAAAGTTACTAGCCAAACAGAATTACCACTAGCCATTTTTTTCCAGTGAAAATAAGAGAGATTAGATAAGAGAGATGAGTGCACTGAATGATTTATTTTTACATTTTTGATCTATTAATACAATCCAAGTACAATACATACACATACAGTACATGCATACAACAAAAAATCAGCTCTACAGCATCAAATTTCTTCAGGACTCTCTGAATTCATTTGTTCATCTGAATCTGAGCCATCCTCAGTTCCTTTTGTTCCACGTCAGAGAGGGTCTCACCTTTCAGGCGTGAGAGCTAGTCACTCTTTACCTGATTCATCCCACTGAACCCTTTTTGCAATCAGCTGTAGTTGCAGGGATGATGAGGAGAGCATCAAAGAGATCAAGGACGTCAGGACACCGATGGCGGAGAATTCTGTTCACAGTAGGCCAGGTCTTCTCACAGGTTCCTGTAGCAGGGTCAGCAACTTTAGTTATTAAAAGATAGCATCATATTTGGATTGTGCCTTTAATAAATGACATTCATTCTGATTGCTGATAAAGTAAAACTGTGTCATAATATCAGACATTTCACTAGAGCTTTTCAAGGATTTGCTTAAAAATGCTTACTTACTCTCACATCCATGCGAAGTCGGTGAAAGTCCTGCCCTTTTTCACAATGGCGTGGGCATTTTGAAAAAGTAGCTGCATCTTCTGAGGGTTTTGCAGGCACATTACAGCGCCCCCCATTTATTTTTTTTGTTTACGTGTATAAATGTTACTTATTCATGGACTTATAAAATACAAGAGTTTTATTCCAGACTTCAATTAAAGTTACATATTACAGCAAGTACTCAAATAAAGGCAAAGTACTCAAATAAAGGCAAATAAATCAAAATGACAAATAAAGGACAATCCGGTATTTTACGGGAATGGTGACCAAAATTGATCAATATACGGAACAAATTGCGTCCTGTGTTGGTTCAACACTAGGCTGCAGCTATTGAATATTTTAGTAATCAGGTATTCTACCGAATATTCCAGCAATTTATCGAGTATTTGGATAAAACATACTTTTGCTTAGCTAAAGAACAATTATAAATATATAAGAGGAAACAAGACATTTCTGTTAATAATTGTGGGTGACGTAAGTGCGCTGAGTTTAGGGGTGGGCGATATGGCCTAAAATTTATATTGTGGTATAATTTGAACCATAGACGGCTGCTTGTCTTCTACCGTGATAGGCAGGTATAACCCAAACTCTCTACAGTTGGTTAAATTTATATGTTTTTATACCGTTTATACCGCCCAACCTTAGCTGAGTTGTATCTTTGCAATTGAATATAAATATACTCTAACTCTGGATATTTATTTTGTTTTTGTGTTGGGGGATTACGTTACCCTGACAGACAGTGCTGCTGTTGGGCTATGGGCAGCGCTAAAATTCCCCAGTCAATGGTCGGGGGGGGGGTTTAGTTTTCCTGAAGCACCTCCAACTCCTGTGTGCCTGTGAGCTGCGGCAGGCAATAAATCTGGCTCATCTGTCTCCCTCTGTGCTAGCCGTTAGCCACACAGCTCGCTACTATCACTAGTAAAACTGTTATTCGAGGCAGAAGAAATTGCCTCGAGTATTTTTGTACTTGAGTAATCGTTTCAGCCCTATTCAACACAAGAAATGTAACATTTAATTGCCAAATAAAAACGATTCACTATTTTATGAGACGGGAGGCAACCCTATGATCAGTACACAGCTGCAAGATGACAGTAACCTGTCATTTTACTAGTAGCTTTATCTAACCTGAATATATAGAATACTCTTGATGCTCTGACATAACTTCCCTACTGTATTTCAACCACTTTGAAAAGCTTTCTTTTTCATCCCTACAAATCTTTGTCCTTCTCCCTCTTCCGTTTTCTGGTTTGTGCCCCCGAAAGCTTTCTCTTCTGCCTCTCCATCTCCCTGATATCAGATGACAACATGACTCAAATGAAAACACTCAAACTCGAGGGCGCACCCACTGGAGCGCATATAGTGTGTGGGAGGGTGAGAGGAGGGGAAGTGAAGGAGCGCCTGATCAGTGACGTGACTCTTTCATTGATCATATCATTTACTCATGCACAAACAGCTGTATACAGAAAATGCCAACTCTAGCGCCCTGTCTAGCGCGGTGCCCCTGTGCGCCGCATATAGTGCATACCCACTTTTTGCGCCACTGTCCTTAGGCTCTCCTGATGACTCCGGGCACTCTCACGGTCCTTTGCAGCCTTGACTTTAAAATTATTAGTTCCCACCACAAAATTGTTTTGTTTTTTTCTTTTGCGTACATGTGGCAGGTCTTACAAAATATGACATTTTCATGATCAAACACAAGCCATTCACAACCCGTCAGCCACTTGGCATGTTGGCGGGTGTTAATTTAGAACCCTGGTGCCAACCAGGATGGCCATTGCAAACAATGTGTCACATTTGCCAAATATTCCATTCACACGTTTGAGCTACGAACAGATACACTGCCGTAAGCGCTTGCTTTATGCATAAATTTGCTTTTTACATGCAAAATGAAATATGTAAAGACAGAATGCTACTTGCGGTTACTAGCATTACTATCCTTCAACAATGTATCGGACTCACAAAGGACAGTTTTGTAATGTATGCAGTTTTGTATGTAGCTTTGAGCCGCTATTATTGGTATTCAGCCCCAACTGAGATAAAGTTAAGTCACTTCTGTTTTGTTATTTACACATGTTGTAGAACTCTTGAACACTGCTAAAACTTTAATTTGTGAAATGGTTCCCATTTGACTGTGAAAGACAATTAAATGTGTTCAAAACGCACCAGAACTGATCACATGAGTGGCTTTCTAAATTGTTCACAGCCACTCTCTGGAGCCCTGTAGTGACTTGTTGAAATCGTAAAACAAATCGCTTAAATCACCATCACATGCAAATCAATGTTCTCTCTCAATGCCTCACCGAAAGTGAGGGAGGGGCTTTTGGATCATCAATCTAGACCTCAGCGCAGTGCAACTATCCTACAGGTACACCGACAAAAAATAGACACTTCTGTCCAAATGACAGCTCAAAGCCATTAGTAGAGGTACTCTCTCATTCAGTGATCTGCCCAGGGACAAGACAACCTTAAATCTATTTTAAGATCAGTTTCGAATTCTCTCTCCATCAATTATCAGAGTGCTCCATCTTTTCCTCCAGTACTTTGGAAAGTATGGTACTAGGCAAGAGGGAAAGTGCAAGTGTGTATCACAACCACCCCTCTCCTGAGTTAATTAGACTGATCCTGATGGCAAAGACACGTTTCGAATTCTATTAACCTCACGAGGGAGCGTGGGGGTAGGGTGGTGGCACTGTGCATGAACCTGATGAAATATTTACTGGTGAGATCGACATGCTCCAGAGGGCAGTGGGCATCTGGAAGAAAAGCTGGGGAAAAAGGAATCTAAGGGTCTTCCAGAAGGAGGCCCATTGATGTTAATCATCTCCCATACACCGCTGAATAATAGAAATGATAATGAATAAATGTAAAATGTATTCTCTGTGCTGTATGTTGATTGCAGACCCAGTGATTGGGCAAGAATTACATTTGGGGATTCAAAGCTGTTACTGATCTAATTTAAGAGATACCGAATCAAGAAAATACAGCTTTATTATTTTTTTTATTACTTATCACAAATATTATTTCCATTTCCACTATAAAACAGTCTACTTAAAGAAGAGTCCTCTTTCCTGGAACTGAAATGTTGCTCTTTATGCAAACATCAGTGACATTATCCCCTCTCGCTCTGCATTAAGGGGTGTATTAGGCACTGATGTACAGTGCATACTGTAGGCCTTATGTTGCCTTCTTAAGACACAAAGGACAATTCTCGCCAAAGGCAGTGACATGTAGCTGTACTTGTTAACAATGCAGAAAATGTCACACTTGCTTTTTTTCCTGCTTCGGCAATAAAAAACAAGGGCAGAAAGGTGCAGTTTATTTGACTCTCGCTACACTTTTGGGGATTACAACGAGATGCTCTGAGCATTTAATTTCCTCGCCTTAGCAGCTGTCAGCCCCTCTAAAGCGAGCATTTAAGTGCTGTCGCATGAGGTGAAATCTTGATGCGTTGACAGTTCTTGAGACAAAGATAATGGAATTCAAGCCCAAATGGAAAAATGAAAAATACCAAGATAAGTATTCCAATTTAGCTATCAGCTATTTAATTGAAAATCCTCTGATTGGAGATGGATTTGTGGTTTAAACAAGGGTAAGGTGCTGTGCAAGGTCAGACTCAACGTTGAACAACCATCAGAAAAATGTCATTATGGACACATTCCTATTTAAGGAGGTTGTCTCTAACCCAAAGGAGGAGAACTACATGTTTCGACAGGTGGTGATTAGATTCTCTGTGGGGGTTAAGAGGTAGTGTGTGACCATGGTCTTGTGTGATAAACATGTTTACCTTTCATGATTCAAGATTTAGACGTTACTGAAGGTTACTAAATCATTTTGAATTTGTTGACCCAACAATTAATACCCCGATTTCCTGCTGAATGTGAATAAATAAACATTAAAAAATGAATGAGCAGGAGATTATAAATGCACAGAGAAAATACTATAGGTACGTACTGCATGAAGTGTTTTAGTCACTCATTACAGGATATCAATGTTGACAAGCTTCACGCTGAAAAAAAGGAACCAGAAATTTCTCAAACTGCTTCTACAGCGTAATCGTCTTTTCCACTGTCCATCTGTGTACTCAGTATGTTCTAAACAGTCACGTTTTCAGAGAAGCAGTGTATTTAGTCATGTTTTGGCAAAGCTCAGATTGTAAGATGTGATTATGCTTCAGCACTGGTTTGTGGGTGTTTCATTACTTTACTGTGACAACTTGTCACATTTGGAATCCATTATAACTGGCTGAATTCAACAGCATAGTCACTCCTCTCTCTGTCAAAGAGGAGATTAACTTTGCCAATTTTTCATCTTACTCAGAAGCTTCGAGGCAGAATCTCACCTTGACAAAAAAAGAGGGAAAATTACTAATAATTCTCAGCCAGAATGTCGAGAGTGAAGGCATACTATATGTTAAATATATACGGTATATATCAACATAAATAAACAGGTAAAATGTTTAAAGCACCTGCCACTTTCTGCCATTAGCAAGAAACAGCTGAGACACTTTGTTCATCCAGCTGTTGCTGTTTCCCTGGAGATGCACATCCTCAAATCATCAAGCATATACTACAATAAATACTGTGTACTCTTAGTCAGATGAAAAAAGTGAATGTGCCACCATGCAAATTATTCGTCATGAGCCGCCATGACAACCTGTCTTACCTGAATGAGGTGAGATAAAGGGATTACATGTTTTCACTGTTTACATGCCTAAAAATAGTACATATCCCCATGTATCTTTAGTTCCACCTTCCTTACATCTGAATTTTTCAACCTATGCTACCATGGTAATAAAAATAGATATTTATGGAAAGAATAGAGGGCTCTTGAACTCTTTACCACTTCCAAAGTTGGTATCACCAGAGATGTTCTATATTGTAGAGACAAACCACTCAGATCATTTTGAATGGAGAGATATGTAAACGGCAAAGATGCCGCCTGTCCCGCCTCCTTTCACGAGCAGCCAATCACTGCGTTGTTACAGCTGAACCGGGAAAATTATGACACAATCATGTTGTTTCACCAGCTCATGAGCACAGATACCTTACGACAGACCAACTTACCTGGTGGCAAGCAGAGCCAGCTGAAAGATCGGCCACAACCAGATCTATTATAACAGCCATAAAAGGCACATAAACGTTGCATGTTTGTTCATTTAAAAGTGTAGTAGGCAATGATTTTTAGAGACACATTTTATGTTGGATAAAATGGTCCTTCCACCCTAATAGTTGTCAATTTGATATGTATTCAGAAAGAGAAGTGAATAGAATCCGAGATCTGTGGCAGCCACAGGACTATAAAAACTTTGACCAATTAATAGCCTCGGTCCAAGTGTGAACTACCAATCAGATGCATTCTCGTCTCGTCCTGCGCTCGCCCCCCATGCGCCCCCACTCTACCCTCAACTCTGCGCGGGCACACGCATCGCGCATGGCCGCAGGTATTAAGCACGCTCTTCTCTCTAAATACTTCGGTAGCTGGAGAATACCAGACCAGTTTACAATGGCAGAGAAAAAGCATCCTAAAATACCGATTCCAGCATTACCCGTGGCGGCTCCGTTGGCTACACAGCCAAAGAAGAGAAAGACGGAGGCAGAAAAGGCTGCATTGGTCGTAGCGCTGACTGGAGGAGGAGGAGCTTAGAGGGGGATTCGTAGCAGTGCATCTTTCAAATCTTGTTAGCTCGTCGACATCGCCAACTCTACCTTTAATGTATGCTATCAAAATGATCGCTATTTTGTTTTTGATGCCAAAATATTGTGCAAATGTAAATTGTCACGTAGTGCTCTATAAGTATTTATCATTGGTAAATGACTGTCAAACGCTCGTGTTGAAGCAACTTTATTAGCATCCATCCAATTAAATGTCAACACTAGTAGGCCAAAAACATTAACTGCTTTCAAATCTGTATCTAATTTATTGAGTGGGTGATAAGAAATCATGTATTAGACATTAAACTGTCACGTCTGTCCATACATCCATGGTCAGGTAGAATAGAACAGATCATAGATGAGCAGACCGGCTTCAGGCCGGCACCGATTCAGCCGTACAGTGGACTTGGTGTCGTAAATCTGAGTGCATGCGTAGTGGAGTGCTCCCTGTGGAAAAAATAGCATTTTAAACGTCATTGTACAGTAAAGTGAATGTTTTTTGGCTTCTTTTTGTATCTAATTTCACTGGCAGTCATGTATATATATTTTCTGTCCTGCTATCATGTTCAAGTGTGGATTTGACCATGTCTCCATTCATTTAGGTAGAGGTCTGGTCTCCTTGGGCTCCTTGGAGGCATTGCCGAGATAGCCGCCGAGTGGCATGACTTGCCTATAAGGACTTTGGTATCACTTCCCTGCCCATCAGTATGGCAATTTTTTGAAGTGTGACAAATGTGTGGAAGGAATTGTTTTAGATGTCCAGTTGACTGGTGGTTAAAAACCCATTAATTTTCTGGATAATAATGTCAGAGCACTGGCACGTGACCGATAAAAAGTGAATCTGTATACATAAACACATACCAGAAAAAGTTAAAGCTGTAGTCAGTAATCTTGAAGAGCTAGCAAGAGAGCGAGCAAGATTTGAAAGTGGTGCCTTCTAGAAGCCTCCTCTAAGCTCCACCCCCTCCTCCTCCTCTCAGTGCTCCAAAGCCCCGCCCCCTGTCTTGCTAACTCTGTATTTCTGCAGAGGAGTGTTCTGAATATTTCTGGCAATGGTGAAACGTGATGTGGGGGGGCATGGGTAGGATGAGATATAAAGGCATTTGATTCTTTCCATCCGGACCGAAAGGGAGGTCAGTTTTTATAGGCCTGCAGCTGCTACAGAGATCTGATTCTTTTCTGAATTCATAATGTATTGACTGCTCTCAGTATGGATGGACCATTTCACCCAGGACAACAAAAAGTGCTTCTGAACAGGATTATCAACAATAGCTATGTGCATTTTAATAAGAACATTCCAGACAAATTATGACATACTGCTAATGAACAGGGAAAGCTTAAAAGGTCTGTAGAATAAATTAATTGACTTTTCTTGATTTGGGGACACTGACTGTCTTCTTCAACTGCAGCTGAGGCTTATGGATAATGCTCTATTTACTTCTGTGTGCCATACCTGATGTACCAAAATGTGTTAAATGTGTTTTATCATGTGACAATTTCATCTTGTGTCAAATGTGTTGCAGAACATTAAGGATATCAAAAATGTTTGAAGTGGTTTGAAGTTAAAATGCCCCATTTGCCCAAAGTGCTGTGAATGGACTCAAAGTGCTAACAGTGTCTGTGACCTCAGATGTTGCAGCTGTATATTTCCTGGCACTCATCGCTCCACCTAATGATTCTCCTCCTCCCAGTTGCCGCACTCCCACCTGTTCAGCTGCTAATTGACACTTGACTGGATGTTGTCACCCAGCAAGGTACTTCTAATGAACTAACTTCTGTTAGACTACTAACTATGCTAAGCTAGCTCGGCGCTTTGAGAGATGGAGGGCAGGCACCATGGACTGTTTTCCCTTTTACCCCTCAACCCTCCTGGGGTGGAAGCCAGGCCTTTTATCCCCACTAAGGCCTCCTGCCAACAAAACAGTGAATAATTCACCACCTTCTGGATGGATCAGCTGGAACATACTGTAGTCTCTGATCATTCAATACATTTATGTCAACACGTTTATCATACAAAATGTCTATCTTTTTATTTCTTCATCAAAAAAACAGACAAGGTCTCAGCTACATTTAAAAAGAAACTGAGAAAAATAAAGTTATTATTTGCAGGACTTTCCAAATAGCTTTAAACACAAAAGTTAGTCATCCCATTTTATATGTACTGTACATCTAATTAACTGTTAACCTTGATCATTCTAATTCCATTGCTTTTTCTTGATACTGGTTACATAACACCAAACAACAATCTATACTGACAATTACCGTTTGATTTAATTAGTAATGTGTAGAGGTGGACTTGATTCAGACTCGAATCATGAATTTGTTGACTTTAGACTCAATAATGTGTAAAGAGACTTCCAACCTGACTTAGACTTAAAGGTCTCCTATTATACACTTTTTCTGCAATTTTATATAGGTCTCAGATAAAATATTGTATTCAAAGTGTATTACCCCAAACTCAGCCCTGGTCCTGAATTCCAGCCAATTAAAAATCACTGTATTGAGCTCTGCTGTGAACAGGCTGTTTCTGTGTCTCTACCTTTAAATGGTCCTGAGCTGTGCTTGACCATGCCCCCTCTCTGAACAGAGGAAGTAGCTCTCTCTCCCCTTAAGGCCAATTCATACTCGGGTGGACTGTCAGCGGCGCAGTATCCACGCCGACTGTCTGCTCTCCTCAGAGCTTTCATAGTCGAGTGTACAGCCGCGCATTTGAGCTTTGCGTGCACGGACCTTGTGGACGTCTGCTTTGAGTACGTGCGGACCTCCGCGGAGTCCGTTCCACATCCGTTCCACCCGAGCATGAATCGGCCTTTACCGTGCGCTTCTGGTTACTTATAGATGTGTACTGGCAGTGGCAAAAGACATTACTCTGCTGTGCACGGACAGTACCGTTAACAGTCACCCAAATTACAAATAAGTGTATAACGCTAGCTTCAAATGAGCCTTGTGCTCATAGAACTTATGTTGAATGTCTCCTAATATGAATTACTCAAGTACACAAACGTTAGCTCTGCAGCAATCACAGCTCCATTAGCTGCAGTGCTCCATTTGTAAACATGTACCTGTAGCATTAGCACTGCAGCTAACGGAGCTAGCTAAGATGACAAGTATACCATGGGAAATAAAGTACTGGGAAGATCTGGACGACATAGAATACATTATTCTATGACGGAGCTTGGTTAGCTGCAGTGCTGAACAAGCTCTGGAGGACTGCTTTGTATACATGGGCCCATACAGTTTATGCTTGGCTACAAAGCAAAGTTGAAGCATGTATCGGTACCAACTATCCAGGACACTACAGGCGTGGAAGCTGTAAGTTATTCCATTTTGTGTTGCTTTACTGTGTAGCTCTACTTAGCGTGATGGCCTGTAAACATGCCCCTGTAATGTTAGCACTGCAGCTACCGGAGAGTAGCACCAGGTAGCTCCAGAGGTACCTCTGGTACAACCAGATGATAAAGTGCTGGGAAGATCTGACCTATATAGAATACTATATAGTTAATATATCCAGAGGTACCGGAGCTACCCTCCGGTAGCTGCAGTGCTAACATTGCAGGGACATACAGACCATCATGCTAAGTAGAGCTACACAGTAAAGAGCTCCACATTTGTAGCTGTGTCCCAGACGGTTGGTACTCAAAGGCAGTGTCCTCTACTGGAGGGAGGGGCATCCCTCCTCTTGACGTCATAAGTAGAGAAAAGTTCACTTCGCCTGGTTCAGCACACATTGGCAAAGAAGAGGAGCAAGCAGGGGAAGGAGGTGACAGACTTTTTCACTCCTGGGGCCTCATTCACAGGCTATGGGGACACATACTACTGTTAGAACACCTTTATGAAGTGGATTTTGCATAATAGGTGACCTTTAACATCAATAACTGGTGACTTCACTTGGACTTGAGCCTTTTGACTTGCTCCTCTCCACAAAATCCAAAGATTATGTATGCTTAAACTGCTCACTCCATCGCTCTCTCTGTGTGCATACGGTATGTTTGCATCTCTGTGTCTGTGCTGCTGGCACAACATCCAATTCAGATCAGACAGCATCCAATCAAATTACAGGACAACCAATGCAGCGGGCCTGTCAGTCAAAGCACCAGTTGGCACCGGTTGGCACAAATGATTCAAAACATTTCGGGTACAAAAATTATGAGCAGTAAAAATGTAAGGAAAGCTTAAAAAATCAAGGTCAGTTTAAATGTACTTTATATTAAGATTGTGAACCGTTTTAGCTTGCTGTCACACAGATTTCCCTGATAGTAACATAGTATATCTCCTTCTCACCAGCACACCAGCTTCCATTGCCAAAAAAAGCAGTTTTACTTTGCAGCACACACGAGTTGCCAGTCTGCTGCCTATTTCAGGTCCTTGTATTATTTCATTTAATCACAACTAACCTGAACTACTGTAACACGATGACATCCATCCATCCATCCATCCATTTTCTACCGCTTATCCTCATAGGGTCATGGGGTCTGGAGCCTATCCCAGCTGTCTTAGGGCGAGAGGCGGGGTACACCCTGGACAAGTCGCCACCTCATCGCAGGGCACATAGAGACAGATAACCACTCACACTCTCACACCTACGGTCAATTTAAGTTAGCCAATTAACCTAATCCCCATGCATGTTTTTGGATGGTGGGAGGAAGCCGGAGTACCCGGAGAGAACCCACGCAGACACAGGGAGAACATGCAAACTCCACACAGAAAGGCCCCGGGCCGGAAATCAAACCCCATGCCTTCTTGCTGTGAGGCGACAGTGCTAACCACTACACCACTGATGACATATATAACACAATTAAACTTATTGATTGAGGCAGCAGTAGAATAGCAACTTTTGTGTGACATGGGGTAAAATTTTCTTTTTGTCAATGGAATCTGGTGTGCTCAGTTCTCTGACAGAAAGGGCGGCTTGATAGCAAGGTAAAGCATATTGTTAATGTGGTGTACGTGTAAACATTGATTTTATTAGATTTGCCTGTTTTGAAGTGGCTAAAAACCTACCTCACATGGTGGTGGTGGTGTCTGCCTCTCCATAATGAGAAAGCACTGATCGTACACAACTCCACTTCACAAATCTAAAAACTATTCCTTTAACCTGTTTGTGATCTGTGTCAGGTTTTACTCTGTTGTTAAAAAGACTTGAAATGTCTCAAAATTCCAACTGTAGGACTTAGGACTTGACTTGAGACTTGATTTGGGACTTGAGGACAGACTTGAGACTTACTTGGTCCCACCTCTGGTAATTAGCAAAAGGTGGCTCATTCAGCTCAATGTACAGTATATAAGCCTTGTTTGTCTATTTTTCACAACCAATGCAATGAGAATACTCTTCATGGTAGATTACATGCATGCCTCAGAGTGAAAGTAATAGGTGGAGGCTAGAAATATACACAATTACTATGTCAGCACGTAGCCATATTCCTCCTGGCAGCATAATGAAGACAAGCCAGAGAGAGAGAGTGAATGCTGTGTGAGCTGGAGGCAGACTCACTTCTCTCAGTAAAAAAACTCTGTGACCTTCGGCAATGTTTGAGTATTGCTGACAAGGGCAATGGTTTGCATCATCAACAGTACAGAAATACAGAAATTTGTGGAAGGAACTGTATATATCAAATAACAATGCCGATATAGTCACAGTTGAAATCCCTTGTATGATTTAATGTCAATTCTAAAAAAAAATCTTGATGTAGCGAGCTGCCATCTGCAAAAAAATGTCCAATACTTTGGTTCATGACCAAATACAACTGTACACTGAAAATGTTAGTATGCTATTATTACATAAAAATAATCTACTAATAATTAGGGCTGTCAAAACTTAATTAATTGGCGTTAACATGTTAACTTGCACCACGGTAACTCTACTTGGACTAACTGCCAAAAATGTTGCCAGAGATGTGCAGTTCACAATGCAGAACTCCATTCAAAAAAAAAATCAAGGAAACTAACGACACAATTGTAACTAATGAGCAAACGTGCTGACACAATTAGATCAATCATCTTTTTTGAATCCAAGCTTCTACTGTAATTTGGAAAACAAATAATCCACCAAAAGACATTGTTGTCCAAAGTGTCCACTTTTAATAATATATGTTTTATACCTGCATACAATGTAGTTTGTTCACAAGTGTGTGACCTTTGTAATGACTTATTTTTCTTGTAATGATAGCCTAGTTTTAAGCTAGATCTCTGCATGTCTCTGACCTAAACAGACCTTGGGAATTGTTGTTCCTGTACATTTTTATGTACACAGGCTTTTGATTTTTATCGGAGAACAAGATATATTCTGACAGCGGTTGCTCATCGTTTGAACTGATGATTCACAAGACGTTATTCATGTCCATCCACTCCAACTATCAGTGACCTGCTTATTATCTTTGCAGAATGCCAATGTCCCTTTTACTTCCAGAACGGGGGGGACAGCTTTATAGCCGCCATTGCCATCATCATAATGACTGCTGGAGTTATTGAATTCACTATTATAGTATCAACCCTCCCTGACTGGTTCATTGTGGGAGCCAAAAAAGAAACAATTTGTGCTCATTATGTAATATGACCTCACAATGCAAGATGAAGACAAGGGAGTTGATAACATCGCATCTGCCTGTGAACAGTGGTGAAAACCTCATAAACCAGAGCCAGACTCCCAGATAAATCAGCACCTGAATGTCAATATGGCCTTTGGAACACTGTATTTATAGCTTGCCTACGTCACCGAACCCGCTCTCACTCCTTCTGTCTCTTACTGGTTCTCTCAGTTTTCTCCACATCAACAACCAAAACACAATCCAATATCTGTGTCCATAATTTGTCTTTGTAGACCAGTTTAACAGGTTTTGTGTCTTAATGCAACACTAAGTTCAAAGAAAGCTGCACCTAAAGCTGTGTGATGTTTCGATATGTATCTCATTGTGCAATACAGAAATGTCTGCCGTAGGATATAACCTTCTGTTGTTTATGCCATTAACATATATATGTACGTCATTTATAATACAAAGCTTGAGTGCCTTTGACATACTGTATATACAGTATATACGTCAAAGTGTTTTTTCGGTGGCTGGATCAAGAGGGCTCTCACACAGACCGTTAGTAAAATTGGGGCTTCTGGGATACCCACTAAACATTAGACGTCTTATGGATGTGCAGATCATCTCTTTATTGCATCCGTCAGTCCAAGACCAATTCTGGACTACAGAATGATGTGCAAATTATGTCCACTATTTGGACATCTGACTATGACCCCACTTGGACGCCAATATGTAGTTGAACATTTGAACCACGGGCGAGGTGACGTTTTTGGATGTCATGGTGACGTCTACAACAGGCGCAGGATGAATATAATACTTTTTTTTTTAAAATTTATGAAAAATATCAACATTGTTGTTCAATCAATATTATTCATTAAAATTAATTTTGATTATTTGTGATTAAACATTTATTACTATTTTACTATTATTTATTTGAGTACACGATATTTTGTTATCTGTTTAATTAACTAATTTAGGCATTTATGTATGTTTATTTATTTGAAAATGCAATTTTGTGGAAAATTACAGCCTACTCATGCAAAAATTATTATAATTCGATGGGCCTGTTATGACATCAACCAGTCAACACCACTCTGAATGGCTGAAGCAACACATCATCATAACAAACCAATAAATGCCACTCTGATTGGCCGAAACTTGCTAGGCCAAACTGATTTATAAGTATTGTTTATTTTTATTTACTCTCTTCACTAATTGCCTGATGGCAAACTTTAATATGAAGAGGAAGGGGAAAAAGGACAAGAAGCCTTTAGAGAACAGTCATGTTTAAAAAGCAATACAAGGTAAGTCCCAATGTTGAAAAAGGAAAGAAAGTTAGCCCCTTTCAATCTGGAAATAATAAAATGATCGGACAAAATATTTACTCTCCTGTTGATGTGAAAAATTAATTGCCAACTGTTTACCATAACTATCATCTTTAACATTTGCTGTGATGTTTCTGTATTAATCCAGTATGGTATTGGATGCATAGGCAACCTATTTTTGCATACAAATATAGGGATGGTGTATGACAGCAGATTGCCTTCATGTCATTGTCTATTCTACTCATGCAGATGGAGTCGTGAAATTTGATTTGACGGCGACAGAGGGCTTCATAAGGCTGTGTGAACACCTGAAATATGCACCACAAAGACGGGGAGGTGGAGGTCACACCACTGATTAACAGGATCGATAAATAAAGATGAAGAGAAATGAGTGGGGATTGAATTGTAATTCATTGGTAAAGTGTAAATGCGCCTTCAATGATCCGAGATTGGACGTACAAAAATGACCATAAAAAGACATTGAAACAACATCTATTTGCGACGTAGAAAAGATGTAGACAACGACCTCATTTGGACTAGAATTAGCCCTAATCCAGAGGTCCTGTGAATGTCAATACTGGACGTTCGTAAAACGTCGGGAAAAAGACGTCATCTGGTGTTACAGTCTGCACCTTCAGTGGACTGAGATTGGACTTACAAAAATGACCATAAAAAGACATTGTTTCAACGTCTTTTTGCGCAGTGGGTATGTAGTCGGAACGTAGAGAGATGGTATAAGCCACAGATATCAAAGCAGGAAGTGGAGACGATTTTGATCAGAGGGCAAAACAAACAGAATCTAGACAAAAAGTGGTCTTTCTGGTAAAACTGGCCTCTACTTCAGATAAAACAAGAATGGAACAAGGTAAAAAACAAACCTTTTTTTCATGTTAAAATAGAGAGTCTCTTCTTTCATTTGAATTATTCTGTGTTTTCAGAGTCATAGTACAAAATATTCTGTGGGTCATGAAAATGACTCAAAATGGTCAAAAATACTGGCACAAGGCACTTTCGGGTTTTATAAATAGCTGGCACTCCATGAGATAACATATAGGCTACTTGGTTAGCTCTGTTGCTACACTGACGTGAACAATACTGTAGTTGTGGTTTAGACATGGCATGTAAAGCACAACTCAATGATAATCCAAATTTTTCTTTCTCTTTCCAATTTGTGACATCTTATTTTCTCTCTTAAAATTAATAAGTACCTCTTGAATCACAGAGTAATTTGTTTAATGGAATAAGCACAAATAAAAATGCTTGCACTACATTTTCTTTTTAATGAACCATGTAGACCTTTCGCAGCAATCCTTGTATCATTTCTCCAGTCTTCAGCTCGGATTAACAATTTCTTACTTTCATTTACTTCATTGTCATGCTCCGTCTGTCTGGTTTGGTTAAGTTACTTTTGTCTCGTGCCTTCATGTTGTCTTGTCATTTCCTGTTTTATTTTGAAATAACCCTGTGTCCCTTTTGTTTCAGATTGCTTTGATTCCTGCCCTCCTGCGCTCCCGCATCTGTGATTGTTCGCCCCGCTCTGATTGTTTTCCACCTGTGTCCCCTTACCTCTTGTATCAATAGTGTTGTCTCCCTTGTGTCATTGTGAGATCGCCATGGTTCATGTCCCATCGCAATCCGTTTCCCGTCTCCAGAAGCGCTTCTAGTGATTTCCCTCGTTGCTCCCGAGCAGTTTATTTTGTAAGTTTAATAGCCTTAGTTAGTTTGTTGATTTTCTTTATAGTTATTTATTCATCCCTAGCGAGAAGCATGTGTTCTTTATTGTCGTGTTTTTCCCTCTTGAGCAGAGTGGTTATTAGTTATTTTCGCAGCCTCCTAGATAGAGTGCCGTTTAATAATTTGTTTTATTACATATCCTTCCGCCTCATTGTGCATGAGTGTTGGTTTTTGATTTGTATTTTTTTTCATAGCATCTTTTGAGTGCCTAGTTTGATTTATTTTCTTAATCTTAGTTTATCCTTTGTGACCACCTTTTGTTTGTAAAGTTTGATAGCCCCGTGTCTGTGTTTTCTTTGTAAATTTTGTTTTGTTTTGTTTGTTTTGTCTCCTTAGTGAGCATTTTATGTTAATACTTTTTATAACCTTTCGAAAGATTTATTTTATCTTCAAGATAACAGCTGTTTTTTTTTTTTTTTTTTAGTTGGGTTTCCCCTTTTTTAGTCTAGTGCAACCAGTGTAGGGATTCCCCGGCAAAGCTGACAAATCATGTTGCATTGTCTTCTAATTAACTGCTCACCCCTATAGTAGTGTACATCAGGCTGAACAACATTCTGGCACAATACTGCCCCTCAGGTTGGAGGTTAAATTGCAAACCAGGTCACGTCTGATGAACAGATTATCCATCATGCAGGGTGGTACCTGGGGGTGGCCAATCAGATTTAAGGGGTGGCACAGGACAGCCCCCCCCCCCAAGACACGCCCCTGCATCCTGTCTCCTGAATTGTGCATTTGCGTTCAGATCATGGAACCCTCACAGAAGCTGTGACCTTTGCCACGATGTATAGACCTTCTTACCAGTTTCTGACACTAATGCTTGTTGCCACATCCATCCACTATTCTGTTCGAAATGAGACTTTTTAACAGCCATCAAAGCCATATTATTAGTGATATGGAGCCCATTACGACAAGCTTTACCTATAATTACGAAGTCGACAGTCTTCCAATGGCTGCTCCAGCTGAGTTTATTCCATATCATGTCTTTTCTACATCCTTGGTTCATCATCGGGAGGTGAATGTGACTTTGCAGTAGTGCGGATGTGCCACTGGTATTAAACAGCTGGCTTTGCACTCATCAGCCTACAGCTTTGATCCCTTACTGCAAACAGATTTAAAGGTCACTAAAGGCCGTGACCACGAGGAGTCTTTCTGTACTGAAAAGAAATAAGGGATCACTCTTGAGCCTTCTCTCTTTTTTTCTGTCTTCTCTACATTAAAGCATGCTTTTTTTTATAAGGTGTTTAATCAGTAATGATGTAAGCTCTTGTTGTATCAGGTCCCAAAATGAACTACATGAAAATATAACAATGAACCATTACTTTGAATTAGCTTAAATCTGGGATCATTGTTGCAAGTTGGTATGCACATGTGGAAAGAAGGACATGTGTTGTTGACACAGTTTGAGGACGTGTGTGTGTGTGTTTGTATGTGTGTGCTGGATGAGTTCTGGCTGATCCAAACAGACCCCGGGGGCCAACAGAAGTGTCCCCAGATGGGTTGCCTGGGGCTTGGCCAGGCTGACCGCAAAACCAAGGGAGGAGATTCATCATGCTCATGTGATCAACATGATAAGTGTAGCGACAACCCACTCCCCAAAAAAGGGTCACAGAAGGCTGATAAAAAGTTGCGATATTTTTAGTCACTGGTGGTTTGTCTTGGAGTAAATCTTTCTATGATGAATTATACTTTATTTTAGGGCATGTATTCACCAGGAATGGGAAGTGGAAGTTATAATAGTAATGCAAGACAAAGTAAAAATCTTTTTTTTTTAAATAGATTTCATTCAAATGGAAACAGAAGCTTCATACTTATGGGCATAAATCTATGAAATTAAAAGCATTTGTCTCACACAGCATAATGTGTTCTCAAAAACAGATTGAGGTGCAGGGAAATGTTAGTTATGGAGAAGAAATGGATATGAAACAGATGAAGGGGCTATTAAAATGCAAAGATACAATGCCAGAAATCCATCTGATCCAGACACAGTTCAATGTAAGTTATGAACATAATAACATATAATTAGCCAGATCCATTTTAAAAGAAAGACAAACAGTATAGCGGGACAGAAAGACTTGAAAAGAGAGCAAGAATAAGTGATGATGAGGGAGCGGGATGAAAAGGAGAGGAGATAATATTGACAAACCAATAAGACATCACAATAAAAGCATGATCTGATGGCTGAAATTGAAAGAGTGTGATGACATTAAGATGGGGGCATTTTCCATTTAGCTCCCTTCACATCCCAAGTTAAGGGATAAATCATTTTTAATACATGCCATCAGTATTCGCTCAAGTTAAACAGGCCTCTTGCGAGGAGACTTATTCCATGGTACAGTTGTCTGCCTGCACTCTGGCCCACCAGATAAGATGCTTCACGGGAAATAAGCTTTTGTTCAAATTATCTGTGAAGTTTCCAACTGAGAAAAAACTTGGGAGAGAAAGCTCAATGACAGATATGCCTAGCTCTCATCAGATTCTTGTGAAGCACTTGAAATTAAATTAATTTAAAAAAAAGTAATTGCATTACATGCCTTACTCTGTCAACAGCTCTGTAAAAACGTCTTTAAATAACTCCTCACACATCACATACTCTGTTTAGCAAGTGAAATAATACATTATAAACAATACATTATAGGTGCAAAGAAACATTAACAGCTACATGCTGTGTGTCAACCTTAGCATTAGGTTATACCTGCCAATGATTGTTTGTAACTTAATGCTAAGGTTAGCCCCAGTAACTACATAGCAGCCCTTCCAGAGACACGGTAAAGCTACATTTCGAATTCATTTTGATTAGTTAGTAACATTAGCAAACTATGTAAGAGCACATAACATACAGAATAAATAGAAAAACTTTGGATAGAGACGAGCTTATACATACCTGGCCGGTCAATTAAATGAATATATATGCAGATGATATCATCTAAATTCTAGTAAGAGAGGGAACAAGCTAACCCCCATTTTCAAAGAAAAAAAATATTTTTACCCGAATTAATCACTGTAATATAATCACTGATCACTTGAATCCCTGAAGATTTATTTTTACCGACATATTGAGCACTTCCAACGATATGCTGCTGACTATGTTATAGTTGTACACAACTGTGCTGGAGAGCATCCAATTTGGAAAAAAGACAGGGTGAAATAGAACTGAGGGTTGATGTCAGGGTCTGGCACCTTCAGCTTGGGACACACCTACAATATACACATGCACACACACACGCACACTTTCCCTATCATTCACTCAAACAGTCATTAAAGCATGTAGACAGATACCTATAAAACACACACAGGTGCACACGCACACACACTCTCATACCGGTGATTCACCACATCACTGTTCTCTAATGTCTTACTTGCTTCGTCTCTGAAACATCCATTTGTCACTGCTGACAGGTCCTGGCAGCAGCATCTATCCATCCTACCTTTATCCTCAGTTCGTCAGCTCACACTCCGTTTCTTTCAAACCCTTGCACCCCCGCCCCCAGCTTGGTCTCTTTCTGAATTTCAGAGGAAAAAGTGAGGATAGAACTGCAAATGGCAGCTATACTGATGCATGGCCATGTTGTCAGGGTGTCGCCTGGCTTTAATACCAGCCAGCGCGTTCAATCCCAACATGGGGCTTTGCATTGAGCTGTTTGCCAACCAGCCAGTCAGCCATGATCGGTAGTGTTGAGGAAACCATGTGATGCATTAGCAAGGAGGACTCAGACTCAGGCTGGCATCTTGTGGAGAATTACTTAGACATGGAGTCATGGCTTGTGTGTATATGAATGTGGTTGATATGTGGCTGTTGAGGAAAATACATTTCTGCACCACGCCATCATGGTGTTTGTTTTGAGAGAAATAGGATAACAACTATTGGGTACGTCACAATTGAAAGGTGTGTGTCTCAGTTGTGGTCCAGCAGTTCCTCACTCTTTAAGACCAGGGGTAAACAAGCACAAGCCGTTATGCATACTGATAAGTAACGTGTCGATCCAACCATTTCAGTGACTGTCATGCTGCATCATCAGGACCCATGTGGGGATATCAGATTCCAGTGACTGATGTCTATGCATGACATTCATGCTTCTTCTCATGTGTTTATTGAAAAGCTGTCAAATAAACGGTTTAATCAGCGTTAACAGTGTAATTTGGGTGCATGAGAGTAACATTAGCATTAGCTCTAATAAACACAGTGTTTATGAAAAGAACACCCTTTTTCTTTTTTTTGTTTTTTTTTTTGTTTGCTGAGCTTGAACAGATTCAAAAAAGATGGTTTATCTAATTTTGTCCTTTGACTTTTGATCATTAGTTAAGATTACGTTGTTAGTTTCCTTCATTTTTTTGAATCGAGTTCTGCTTCCTGACCTGCCAGCATGTCTCTGCCAACGCATTTTGGGCATTATGTCCAAATAGATTTACTGTCGCACGAATTATCACTAATTTTGACAGTCCTAGTTTTTTCATATTTGTTGGTGTTACAAAGATCTCATGAAGAAATTACCGATTACAAGCACACATACAGTATATTATTAAAAGTAGTCTAGTATTAGACTGCAAATTTACTACTTGTGATGAATAAAAAGACAGAGACAGGACTCAAGCATGAGGTGTCTTGTACAGTAGACCTCATGATTCATGGCTTATTACTAACGGTGTAATGTCCAGAACTGTCATGGTACAGGTACTTCCAGTTCGTTCCAGAAGATTAATATTGGAGGCTTGTTTTGATTGTGGAACTTACAAAAAGTCACACAGGAATATGTGCTGTAGCAACAAGTAACAGTTTCATTGTAAACACCCATGTAAATAGCTAGTTGCCATGAAAACAACAATTGATAATCAAATGGTAATTGCTTTCACCCATTTTGAATGACAGTAATAGTTTACATGCTCATGTTTGGAACAATAGTAAACAAGCAGCGCAAATGTGGAATGAAACTGTAGACCGGGCCTACAAGTGGAACTGAAATGCTACACTTTATGTGATCATTTTTTCTGTATTGAATGTGCTTGCAGCAGTATTTTCTTTTGATATACAAGAAAAGATATCTGAATACAGCTGGCCTGTGAGTGGAATTGTTGTGACTACAGCACTTGTACATTTATATCTGTTACTCATCGGAGAATCTATTTATTAGAGAGTTTGCAATAGTAGTCTTTCCATTATATTTTTAAATTTACATTTTATTTTGTATTTTTCATTTTAACACTTGCAGAGTCGCTGACCGCTGATAACTCTAAATATAATTGTTTGACAAAATAAACTTCTCTCTTAGCTGACAACTGAACGGAACTGAACCGTCACTTAAAAACATTACACCTCTACTTATTATTATACTTATTATTTCATTGCGCAGCAGTTTTAACATGCATATGTGATTGATTTGCATGCGTGGACTTACACAGATCAATTATAAGATAACCTCCTGAACAAATTTTATGATCATCCGATGGATTTATCATATCACATATCTGCTGGCACAACACAGTGTAATTGGTAAGAACTGCTCCAGTCTGCGTGATAGCAGCTGTAGACTCTTGTTACTTAGTTACTTGAACTTTGGTGATGATGGTGTGGTATGCTTGTAGCCACAATTATTGCAAATGTAATAACTGAAGCATACTTTATATTGACCCATAACCCCTACTGACCGTATGATAAAAGCACCTTGATGAGTAACTAAGAATCTAACTGAGTTTAAAAGCATTTCCTTGAATTGTGTGTTGTGTGAATTAAAGTATTTGCTAAGTAATGCCAACACACAGTGTGTGTGTGTGTGTGTGTGTGTGTGTGTGTGTGTGTGTGTGTCCAGCTGGTGATGCCTTGGCTTGTACGAATCAAGTATTGATCTGCAGATCAAAAACAGGAGGAGGTGGAGTCACCATGAGTCAATAATTGACAAATTATCATTGAAAGTTTTTTTATTACACTGATTTTTATTTCCACCAGCAACATAGTAAATAACCCACTATGCCTTCAGCTTCACTGGCACTCATTGGTCTTCCCATTATTGATGTATCTTGCAGTGTTTACTGTTATCTAAAGCCCTTTGCAGGGCTCATGCCAGCTCTTTAGTACCATGCCATGGTCCTTCGAAGATAATGAATATGTGGAGGCTGCACTGTAGCTACATTTTTGCATGCTTTAATATGCTTTGGGTTGTGTGGCATAGAAGAAGTCACTTTGCTGAGGCTGTGAGTCATCAGTGTGTACTGAATGAAATCTGTCTCGGCTCTTTGATTCTGCTCACGGTCATAATACTTGTCAACACTGGGGCAATCAACAAAAGAGCCTGGCCTCTGCCTGACAGCAGGAGCAACAACAGCATAGTATCTGTCAGAACACACCGCTGGCTCACTACGCAGTAGATGTGTCACCTTTTTGGGTGGATGCTGCTGCTTTTGAATCATGCTGTCTGAGTTTTTGATTTGCATTGAATTCTCTACTGTAAAGAGAAACCAAACATACAGTTGACATGAAGGGGGATAAGCCACATGCAATACAAAGCAATGGCCAGTAATTGAGTTGACAGTGATAAATAGTGATGTGTTGATGCAAAAAGGATCATAAATCACATGTGACAGCATTCATGGTGCGTGGCCAGAAGACACACAACAAGCATTTCAGCATCTTTCACCCTGAGATTTTATTGGTGGTCAATGCTTTGTTGTTTCTGCTTTTGTGCTCTCTTTGATATGGTGACCCGCTGAAGCTTTATGGTGCCGTTCTGCTATTACAGATTTCTTCTTTTTTATAAATTGCTCAATAAATTCAATTTAAAGTTTGAATTTGTGAATTGTGTCGTGTAAGAAAAACTAATATGCGGCTTCAGCAGTTTGAGGTATCCAAATTGAATCGGTAGTCGTATTCCAGTCTTTATGAAATTGCCTCTTTGAATTGGTAGTTGGTGGTGTCAAAGTCTCGTAATTCTGGGGCCCATTGCACAAAAGTCGGATCCAAACACCAAGGATAAGTGACTGAGATGGGCTCAACCGAAAAACAAGCGCGTCTAGGCTTAACTGAGGGCTGTTTCACAAAACTAGGACAAGGGATTAAGCCAGTTATCCTGGCTCAATTTTGCCCTTAATCTGTTTCACAAAAGCAGGGTCATATAAATTACCATAGATATTTATTCTGTGCAGCTAGCCTGCTCCAGACCAGGCTCACAAGCAGGCTTAGTTAATCCTGCTGCCTTTTTGTGCAGTCAATTGGTCACTCCAATTCATTTATCAGTTTTATAGTTATTCCACAGTCTGTATTTTTCCTCATATTTATTAACTTCCATTAAAAATTATACAGGTCTATAAACAAAAGGTCATAATTCTATTTCAGTAATAATTAGTTTTAAAGGAACCATATGTAGGATTGTGGCCAAAACTGGTACTGTAATCACTTTCAAATTACTGTAGAGCGGTGTCTCCCCTCTCCGTCTCCCCTGACTAGAGGTTGCCAGCTCGGCTGCAGTATCCAACAGGAATTGAAAGTGTTACAGTGAATGAAAAGCAGCCACCTTGGGCATCATCATGGACACTTTGAAGGAGTGAAATGTGCCAGAGGAGAGCTGTGGAGAAGACGGGGTAATGTGCTCCCGGGTGGTGGCCGGGGGTATGCGGTGAGAGTGGCTGATCGGGACTGCTGCTGCCCGCTTTCAGCCATCTCCATCTTTCAAAGGCATCTCCTATACAAATCCTTGTTTTATTTCGGACTTTGTCATGACATATTTCGGATTCATAATGAGGTCTTTCGTCACATTAGACATTATTTATCCGACATGTTCGTAGCTGCAGCTGTGGTAACTAAAGCAGAGCTGGCAACCCGGATGCTGACACACTACTGACTTGGTGATTGGGAGGTAGGTGGAGGGTGGTGCATCAGGCCAAAACACAACATGAAACCATCAACATCAGTTGAGGGCTGCAACTTAGCTTTTTAAATGAGAATATCCTGGCTGGACTACGGTTGTCAGTGATATAAGTATTTGAAATGAACATGATTTCTTTATGTCTTGTGACATATAAGGGCCATTTTATGATTAATTAAAATAAATTTCTTACATACTGACAAGACAATACCAACGTCATTAAACACTCATCCATTTATCCATTTTCTACCCCTCAGATACCCATTAAACACTCACTGAGACTAAAATTAGAGATTGAACTAATCTGAATCCAGTTTTGGTATCAGGCCCCAATATGATTCAATTCACAGATCGGATATCGGATCAACGTCACCGATCCTTATGAATATGCAATAATGGTGGAAAATGTCCTTCCACCTGTGTTACAGATCCAAAGAAGCTAGTTAGCTACACTAACCCTTTAACACAGAGGTGGAGTAACAGCTTTGAGAAGCATAGAATAGAAGAAGCTAATGTTTAACAAAAATGTTTAAATGTAAATCTTAAATAAGACTTGCCCCATTACTACTATTGATATAATTTCACATTACCAGTTCTCCAGCTTTTAACTGGGCAAACATACATTTTCTACAGTGACCTTGCTCATATTTGAGAGGAAAAAACAAGACAACATGTCAGAATCAAATTCATTTGTGAGTCCATGATAGTAATGTATCTACGGTATACAGTATGTCAGTCATGCGTTGTGAACCAAAGTGATCTTAGCTCCACGCTTGACTTGCCTCTCTGCCAAAGTAGTTGGTTTTTTAAGTCAGCATATATTTGTCCTTGCTGTTTATATTTACAACCCTCAGATGGTTAGCAGATAAATTTCACTCTGTGTGCATTGGGTCTCTTGTGTGGGAGAAGGATACACTTTTATCCTTGTTCTTGATGTTGCAACACATTTATCAAGGAGCATACTTACCCCTAGTGCTCAGGCTGCTTATGCAGTTTATCCCCCCACATGTGCTCCAAGATAAAATAAAAGCTCCAACCAAACTTCATTCTGGCTCGCGCTCCTCTCATCCCTTGTAAATCTGTGCTCCGGAACAGTGATCAAGATAAGTCTGGCAATTTTGCACAGCAATGCTCCAGTGGAGCCACTGGGAATACATTTGTACATGGTGTCCAGCTAAGGTTCTCCAAGGATTCAGAGCTATGGATATAAAGAGATCAATGAATGGAAACTTCTCATTCATGATCAGGAAGGCTGGGCTAAGTAGTCTGTTGGCTAAAACAAAAGGACACAACAGAGAGCCGTTGATTTATACTGCATTTATCAACGAAGAAGTAAGGTATACAGTCAACTTTTGTGGGGTGACTTGATAACCTTGGTGTTAGGTTGACGCCTTAATATTGTGATCGTTGTCTTTTTAAAGGGTTACAATTTTTTACTGCCTTAATCTGCAGTTCTCCTCAAAACTGGATAGTGTGGAAAAGCTGCCTTTTTATTCTCAGCTTGTCTGTTCACCAAATGGGCCCGTGTGCCTCATTGTGTTGCAGGGCAATATGCTGTTCATGGGTAATTTCACACGCTCGTAAAACTGTTAATCTGCCATGATAATACTGCAAATGGAGTTCAATAATTTGATCTGGCATGGTAAAACATCTTTGTCTACTCAGCCTTGCTGTATTTCAGTCTGCTCTGTTGCTGCTCCTGTCTGGCTTTTTCCTGCCTTTTTCCACATGTAGCATTCAGTATAAATTCAGCTGCAGACACCCGCTGTCGTGCATGAAATTGCATTAGTCATAACTTTGCCTTCCTGCCTGCAGCTATGCTTCAGAGTCGTTGAATAGAGGCTTTTAGGCAGGGTAACTTTCAGATGGCAGGTTCAGGTCCCAGGGTCTGTGGGGTTGACTGCTGGGAGAAGCCCCTCCCTCAAGGCAGAGCCAACACAAGCCACCAACCAGGTGTTATTCAGCTTCCGTCACCATTATGTTTACTCAGACTGGGTTGTATGTTAGCCTTGTGGAAAACTAGGGTCAGGGTGATGATCAAATCCAAATGATCTACAATGTTACTCATGCTTTTCCACAAACACCAACAAACCATAAGTAATGTTGCACATATGATGTACAATATCATTTATGTTTTGTGGATATCTGTTGATTGAGATGAAAAATAACTGTACTTTGGTTTGATGTCAACGATTGTACAGTGATCCATACAGTTCGAAGCCAAATCACGTGGATTTTGTTTTATATGACGCAATACAGAGAGGCAGCTGAAAAGCTACCATAAATTCTGCAATAGCAATCTCAGAACTGGAGTGTATTTTTTCTTGTAAAAGAAGAGCAAAGAACAGTACTGATGGTTTTTCTTGATGGAAAAACTGTTTTCACACTTCTCTTCAGCAGGAATTTGTTTGACAGATGATCCATCCAATCAGTACCTACCATTCTTAAATGTTCTGTATAACAAACTATCTGGCGGGTCAGGTTACCAATTTGGTTCACACTGAATCACTGACTTCCCCGCTGAGCTTCTATTGTCTTATTTTATCCTTATCCTGGAAAAGCAACCATTTTCACGTTCAGGTTTTGTGGTGATTTGTGCCAATAGTTCACATTTGTTGAACTTTGACCCCAAAGTTCTGCTGTGACTTTTCTAAGTGCTAGAAACTTTGGGATTCTGCAGCTTGCAGTTTATGTCTCATAATCCAGCTACTGCTATATACCTAGTAAATGCTAAGTAAATGCTTTACTTACAACCCAAAAACCTTTTTTTTAGTGTGAGAATAATGTATATACCTTGAATGACTGACTGATTCATTTACAACTGTGTAAGTTGAAGCTCACTGGTTTAGACTAAGCCTGTGATTTTGAGGCATTGGAGGAACCAAATTTTGGATAGTAGACATGATACAATTATACAACTTGGGTTCCTGTGGTGACTTTATTAATTGTCACTATAAGGCACAGGTGTCAAGTAATAAAGTGAATAGCTCTTGTATTGATTTACCACCATAGGACACCTTGACAAAACTGAGTTATTTAAGAGAATCAGTCTTCCTGTGGCTAGGAATCAGGGCACAGTGTGGTTTTTCATTGAGCCACAGTCATTATCAGCCCTGTATGTGTGTGTGTGTGTGTGTGTGTGTGTGTGTGTGTGTGTGCGCGCATTAAACATTAGAAGTGCTGGAAGGAGGAAGAGTAGAAGATGTCCACATGGAGCACCCAATTAATATCACATTGTTTCCAGTCACTAAGCAGAACAACACAGTGCAATAGTACTTCTTAAGGTTACACAATCTAAATATGTATTTTTAAGACATGTCTTCCCCCAGACATTCAGATGTAAATCTGGGGGGAGATTGTTCCGTGGTGCATACATGATAAATGGGCATGAAGACATACTGTACACCCAGAGCTACCCTCTAGACAAAAATGAAAGGTTGCATCACGGGCGATTTTGACTGGTACATTAGGCCATTGATTCAAACTCAGCTTGAGGAATGGTTGCAAGTCATTTTCATTATCTCACTTAATAATGCTTAAATTGTGGTGCTCCACTAACAGGTTTTAGATATTGTGATATTCTTTTTAACCCCATTGATTTGCTATTGGATCATAGGATTTATCTGCACTTGAATGGAACACATGGATAAAAGTGATGTTCTTGTTAGACAGAAGGTCAGGTATCCACCAAAATGGTCAGAAGCCATCGTATTGGACCCATTATCCCTTAATATCATAGGCTGGCCAGTATCTGTTGGGATAATCTTAGAGAGAAGTAGAGGTCATGGCCATGGCAACAACAAATATAATACATATATATATATATATATATATATATATATATATATATATATATATACAGATATATAAGAGTTGGCAGTCTTGTCATTTGTAGCTTTCCAAAGTTCTCTTCTGTAGTGTGGGTGAGTCCTCATGTCCAAGAGTAACTCAACTGAAATCCTTTCGACTGGCCAAGTATTGTATGACAGACTTAGATTGGCTGTGAGTCACCTAGCTGTCTTTCTTCCTGAGAGGTTTCATTGTGGTCGCTTAATAAAAGCTGCTCCACAACCCCAGTGGTTTGAGCGCCAGCATGATTTTGAGTCATGGGTGTGTGACACCCCAGTGTGACAAATAACTTCAAATGGAAATAATTCATCCTTAGTGTCTTAAGGCGAAACCAGCAGAAGAATAGAGAGGACAGCATTGGAAATGTTATGTCTGATATGATTGATTGGGGTGGGGGGATTTGAATTTTACCTCCTCCAGCTAAACAGCAGCTGCTTGCGGAAGAGAAGCAACAGGGTTAAAGAGGTGAGAAGTCTCCCATCGTGACAGGAGTGTGGCCATTATCACGCAATAGCCATGGGTATTAAATTGAGTTATTTCTGCCTCGTCCAGCTGCCAGCTGGAGATAAGCGCTGTTTGGCTGAACCTGCAAACTTACCAGCATCTCTCAGAACCTGTTCTCTCCACATTAATTGATGTATGCGCCCTCAGCACTTTTGCCTCACACTAACACAACAAAGTACTGTAGCTGGGATGAGTGGATTGGCAGAATTTGATTTCATGTCAATCTGAGTTATTGCACTGTAGGGACAATGTGTAAGATGAAGCAATGAGCACTCACCTAAAGAACACTTATGCAGGTAAAACATCAAGCTTCCTTTTTATTGGTGTCAAAATAAAAGTTTTATTTTTACCTTGAGGAAATGTGTTACATATATTTACTCAGGCAGAAGTCCCAAGTGGAAGTGGTGTGTACAGATGTACCTGCAGAAATAGCATAACTAAACAAGATGAAACGAGATTTTCTGTGATTTTAGATGTAGTCTATCTGTTTGGGGGCTTCCTCTTCTCAAGATAAATGATAATTTATGTACAATTACAATCACACATCATTCACATTCCCAAACTACAACATCAGTGCATTTGTCACACAGACTGACAGAAATAAGATATTGGATGGCAGATAAATTGGATTTTCAAACGTTTCTTAATTAGAAAAAAGTAAGGTGTTATTTTGTGAAGCAAGCATTTTTATCAACTAATATATTTTTCTGATGTCAGTGTTGATTCAACCCTGTAAATCATTCAGACCATAATTTAAAGCATGGGTCTGCAATTGGGTTTGTCCTTAGTTATGTAAGTCTCCCTTAACTAATTTCTTCCTAAACCATTAGATTGTGGACCAAACATTAAAAGAGCTATTAAAGAAATTGATTGAACAAATTCATATGTAATTTGCATCAGACTGTGTGACATTGTTGTAACTGGTTACATTGTGTAGTACACTGGGAATTAAAAATAGCCACAGTTATGTCTGAGATTTTGTGTTGCATTAAGGAATATAATCATTGTGAACTGTAGTGTGGGACATGTAGAGAATCAAAAAAAATATCAAGAAAAAAATTAAAGCACACGAGTCAGCTATTGCCAACCCGTGACTTAAAGCTATAGTCTGTGATGTTGGCGAGCTAGCAAGAGAACTAGCAAGATTTTGAATGTGGCAACTCCTCTAAGCTCCACCCCCTCCTCCCCTTCCCATCAGTGCTTTGTCCATTGCCATGCCCCCTCTCCTGCTAACATGGTATTTCTGCAGAGGAGTGTACTGAATATTTATGGCAACAATCAGAGTTTTTACAGTCCTGCAGCTGCCACAGAGGTCTGATTCTTTCTTTTTTCTGAATATATAATGTAGACTACTCTGAGGATGGAAGGACCATTTCACCAAGTATAAAAAAGGGCTTCTAAACAGGATTACCAACTATAGCTTTAAAGTATAGAAGCTGAAGATTATAAAGTACAGCTCAGACTAATGGTTTCTGAACTTTTTCCTGAACCTGTCATGTCCCCTTCTGAATGCCATTTAATCTTGCTAACCTCAATCTTGCTGCTTCACTTACATTAGAGCATCATTTCTCCATTTGAAATGAGGCAAGCTCCCTTGCCCTTATCATAGCATTTATCTTGACTTGCCATGGCATAAAAGTGAAGGTGGAACTAATAACATCCATGATGGCTCCGTTCCAGCAACTATTCCAAAGCAGTGCAGTAATTATAATGTTATGAGCATTTAACTGCTGTTTTACAAGACCCACCTCTGTGATGGCCTCCGGTTTGGGAAACGCTGGCTTAGACTGATGTATGTTTCATCATTTTCATCATTTCATCATTCTGATAACATCAAGATAGAGGTGAATATAACAAGCCTGATGCCTGTAAGGTGGACTTTAGAGAGGATAAATCAGTTTCAGTAACAACATGGCACATGCTGTTTTCACATGCTGCAGTGTTTCCTTCCTTAATTTCGGTCATGGTGTTGTGCTACTGTCATACCCCTAATTCCCTGGCCGAGTGACCCATAACAAGCAATTTGGACTGACTCAACTCTGAGACTTTACAGACGTGGATCCTCGCACTGAGGTCATTTTAGTAATATGGGTTGCTGATGCAGATCACAGACGGACTACCAATGGCAAAATAGGGAAACACAGTTAGGAGCGTTAATTAATGTGTTAAGCATACAAGATTGATGAATTGCAATTACGACAGCAATATCGATGATGATTTATGTTTGCTTATAACCTCCAACTAGTCAAATACCTTTGGGATTCTATTTTTTCAAAGGCTGTGCAGCTCTTTAAAATGTAATGATGTATTAATCCTTCCTGTCCTGATTGGTGTTATATTTCCTCAAGTCGTTGCTCTTGATTTTTAAATAGCCTCTTGTTTAAAGACTAGACTCATTGGGTTTTAACCTTCACTCCCTGGCTTCGAAGGCTTCGCAGAAAGGCATCAAAGAGACAGTTTTGTTTTTAATTTACATTACATTAACCACCCTGTTGATTGGCTCTGCATGCGATGCTGTGATTTGTCCAACAACCCAAATGCCTGACTCAGGCACAGGTAGTCTCCAATACAATCAGGTTTTACTGCAACAGGCTCAGTATTATCACAGAGACCGGAATCCTGCTCACATGCTCTCTGAGGCAAGTGGAAAATCACGTGGTACCTGACTACACTGGTCTTATGAAAAAAAAAAAAAAATATATATATATATATATATATATATATATATATATATATATATATGGATATATATATATCTCAACCTACGCTAAGGAGACTAAACAGTAACACAGGGAGAACATATCTCAACCTTCACTAGGGATACTAAGAAATAAAATAAGAATAATGAACTAAGGCAGCTCACCCACAAGTGGAGATAAATAAATCAAAGCAAAATACTGCTCTCCCTGTGACTAGGGAGGCTACTAATAAAGAAACTAAACTCAGTGAAACTAAACTCAACCTACAGTAGGGAGACTATCTACTCTAACCAGAAACAGGAAAATCAACAAACCAGTTGATTTAAACATGAGGAAATGGGGAACAGCTGGAAACAATTAAGGCCAATTTATAGTACTCTGTAAAGTGCCATACATAGAGATGGAGAGGAGTTTTAAAGACTGAAAGCAATAATTGTTCTTCTCTTCTATCTCCCTCACAAATAATTAAATCATAAAATAGTATTTTCCCCTGCTTTTGTCTGTGATATTGAGGCGAATTGCTTCACTTTCCGAGGGGGTGCATTTCACGGCAGGGCTGCACAACACGCATCACGACGGAGAAGTGTGAGAGCTTGAGGGGTCTCCGTAGCTACGGAGTCGGATAAACATATTACGCAGTCGGAGAAGTATATTCCAGCCTTTAGGGTGGGGTTTGACAAGCACAGATATGGGAATACAGAAGGGCAGGAAGCAAAGAGATCTGAAATGAGAGGGAGAGAGGATTACTACAAAATAAAACAGGAAGTGACAGGACAACATTCAGGCACGAAACAAAAATGAGTAACTTAACCAAACCAGATGGAGCTTGTCACTGCAAAACCAGCAATGTCAGCCATCGCTTCAAATATCATCAACTTTTTCAGAAGTAAATGTAGTTGATATGCAAAATGATTTAACTGTTTTCTTCACTTCATAATGGTGTGAGGAAGAATGTTTTCAGTACAGAACAAGGCTAAGCCTAGGGATAGACTGTTATAAAAACAAGTCAAGGTTGTGGATTTGTTTGGGAGCGGGCGTAGCTACGAGGTCAGCTAGCAAGGCTAGCGCACTCTAGAACTGGGGGATTAGGAGCTAAAGCTTAGACCCTAATGATCCTCAGGTCTGTGTTGTAAGAGTTTCAGCACAAGGACTGTTGAACATAGTCGTGGCCTGTCATAAAAAAAAAAAAAAAAAAAAAAAAACAGCACAGGGCTTAATAAGCTTCTCCAGTAAATTCTAGCCCACAGGCCTTTTTTTCATCTTCCTCTGCATTTGGATAATATGCTGATAAAACGCTGTAAGTGTTGCAAAGCACTCTCTTGACCTTGATAAGACAACCAGCCATGATGAGGGGCTTGGGGGAATTTATACGTGAGCTTATCTAAACTGACTGCTGACGGCCGACACACACAAAGAGAAGCAAATAATGAGAGAAAGGAAGACAAAGAAAAAGAGAAAGAAAGAAAGAGATAGAAGAACAAAAAGGAGAAAGCATGTGCGTTTGTTGGAAGAGATAACAATAACTAAACCTACATCTTCAAAAAAGGCTCAGTCCATCAGAAAATACTCTGTTCCTGTTACACTGGATGAGTGTACATAAGAAATAACTGCCTCTGAGGAATGAACACTTTCTAATTTGCCCAAGCGGAACAAATTTAGAAGGTAGTATTCTTCTACTGAAAACAATCACCATTGATCATTGCAAAAAACAGTGAGTGTACAGCTGACCTTTCCCTGCCAGAACAAGACGATAGAACCAACAGAAAACCCTCCTGGAACATCTGTTTTTCTTACATCATTTCTGGAAGCCAGCATTAAATAGATTGTACCACTACAGGGGACAAGCTAAAAAAGAAAATCTGTCCTTGTCATGATCCAAGATGGTCCATTGCTTTTTGGGAACACTTTCTTTGGGGGCATTGGGGGATTAACCAGTAGCAGATGAAATTTTTTGCAGTGTGGAGAGATATTATGGCCAAGACCCTTTGAATGCTGCTCTGCCATGTGAATGAATACCAGCAGGTTGTGGTCCCACCAGGAACTGGGATGACATGAATAGCCAATGTGGCTCATGTGCTTCCAGCAGCACCACGAGATTAGCTGCCAACATCAGAGGTGCATGACAGTCCGAGACGTTAATTAGCTACACCCACATCTTCCATCAGTACGTCTGCAGAACTTACAGCTTGTTGTTTTTTTAAGCTGACCGTGATAAAGAAGGCACCCAGGTGGAAGTAGACAGGCATTACCTAACTGATGCTACAGTGTCTTGAACACTGTGTTCATACACATTGAGTGCAAGGCACTGGGGAGTAGCCAAACAATAAATTGCTTTACTCACTGAAAGGTAAAGAGGAAGAAACTTGCTGTGCCTGGGAACCACTGACACATGATAAAAGTGGTTTCCAAGTGTATCTTTGTGAAACTAGTCAGACAGCAATAAAATCGTTGTGAAAGGCAAGTATTCTGTGGGTTAAATCCAAGTATGCTTCTTGTCTTCTATTTTTTGGGTACCAGAAAATGAGCAGAAGAGTGATTGTTGATCCTGTCATCTTATTCCATTTCAGTAATCAACAATGAGAGAAACAAAGCAAACTTCCTTAATCCATGAAAATAGATGTTGCTGGCAAACAATCGACTATGGGGCTGAACTATGGGGCTGAGCCTCCTTCATCATAACACACGGGGCTAGAATCAAATGACTGACTACTGTACAGCGATCCTCTCTGACCAGAGTGGCCAAGGGAGGAGAGGGCTACAAAATCAAGGCATTACCTTCCACTTCTATGATGCTACCCATGAAGACATGAACAAAAGGCTATCGACAAAGGAACTGAGCACTAAGGGGAACAAGGAAGGCACCTACAGCTTTTCCTTTTGAAGCTACAAAATGCACTCAATCTGGTTGTTTATGTGCACAAGGAATGAACACTGAACTACAATGAAAATTCCTGCATTTGATTTGCACTTCCGAGTGGTTGACAAAATTCATTTTGAAGTAATAATCAGCTTTATTTGTTATATACATATATACAGGTACATACTTATGAATGAAATTAGTCCTCTGCATTTAACCCATCCTTCAGGGAGTAACTGGGTTCAGTGTCTTGCTCAGCTACACTTAGGCAGCAGACAGCAGGGGCAGGGGATCAAACCCCTGGCTCTGGGGTTCAGGGACAACCACTCTATCATCTGAGCTACAGCGACCTCAAGTACAATGGAAGCAAAGATAATGACGTTTGCCATTAAGGAGTGATCACCCTCTTTGATCTGTTAACCAACAAATTATTTAGAGAGCCATGTGTATTTCATAAGGTGGGAAGCCAGGGTAGCTGCACAGGCAATATACAATCACTGTTTACTCAAAACCCATCAGAGGTCCTCTTCACCTCTGCTGTGACCACAAACTACTAGAAGACAATAAGCGCTTGTCAGTAATCATTATACATAGTGACACTACTTTTATTATTACCAGTATTTGACAATGAGGCTCCAGTACTGTACATTACTACTAGTCGCACCACCTTGATGTTTTACACCACTCCTGTCAAATTAATTTGAAAATAAAAATTGCCTCAAGGCTTTGGGGGTATACTGTAATTACACTGGCATTACTCACTACAAATTTGTCACGTCTGAAGATGAACAAGATCAAGAGTGTACTGTATATGGCTTGTACACAAATGGGATATATTTGAAATTCTTGCAGCAAAAATCAAGGCAAAACTCTGACACATTGTGACACAAACAGTCGGTGGATAATAAATGCTTCTTTTTCTTTTGTTCCCATATTTTGGGATTTTTTGCATCTAAATTACCTCTAAACTTTCATCCATCACTTTAGGGGGTGGCTGCATAACAACAACTAGGAATGAAAGAAACAAAAAATAAAGAGACAGAGGCAGAGAGGCAATAGCACACAATATCCAAACACACAATGAGACAAAGTAGCTTTAACGCAGCAGTGTAGTGTTATTTTGTTGCTTTAAGATATAACCAAAGAGAGATTCCTAGATACGTACATTAGAGAAAGTCTGATGTGCTGTATACAAGCAGTTAAAGAAAGAGGTAACTGTCTGCCAATGGGAAATCTGCCTCAAGATTGTGTCTTGTCTATTTTGTCTTTTTTTGTTTTTTGTGTTTTTTACCATCACTTCCTCATGCACAGACTGAAGCCGGGATGTGTTTCGTTACCTCCAACTCAGAAAGTCAGTTAATCTTACCAACCTGACATAGAATTCATGTAATCTGTTGACATAAACAGTAGCTACATGTTTTGTTGTACATCTGTAAGGCTGAGAAGTACTGGGAGCTCTAAACTTTGGGATTACATTGATTTGAGCTCCAAATTCAGATTTCCAGTGAACACACCATAATCTTCATCAGATCATTGTCTGGTGTGTCTACCATAAGAACTACTTCGTGAGTTGAAATCATAAAATAAATATTAAATGCTAAAATAAGATTTAATGATTTGTTTCAAAACAAAAAACAGCCAAATAGTAAATCCACCCCTCAAATTGATTCAGAGTGTAAAGGAGAATTGTGCTATTGAGGTAACAAACCTGATGTGGGCTAATAAACTCTGTGTCTCAAACTGGATCACATCACGTCAAACCAAATCTCTTTGTAATTAAGCCATGTCATTATCAAATCATTTTTGACTAACATTGTATAGTGAACAGGAGGGAATCGTTTTGAATCAAATCGTATCATGAAGAGGAGTGAATCGTATTGCATTGCATAGATAAGGGGATTCAGTGTATTTTTAATGCATTGTATCAATGGCAGCGTATCAAGATGCACTTTGAATCTTCCTCAGTGGTGGAGATATACATCCCTACCATACACGTATAGTGGTGGCACCAACCCCCAAGAGAAAAGGTGGAGAAACATCCCCCTCAGTAGCTTAAAAGAGACCTACAGTTTCCATAGGAACCAATCTAAAAGCAATTAGATATGACACGCAGAATGACGCTTGGTGAACCATCGTTCAGGAACGGCCCTCAAAATTCCATCTGAGACACATTGAATCCTCTCTATGACGCCCTCTCTCATTTCCTTCTTTTCACTGCTTGTGTTTCCTCTGCCTCTCCTTTCTTCCTCTTCACCAGATGCTACTTTAAAGTGGCTTTTCTGCAACAAATCTCATCTTTACATCTTGAGGGCCCTATTCATCTTCTGATCAGCCAGCATACCAGAAGTGGAGATAGATGACACAGTCTCACTTTCTAAAAAAAAAAAAAAAAAAAAGAGAATGGTATGATGAGGATTGGCCAGAAAAGCAAACACAAGGATGAGTTTAGAGGGAGATGAGAAAACAAAAGGAAGGCATTAAGGAGAAAATTAAAAAGTAGAGAGGGGGAAGTAAGGACACAAACAAATTGAATGATGGGGAGGATGGAGAAAGAGTGTGGGCAGACGGGGAGACGAAGAGGGGGAAGAGGGAGATGTAGTGATTGGTGACCCTGCCTTGGGGCTGCATAGTCCACGCTCCATTAAAGCTCATTTGCATAATGTTCCTCTTGGCGTCATTAAAGATGAGCAGAGGTGCTCGCGACATTCTGCCAGGTAATACATATGATAGCATCTCCTCCTCTACTCCCTCCATCTTCACTCCTCAGCCCTCCCACCCTTCTCCTATCCGACCTTCCCTCATTCTGCGTATCAAAAAAACGCATAAGGGAGATAAAGGAAACATCTGACAGTCTGCGACCTGCTCCACCTCTCATCCATCACACATAAACACTTACCTCCCTTCCATCCTCCATTGCTGAGCTGCTCCCCACTCCCTACCCCCCTACTCATTTGTTGGTATATGTTCTTCTCCCCTCCGGCATATCTCTGCTTGCTCTGAGCTAAAGCATGAATGCGTGTCAGCAGCAGTTTAGCAAGGTACACATCTTTCTCGGAAGAAATGAAAGGATGAATGAATGAATTGATCTCTATTTTTGCCACCTCTTGCTCCCTATTAGAATTAACGGAAAGTGACAACAGCTCTGGCGCCGGTGTAATAGGCAACTGGTAAATGGAAAGCATGTGGAAAAATGTATGTTTTTTTTTCTGTAAAGCTGAATGTTAGTCACCAAATTTGAGCGCAAAGCAATACAAATCCAGCATCATCCATCGCACCACCTCCTTTATCTGCCTTAGTCCCTTGACTTAGAGAGTAATGCCTGCTGTTTAATCAATAGATTCCCTCACAACTAATGTTTCTCTCTGTTCTGCTCTCTCCCAAACACCTCCCTACTTGTTGAAAGGCTGGATAGCACAGATATTTTCTCATTTTCTGCTCAAACACTCCATTTGTTTTTAAATCTTTGTGCATCTCTGTAGCTCTGGTCCCTTTCCACACCACTCCCTCTACCCCCAGTCTCTTTCTGCCTCCCTCTCTGTCTCTGACAGCTGTTGTTGCTCTGCTGTGTTTGCAGCCCACACCTTATCCAGGCATGAATTAATTTAGCTGCCATTAGATGTCTCTCCACAGACCCTGCCCAGAGCTCGTCTAAAGGAGGGAAGCCATTTAAACGGCATAATTCATAACACAGAGAGCAGCGGTACAGATGGAGGAGTAATGTGCTTTAATGCTGTCAGCAGTGAGCAGACAAATAGCTGGTCATTAACATCCATATCAATGCATGGGGGGAGTAGATGCTCCAGTGTTATCATTTACATAGGATGTGTTACAGTAAGCGCAGCATTTTTGACATCAAAGTATTCCCACAGCAAAACGACACATTCCGTGGGATTTATGTTAAAATGTGGGGTCTTATTTCGCTCTCGCTGCCTACGTATGCAAATTCTGCTCAACTTTTAAACCCTTTATCCAACTTCCTTGGATTCTATGGTTTTCATGTTTGCCATCAGCATATTTCAGCAGTCACCTATCCAGCATTGTAGACCATATGTCCTGAAATCTGCATGCCTGTTTTTAGACTCAATCCTTCCTTTTCTTCCATCCTTTCTTGTCTTCCTTCCTTACACAATATTGGGGGACTGACTGGAAAACTGGTTGGGATTACATAGCACACTGCTGCACTAGTTTGAATCCTATTTTTGTAATTTTGTAATTACTGAGCGTACAAAAATGATAGTGGAGCTCTCCAAGGCTCCATTATTGGGCCTCTGCTGTTTGACATGTTCCCACTAATGTTTATCTATGCTTTCTATGCTTTATTATACTTATACAATACATTTATTACACAGTTTTATACAAGCCCTAACTATGTGTCATATCCAATTCAATTACACAAAGGTAAAACAGAAATAGTTGCTTTTGGAGAAAATTAATAGCTACTGAATGTTGAGTGTTAGTTTAAGTCTCTAACATGAATGGGCACAAAAAACATCTTCACAGGTCTCTGTAAAAATCACATCACTGTAGCTCTCAGATCTTTACTAGGGATGCTCGATATTGACTTGACATTGTCCAACTTTTCATTTCCGATTCTGATACCAACCAATACCATCCATCCATCCATTATCTACCGCTTATCCTCATAGGGTCGTGGGGGGGGCTGGAGCCTATCCCAGCTGTCTTAGGACGGAAGGCAGGGTACACCCTGGACAAGTCGCCACCTCATCGCAGGGCACATAGAGACAGACAACCACTCACATTCACATTCACACCTACGCTCAATTTAAATTAGCCAAATAACCTAATCCCCATGCATGTTTTTGGATGGTGGGAGGAAGCCGGAGTACCTGGAAAACTCCACACAGAAAGGTCCCGGGCGCGGGATTCGAACCTGGTACCATCTTGCTGTGAGGCGACAGTGCTACCAACCAATACCATTATGTGCTTTTTACACCACAAGTACTGCTGTGGAATTAACACATTATGACTAATTTTATTGTGATGCCATACTGCTACCACGAAAGACACAAAAGAAGTTCAACAGATTCAGTCCAGACTAGCAGTTAATATAGCCCTCCTTTAAAGTGCAACAAATGAAGCACCAAAAGTGATACTGACAGGGCTATATGACTGCCGTATTTATTTTTCCTTATGTCTTCATGTGTGATGGCAAATTTACAATTCCAAACCAGAGGCATAATGTTCGTCAGGCACCAGGTGAGCTAGCTTGTTAGCCACGGCTAGTGATCTACTTGTTGTTCTTGTTGTAATACGTCATCAATCATGTGCCGGTAAACGTTGCATTCTGTGTTCAAGGCTTGGAAATGCTGAAACCTACAGCAGTTGAACATAGGTTATAATACCTGATACCGATATTTCCCTATATTTTCATGTTAATATCAGCAGATAATATCACAGGGCCATAATTATTGGACATCCCTAATCTTTACACTGCCTTTTTGTCAAATAATTTATTTTAACATATTACTCATGGTTTATAAAGCACTAAATGTCATGGCCCCAGAGTTAAAACTAAACACAAAGAACTATTCAGTATTTATGCACCACGTATCTGGAATAAATGTGAGCACCGCTCCAACTCTAAGTTCTTTTAAATAGTAAAGACTTTGCCACTGCATTTTATCAAATTAAATTTGGGACTATTTATTCATGTCTTGCATTGCACTTTTATATCTTGTCTTAATGCTTTTTACATCTTCTGCAAAAGCACTTTGAATCACCCTGTTACTGAAAGGTGCCGTACAAATACACTTGTCTCGGCTTTGCCCTTGCCCTGCTGTATCAGTGGTGGGACAGTTAATAGTTTGGCCACTTCTTCTTTCAGTCATATCGTCAGATAGCTTTGTCACCCTCACTCAGCTCTGATAATGTGTCTTCATCTCTCTCATACAGGTCCACTCATACATATTAATTGGAAATCAAATTGAAGAACCCCACCCCCCCACCCCGTCACTTTTGTAGCGAGAATTAATGGAAAGCCATTAACCTGTTAACAACCATGCTGAAATGTTAAATTAACTGGCATTATACATGCATTTATTCAATGTGAGGTGTAGAGATCAAACATCATAGCAACGCACAAAATAAGAGGCCTCGAACGTGTGGAAAAATGCAGATAATTTTAATGGTATGTTTACGGTCTGTTTTTTTTTTTTTTTTCTCTGAGCGCGTATCTGTACACAAGAAGAGTGTGTGATGTATCAGTCTAGTGATTCCCCGAGACAAACACTGCACTTCTCCCTCCCACAGGGAAGGGGAAAATGAATCCTTTCTCCACTGAGATTTGTCCCTAGTTGCTGTTGTCATCGCTTAAAACTGCTGGGTCATTATGGCACTACAAGCAGCTTGGCTTAATTTCTTTTGACTTAACACTAATGACTGACTCTGCATCTGTCCCTGCGGGGACAAGAATGGCCAAGAACACTATGAAAAGTCTGTCTCGCTCTTATTTGCCACAATTAAGGCGGCAATTCTCATTTCATCAGTTTTGTGAAAGTATTTCCACAAGGATGTTTGGGGTTTTTATATGGCCATTAACAAAGGAATTATGTTCTATTGGAGGAGAGGAGGAAACAGGACTTCACTATCTCCTTTCTCCCCCTTTCCTTCCTTTCTTCCCTCCATCACCCTTCCATCTTTATCTCTCCTCTCCTTTCCTCTTTCACCCATGTTTTTCCTAGTTCATGCACTGTGCTGGATAACCCATGCATATTTAACATAGCTGCATCTTCAAAGCTATGACCTCATTCATTAGCATTTAGAGTGCTAATGAAAGCACACAGATTGCTAGCATCCTTGCTGTTTCCCTAAACCTCTTGTCAAATCGACACATTCCAACCCAACCCACCCGCGACACACACACACAACCTGTCCAACCCCCTTTGTCTATATCTTTTCCTTCTCGTGTATTCAGCACCAAATTCAATTGTAAGACACACTCACAAACTTAAAACAGAGAAATGTGTGGGAGAGGTAGGAGAACCCCACAGGGTTTTCTTTCTCTTCATCTGCCATCACCTCCTCCCAAGGTTGATCTATTCATATTTCAGCCTTCTCCTCTTTATTCAGTCACTCCTCTTTCTCACTATATCCTTGTTCTAGCCTGACTAGGAGGATGCATGAGTTCCCAGGGGTCATGAAGGTGTGTTGTTCATTCCGTCACATGCCCTCATTCTCTCTTTTCTCTCTTAGCCTCTCGCTTACATGCTCACAGAATAGACAGGAAGAGGCTGGATGCTAATTGAACAGGGGAAATGTCCTCTCCTCCCATTCCGTCAGCGAATGAATCAAAAAGTGGTATTTTATTCTCACAGCGGCCTTTTTAACCCAGCCTGTGGCCTCAGTCTCAGTTTGTCCCCTTGCTGTCTCTCTCATGCTGCCCCTTTCTGAAGAGAGAAGCATTTGATGCAGATGCTATGCACACTTAAAGCAGGGGTGGATCCCTTATACCGCCTCCACATTTACAGATTCATCGCTCTCCCACACAGAGCCCATGCAGGTAGCCTGAATGACAGAAAGCAAGAAAGAGACAGAGGGAAGCAATAAGGGAGAAACTGGAAGGAGTGATGAGGGGAGGGAGGGAGGAAGTACAGACACAGGAGATAGTGGGTGTTTTAGAGAAAAGAGGGGCCTGGAATGAGACAGTTAATCTGCAGAGGAACAGATTGGCTTCCCACCCCTCCTTCCTTGTCCTTCAAAGTATGAATTCAGCACTCTGAGACACACAAGCTGTCTCTAACACACACATGCATACACATGCATGGCCATACACACAAAAGGAAAGAAAAATCCTTATGGTGAACAATCAAGCATACAGCTTGGTCTGTGAATGTGCACATGCACAATTTACACAGACTCTATCACTGTAGCATATGAAGATAATGCACTTCCATCACGCAGTAAGCTCCATTTTTGGACACTTGGGCTGACCAAGGAATGGGTTTGGTGACTTGAAAGGTATGGGTCAATAAAACACAAGGGACATTTTAGCTCAATGGGCAATTGATTTCTCGGAAGCTAGAATGTGCTTTGACCTTCACAAACCTTCACAGAGTCCTTTTTTTGTGACTTTATGAGGAATGAGCTACATTTCATCCCTTGTTTGTTCCAAACAAGTCCCACTGCTACCACTATGCACCTCAAGGATTTCACAGTACATTATGGACTCATCACTGTAGTTAAATCCATGGGGCTCTACGTATACAAGTAACAACAGTAATGACTTATTGACAAAGAAATACATCAGCGATTATTTAGATATTAAAATATTTTGTAGGTGTTTAAGTATTTTCCTCTTAGTGTATGTGGGAGGGTGTGCTGCCCCCTCAACAGACACCTCCGCCCTGCCAACAAGATCTCCACCCAGAAATTCAAGTCATATAAATTTTCCTTTTTCATCAAATAGAGAAGCTAACACAACCATCGCTGGCAAAACAGAGCATTCATTGTATTGCAGCAGCAGCCCAGCCTTAGTTTCGACTTATGGTGCATTAATGTTGTACACAAATATTGGAATATTCATGCTCCAAGTCAGAACTTAAATCAGAAGCCCCGGGAAGTCAAATCTCCAAGTCAGAAAGTCAAATTAATCTCACCAACCCAACAAAGAAATCTTCTACTGACATAAACAGTAACTAGATGTTTTGTTGTCCATCTGTAAGGCTGGAGGCACTGGGAACATTGAACTTTGGGGTTTAGTTCCAACTTCCAGTGAACACGTCATCAGGCAAACTCTCACTGGTAGCAGTCTGTGCCAGCTGATCATCATTAGACAATTGTCTAGTATGTCTACCATGATAAAGCCCACTTTACACAAAAATAATCTACTGAGTTGAAATATTTTGAATATGACTCTGATATGAAATGACTCTGAAAACACAGAATAGCTCAAATGAAAGAAGAGACTCTCTATTTCATCATGAAAAAATGTTTGTTTTTACCTTCTATTCCATTCTTATTTTATCTGGAGGGACGTAGAGGCCACTTTTGCTCTCTAATTGATCGTCTCCACTTGCTTTGATCTTTGTGGCATATACTGGCTCTTTATATTCCGACTATAAATCCAGGAAGCTCCAATATTCACAGCCTGTGTGAAAGCGACCACTTGTGTCTGCTGCCGAAAAAACACTTCGACATACTGTATATACGTCTATGACACGCAAGCGTTGGATTTTAAATGATGTACAAACACGTCAGCTGCACTCAAAGAGGCACTAACGTATACGTCAAAGTGGTTTTTCCACAAGACACAATACAGGCTAGATTACATAAAAATAACCCAGTTCAAAAATCCCATTCTGCGCCCCCGCCCGAAACATGATGTGTGTATTGTATGAAAAAATGTTTCATTGCTAAAATTAAAAAAAATATATGAACACAAATCAGCATTAACTGTTTATTCACCAAAGTGAAAAACTTGGGGAAACACTGACTTTTGATCTGTCTATGATGTCTAAAATTTCAGCAATTGGCATCTAATGTATTGACATTTGATAATGACCTTTGTCTAGAGTTGATTTCATTGTTTGTGGCAGTCTGCTATTCAGTTTTGTTCTTAAACTGGCTTTAAATTGACTGCACAACAAACAACCCAACATTATATATGCATTATGTTTCTGCAAATGCAAAGTAAATGCTTTCTGCTGCTGCTCCACATTAAAATTGTTCAGCTGGTGAGATGTGGGGTGGATTTATTGTAAAGCAGCTGTGGGGAATAAATTTATTACAGAGGTTAACGCCACAAGTGTGTTCCCCAAGCAAGACGACCGTATTTCCAACGGCAGATCTTTTTTAATTTTTTGTGGAAATCTAATGGAACAATATGGCACACCCACTATTTCTGAGCGATTTCTTAAACAACAAGAGAACTGTTGCGCTTCTGTTGTGTTACAATTTCTAAGCAACTGCTTCAGGAATGTTTTCTGTTGTGTTAAAGCACACTTGTTTTCACCTTCAATGGGCCTTAAGCGTTCTGAGGATTCACAAGGACATGGGCGAAATACGGCCCATGGGCCATTTACATTTTCATTTTTTAACTCTTTGAGTGCTAGCCGTTTTTTAAAATCGAAAGTGCCTTGTGCCAGTGTTTTTTGCTCATTTTGAGTCATATTTCTAGACAGAATATTTTGTACTATGTATCTGAAAACTATGAATAGCTCAAATGAAAAAAAGAGATGTGCTATTTCATCATGAAAAAAAATGTTTGTTTTTACCTTGTTCCATTCTTGTTTTATCTGGAGGAGAGTCGAGGCCACTTTCACTAAAATTGCAACGTTCTGTTTGTTTTGCTCTCTAATACTGACTGTCTCCACTTCCTGCTTTGATCTATGTGGGGCATATTAACCCTTTATGTCCCAACTACAAATCACAGAAGCCCCAAAATTACTCACGGACTGCGGGAGACCACGATCAGTGACTCACTGTAAAAATCTAGAAAACCGCAAGCGGTTATGTAGGGCTCTCGCGGTGTCACGGTCGGGTATCAGATGGGGACGGCGGTGTGAGCAGGGGGCAATAAATGTCACTTGATTCGGACAATACACAAAGGAGTTTCAGCCATTCGATGGTTCAGTGTGGAAATCCAGCCAAAATGAAATGTTGAAACAAAATGGCCAACTTCCCGTTTGGAATAGACCATCGGTGCAAGAGAGTTTTTTTGTGGCGTACACGTGTATACCGATTTTCATGTTCAAAAAACCCTATGGGGTTTTTAGGTGGCGCTATGGAGCCATTTTGTCCCGCCCGTGGACGTGGCCCCCATCAGATGCTAGAGGTCGTCACCTTTTACCTGTGTATCAATTTTCATGATGATGTGACTTTATTAAAGCCATCAAAAAGGCAAATGTATTTTCATGACGAATGATCAAAAAATTGCAGCGTCGCCACACGGGCGCCATTAGTTGTAGCTTCACAGCGTTCGCAATGTAGCTTCACTGACTTGTTCTTCATGTTTCGGAAGTGGAATGAAGTTGATGGAGTCCACTATGCGGCATCAGTTAATGTAAAAAGTTATGAGTAAGGCATGTCATTAACACATCGGAACGTTTAGGGCTGAGCCCCCGTCATACTCTAAAAATTTGTTTAGTTGCTAGGCTCGACTATGTGAACGTGAGAGCCGTTCGAATTTAAACGGCGAATTCGCCAAAGTTTAGCGAGCCCTAGCGGCCACGCCCTTTGACCTAATTACGCACAGAGCACAACTTTTGCTAGCTAGGTCTGGAGATGATCTATAGCAAATTTCAAGTCGATGGGACGAAATCCCTCGGACGAGTTCGTTTTCATCATAAAATCAAAAATTCAAAATGGCCGACTTCCTGTTGGAATTTCAGCTTCCTGCCAAGAGACAATTTTGTTTGTCTGGGTATGCTTAACATGTATACTGATTTTTGTTGGGGTACGACAAAGTTGACAACTTTCCCTTTGTAGGGGGCGCCATTCAGCCATTTATTCTTATGACTGCTCTGAACTACTGCTGAAATAAGGATGATTACATTGGTGTATCTGAAAAAATGAAGTTCCTCCTTTGTCAGATTGACAGGACAGTTGTTCTAACTCAGACAATAACATTACTCATTTACAATCCAACCAGGAAACTCCCCTCAGCCACCACAGAGACGTTGACTGTGGCAAGCTGTAACACTTCATCACCTTGTTTCAGTAGAAAATTGACATAATCTATGAAGAAGGGATGCTCCATATTGGCTTTTTTGTTGATATTTGATATTCCTAATATTGTCCAACTCTTCATTTCCAATTCCAATATTAACTGACACTGATATGTGCAGAGTTTTTTTTTTTTACACCAAAACTATATTTGCTGTTGTGGAATTAACAGATTATTAGACTCATTTTCTTGTGATATCCTACTGGATGCATTCATAAATGTAACATGGCTCCAAATGGAAATATTCTCTGTCCAAAATAAGACACCAACTTCAACTTGAGTTATGGAAAACCGCCATTTTTTTTAAGTGCATAATTTTACTGACTGGGAAACTGAATGGTAATATTCTGAATGATTCTGAACACATTCTTATGTTGTTATAGTTTTGTAATGCTGTTATATTGTTTATATTGTTGGTTTTGCACTATTCAGAACTGTATACACTTTTCAAATATTTTAAATCTCCTTACTTTGTCCTACTGTGTATGGCAACTGTACTGAAAGAATTTCCTTCAAAATGAATTAAGTTTTATCTTATCTGATAACTGACCATGACTTGGCAAATAATACAGTCATTAAATTATAAACTGGGCTCAATCCACCCTGTTCTTTCATATGACTAATACTCCAAGTAAAATCTGGAAAGGGGTGTGTGATGGCACATTTACCATCGGACATTTACCGTAGGACACACTTGGAAATAATTCAAACCAGAGACATGACATTAGTCATATACTGTATCTCAAAAACCTGTAAATGTACTGTATATTCTGTAAAATTATTAATTTACACCTCATCATAAAAAAGTTCCCAAATTGAATATTCAAGATGTTTTTACATTTCAATGATAGAGCATAATTCATTTTATTTTTGAAGTTTAATTTATTTATTGCCAGTATTTAATAAAGGCAATCACTGAAAACAACAACACAGTGGTTTAAAGAGCCAGGAGAAGAAGCCCTGAATGTTATTGGTCGTCTCTTCTTCCTCTGATAAGGTAACAACAACCACTGGTTCAACAGAAGGAGTCAGAGGAGCTGAAGAAACTGGAGCCACAGCAGGGTCTCCTTCTCCTCTGGGCTCTGGGTCCTCTTTCACATTTGTCTTTTCCTGTGTGTCCTCCCAGTCTTGGACTTCAATACCGCTAAGAGGTTCAGGAGGGGTCAATGGGGTCAGAGTGACAGCAGAGTCTGGCTCTGTGGCTGGTTTCAGGTCTTCATCATCTGTGGCCTCAACATCAGTGATGGATGGAGGCTCAGCAGAGGATGTTGGAGAAACTGGAACATTATAAGTGTCTGGTTCTCCCTTTGGTTCCTGGTCAATCCGGTGGGGTTCATCATCTTCATCTTCTTTGGCCTCAACGTCAGTAATAGACGGAGGCTCTGCTGATGGTGTTGGAGAAACTGGAGGAGGTGATGAATGCTCCTCAGTTGCAGCCAGGTTTGAGTCATTCTGGACTGTGGCTTCAACAGCTGGCGAATGAGGTTCCACTTTTCGGCTCTGGAGTGGGAAGATGCCACAAATCTGTCCTGCTGCAACGTGGACGATCTCCGTCAGCAGCTCAGGCGCAAAGCTCTTCAGTTTTTCTACCAGGACGTCTTGTGGGTACATCTGCCTGATCTCTGTCAGGATCGACAGGACCATGTCGTCCCTGGTGGAGCGGGAGAAAGTGGCCTGACACTCTGATGCTGGAGGAGCATCAGAGATTCGGTCCAAGACAGCCTGTGTTACGCCGACAGACATCTGGCTGAGCTTCTGGGAGGCCATGTTTAAGAGAGAACGAGGAGGAAGAGTCCAGAAGCCCTGCAGGACTCTGGGGACAGCCTCCAACACCACCTCTCTTGGAGTGAGCTGTTGGGAGGTGGGAGTCTCCTTCTGCCTCTGTCTCAGCTTCCTGGCGTAGTCTTTGGCCAGCTTGAGAACTTTAGGGTGTCTGTAGATTAGAGGCATTAAAAATAGATTTTAAAACCCTTCAGATTATCACAGAGATGTTCAAAGCAAAGCACAGCAGTTTAACTGTTAATAAACATGTATCTAATAACTCACTGAAAACTAGGAGGTAAGGCCTCTGGGGACTTGAGGAGCATCTTGGCTTCAAACTCAATGTCCCTCTTTTTGTTGCTGACATTTACTGCCATCACCTGGAAGAAGGAATTATACATGAAATCATCATCAATCATCATCAGAAATCATAACATTTCCCCATAAACTGCTGTTGATCTTCTCAGGATTCTTGTCTTACCAGCATCAGCAGAGGCTTGGCCTCCTCCTCATCAAAATCCTCCAGTTCAAATTCCCAAAGACTGTAAACATGAACAAAACAGAAGATTAATTTTTACTCGTACTCTCTACGCCATCAGAGTAATATTAGTGTGACATGAGCAGAGTTCAAGGTGTAGAGGTGGACTCACCGTTCTCTCACAGTGCTTTGGCTCTCCTGGAAAATAAAGTCAATCATTTCTTCAGCAGTCACCTGAGGTGGGATCTGGTGTTCCTGCTGAAGCCTCAGGAGCTCCCTCACCAGTGCAATCTTCAAAAAACAGTCAAGAAATATGACGTATTTTTAAGAATGACAAGACTTTACTTACTTTATTATAATTTACCTTCCATAGTGCACTAGTGTAGGCTTGAAGTGAAAGTAGGTCTTACCTGAGTCTTGTAGCTGCTTTCATGCCAGCAGATCTGCAGAGCCCGCTTGTATATGGGTGTGTCAAACAACACCTTAAAAGAGAAAAATATATGTTACTTTTAGGTTGAGTCATTATTTTTAAAAACACAACAATGAAAATGTTTAAAATCCAGCTCCAGTAAAGACAAAAACAAAATGCTCACTTACCCTGATGGGTCTGTAGACTCCTCTGCTTCCTTCAGTAAAATCCATTAATATTTTGTTGGTGTATAACAATACAATAAACTAGCCACACAGTCAAAGCAACAGCTGAATTTGTGCAAGTTCAATGGTCGACTTGAGAAAGTACTGACACAGTTGATGTCTCTGGAACAAATGAGCAGAATGTTTTTCAGGTCTCTTTCACTTTCTGTGAGTTCCAGAATAGAATCCACAGGAATTCTGTTCTGTTCCATTCTCGATCGGAAGTGACTTATAGAACAACAAGTGGGTCACCATGGAAACGCTTTTTGAAGGTATGCTGATGTTAAATAAAATGTCTGTAAGCAGCCATATGACGCTACTGTGAAATGGTGCATACATAAACATAATATATCCAGCAATGTTGTCATCATAACCCCAGTTGATGGTCTGAAGGGAGGGGTTTTTGAAAATTTCAAGGGGGCGCTGTGGAGCCATTTTGCCACGCCCGTGGGCGTGACCCCCATCAGATGTCAGATGTATCAACTTTCATGATGATCCGAGTTTATTCAAGCCATCAAAAAGCCAAAGAACTGGTCACTTCCTGTTACCACTGGGGGACGCCATGAGTAAGGCATGACATTAATATATTAGCATGTACAGGGCTGTGTCCCCGTCACGCTCAGAAAAATTGAAGCTGAGATAGAGTATGTGAACGTGAGAGTCGTTTGAATTTAGATGGCAAATTCACCACAGTTTCTCAAGCCCTCACAGCCACGCCCTTTGACCTAATTATGTGCAGAGCACAAATTTTGCTCAGCTAGGTCTGGAGATGAAGTGTACCAAATTTCAAGTCGATCAGACAAAATCCCTAGGATGAGTTCGTTTTCATCAGAAAATCCAAAATTCAAAATTTCCTTCCTGTTGGAATTTCAGCTTCGTGCCAAGAGACAATTTTTTTCCTCTGAGTATGCTTAACATCTGTACCGATTTTCGTTCAGGTACAACAAAGTCATCAACATTCCCTATGGGAATTTTTCAACAATTTAGGGGGCACTATGGAGCCATTTTGCCCTGCCTATAGGCGTGGCCTGCATCAAATGTTAGAGGTCGCCACCCTCAACCTGTGTATCAAGTTTCATGATGATACGAGTTTATGAAAGCCATCAAAAAGCCAAAGGTATTTGGAGGCACCAAAACGATGAGTGGAAACAAAATGGCCGACTTCCTGTTTGAAATAGACAATTGTTGCAATAGACTTATTTGTGCATCTGGTCAACTTGCACATGTGTACCGATTTTCATTCTACAACTCCATAAAAATCCCTATGGGGAGGGGTTACCCTTGACCTGTGTGTCAAATTTCATGATGATACAACTTTATTAAAGCTGTCTAAAAGCCAAATGTGTTTTCTTAGCAAAAAATCGAAAGACACGGCACCGCCACCATTACACCCTTTGACCTAATTACACGCAGAGCACAACTTTTGCTCAGCTAGGTCTGGAGATGAAGTGTACCAAATTTCAAGTCGATCAGACAAAATCCCTAGGATGAGTTCGTTTTCATCAGAAAATCCAAAATTCAAAATTTCCTTCCTGTTGGAATTTCAGCTTCGTGCCAAGAGACAATTTTTTTCCTCTGGATATGCTTAACATCTGTACCGATTTTCGTTCAGGTACAACAAAGTCATCAACATTCCCTATGGGAATTTTTCAACAATTTAGGGGGCACTATGGAGCCATTTTGCCCTGCCTATAGGCGTGGCCTGCATCAAATGTTAGAGGTCGCCACTCTCAACCTGTGTATCAAGTTTCATGATGATACGAGTTTATGAAAGCCATCAAAAAGCCAAAGGTATTTGGAGGCACCAAAACGATGAGTGGAAACAAAATGGCCGACTTCCTGTTTGAAATAGACAATTGTTGCAATAGACTTATTTGTGCATCTGGTCAACTTGCACATGTGTACCGATTTTCATTCTACAACTCCATAAAAATCCCTATGGGGAGGGGTTACCCTTGACCTGTGTGTCAAATTTCATGATGATACAACTTTATTAAAGCTGTCTAAAAGCCAAATGTGTTTTCTTAGCAAAAAATCGAAAGACACGGCACCGCCACCATTACGCCCTTTGACCTAATTACTTTTGCTCAGCTAGGTCTGGAGATGTACTGTTCCAAATTTCAAGTCAATCGGACGAAATCCCTAGGACGAGTTCGTTTTCATCAGAAAATCAAAAATTCAAAATGGCCGACTTCCTGTTGGAATTTCAGCTTCCTGCCAAGAGACAATTTTGTTTGTCTGGGTATGCTTAACATGTATACTGATTTTTGTTGGGGTACGACAAAGTTGACGACTTTCCCTTTGTAGGGGGCGCCATTCAGCCATTTATTCTTATGACTGCTTTGAACTACTGCTGAAATAAGGATGATTACATTTGTGTATCTGAAAAAATGAAGTCCCTCCTTTGTCAGATTGACAGGACAGTTGTTCTAACTCAGACAATAACATTACTCATTTACAATCCAACCAGGAAACTCCCCTCAGCCACCACAGAGACGTTGACTGTGGCAAGCTGTAACACTTCATCACTTTGTTTCAGTAGAAAATTGACATAATCTATGAAGAAGGGATGCTCCATATTGGCTTTTTTGTTGATATCTGATATTCCTAATATTGTCCAACTCTTCATTTCCAATTCCAATATTAACTGACACTGATATGTGCAGAGTTTTGTTTTTTTTTTACACCAAAACTATATTTGCTGTTGTGGAATTGACAGATTATTAGACTAATTTTCTTGTGATATCCTACTGGATGCATTCATAAATGTAACATGGCTCCAAATGGAAATATTCTCTGTCCAAAATAAGACACCAACTTCAACTTGAGTTATGGAAAACCACCATTTTTTTAAGTGCATAATTTTACTGACTGGGAAACTGAATGGTAATATTCTGAATGATTCTGAACACATTCTTATGTTGTTATAGTTTTGTAATGCTGTTATATTGTTTATATTGTTGGTTTTGCACTATTCAGAACTGTATACACTTTTCAAATATTTTAAATCTCCTTACTTTGTCCTACTGTGTATGGCAACTGCATTGAAAGAATTTCCTTCAAAATGAATTAAGTTTTATCTTATCTGATAACTGACCATGACTTGGCAAATAATACAGTCATTAAATTATAAACTGGGCTCAATCCACCCTGTTCTTTCATATGACTAATACTCCAAGTAAAATCTGGAAAGGGGTGTGTGATGGCACATTTACCATCCGTAGGACACACTTGGAAATAATTCAAACCAGAGACATGACATTAGTCATATACTGTATCTCAAAAACCTGTAAATGTACTGTATATTCTGTAAAATTATTAATTTACACCTCATCATAAAAAAGTTCCCAAATTGAATATTCAAGATGTTTTTACATTTCAATGATAGAGCATAATTCATTTTATTTTTGAAGTTTAATTTATTTATTGCCAGTATTTAATAAAGGCAATCACTGAAAACAACAACACAGTGGTTTAAAGAGCCAGGAGAAGAAGCCCTGAATGTTATTGGTCGTCTCTTCTTCCTCTGATAAGGTAACAACAACCACTGGTTCAACAGAAGGAGTCAGAGGAGCTGAAGAAACTGGAGCCACAGCAGGGTCTCCTTCTCCTCTGGGCTCTGGGTCCTCTTTCACATTTGTCTTTTCCTGTGTGTCCTCCCAGTCTTGGACTTCAATACCGCTAAGAGGTTCAGGAGGGGTCAATGGGGTCAGAGTGACAGCAGAGTCTGGCTCTGTGGCTGGTTTCAGGTCTTCATCCTCTGTGGCCTCAACATCAGTGATGGATGGAGGCTCAACAGAGGATGTTGGAGAAACTGGAACATTATAAGTGTCTGGTTCTCCCTTTGGTTCCTGGTCAATCCGGTGGGGTTTGTCATCTTCATCCTCTGTGGCCTCAACATCAGTGATGGATGGAGGCTCAGCAGAAGATGTTGGAGAAACTGGAACATTATAAGAGTCTGGTTCTCCCTTTGGTTCCTGGTCAATCTGGTGGGGTTCGTCTTCTTCATCTTCTTTGGCTTCAACGTCAGTAATAGACGGAGGCTCCGCAGGTGATGTTGGAGAAACTGGAAGAGGTGACGAATGCTCCTCAGTTGCAGCCAGGTTTGAGTCATTCTGGACTGTGGCTTCAACAGCTGGCGAATGAGGTTCCACTTTTCGGCTCTGGAGTGGGAAGATGCCACAAATCTGTCCTGCTGCAACGTGGACGATCTCCGTCAGCAGCTCAGGCGCAAAGCTCTTCAGTTTTTCTACCAGGACGTCTTGTGGGTACATCTGCCTGATCTCTGTCAGGATCGACAGGACCATGTCGTCCCTGGTGGAGCGGGAGAAAGTGGCCTGACACTCTGATGCTGGAGGAGCATCAGAGATTCGGTCCAAGCCAGCCTGTGTTACGCCGACAGACATCTGGCTGAGCTTCTGGGAGGCCATGTTTAAGAGAGAGCGAGGAGGAAGAGTCCAGAAGCCCTGCAGGACTCTGGGGACAGCCTCCAACACCACCTCTCTTGGAGTGAGCTGTTGGGAGGTGGGAGTCTCCTTCTGCCTCTGTCTCAGCTTCCTGGCGTAGTCTTTGGCCAGCTTGAGAACTTTAGGGTGTCTGTAGTCAAGTCAACTTTATTTGTATAGCCCAATATCACAAATTATGAATTTGCCTCATTGGGCTTTACAATCTGTACAGGATATGACACCCTCTGTCCTTTACAAATGACCCTCGCATCGACTAAGGAAAAACTCCCCCAAAAAAAACCTTTTAACAGGGAAAAAGAAACGGAAGAAACCTCAGGAAGAGCAACAGAGGAGGGATCCCTCTTCCAGGATGGACAGACGTGCAATAGATGCCATGTGTACAGAATAACAACAATGAAAACACATTAACACTAACATACAAAATTGTATGGAAATGTCCAAATCAATATAACAACAGCTAATATACAGTGTGTATATATAGAATTATATGAGAGTGTCCAAGGGGATGAAGAGCATCATCAAGCTATCAGCAAAGGATGAGAAGCATGTCGTCCTCTCCACCACGCCAACCAGAAGAAGCCTGGGCAGCACATCTTCCACTCCACCACACCAAACAGGAGAAACCTCCGCAGGATGACCTCATCACCACCACGTCACTCAGAACCAGAAGATGAAGCCTGACTGGTCTGCACAACCACTACTCCACCAGGTAGACTGGATCCATGGATACCTGTGAGATGAGAACGCACAGGGACTACGAGGCACAAAAATAATCAGCAGCATGTGTTAAAGGGAGGAAGAGTAAACACATCCTCTTCTCCACTACCCTAAAAGATACAACCTGAGCAGCATCGCCTCTTCTCCATCTCACCACCATCAGGACAGACGAAGCCTGGATGACACCACCTCCTTCTCAACAAGTAGCCTCAGCTCACGGACACCTGGGAGCTGGGAGCACAGGGGCTCCGGGGAAGAAGATGAGTTAGTAAAATGACTTAATGGAGGCATCGAAATGAAGAAGAAGGGAAGCTCAGTGTGTCAGAGGAAGTCCCCGGCAGTCTAGACCTATAGCAGCATAACTAAGGATTGATCCAAGGCAGCCTGAGTCAACCTTGGATCAGTCCTAACTATAAGCACTATCAAAAAGGAAAGTCTTAAGCCTACTCTTGAATAAGGGGATGGTGTCTGCCTCCCGGACTGAAATAGGGAGTTGGTTCCACAGAAGAGGAGCTTGATAACTGAAAGCTCTAGCTCCCATTCTACTTTTATAAACCCTAGGAACCGCTAGTAGTCCTGCATTCTGAGAGAGTAGAGTTCTAGCAGGATTATAAGGCACTATTAGCTCTTTAAGATAAGATGGTGCCTGACCATTCAGTGCCTTGCAGGTGAGGAGGAGGATTTTAAATTCTATTCTAGATTTTACAGGGAGCCAGTGCAGAGAGGCTAACACCGGAGAAATATGGTCTCTTTTCCTAGTTCTGGTCAGAACACGTGCTGCAGCGTTCTGGACCAGCTGGAGAGTCCTGATAGACTTATTAGGGCAGCCTGATAATAACGAGTTATAATAGTCCAGCCTGGAAGTTACAAATGCATGGACTAATTTTTCTGCATCGTTTTGGGAGAGAATATGCCTTATTTTTGCAATGTTGCGCAGATGAAAAAAAGCTGTTCTAGCTGTTTGTTTCATGTGGACGTTGAAGGACATATCTTGGTCAAAAATTACCCCTAGATTCCTTACAGTGGTGTTCGAGGCTGGTACAAAGCCACCTAGAGTAAATAAGTCATTAGATAGGTTATTTCTGAGATTTTCAGGGCCAATTAGAATAACCTCAGTTTTATCTGAATTTAACAACAAGAAATTGTGCGCCATCCAAGTTTTTATATCCTGAAGACATGTTTGGAGTTTAGCTAACTGGCTGGATTCGTCTGACTTAAATGACAAATATAGCTGAGTATCATCTGCATAACAGTGAAAGTTTATGGAGTGTTTCCTGATAACATTGCCTAAAGGAAGCATATATATAGTAAATAGAATAGGCCCAAGCACAGAACCTTGAGGAACACCATAACTGACAATGGACTGCATGGAGGACTCATCATTAATGTGAACAAACTGTGATCGAGCCGATAAGTAGGATTTGAACCAGTTTAAAGCAGTTCCTCTGATGCCAGTTAAATGTTCTAATCTCTGCAACAGGATATGGTGGTCAATAGTATCAAAAGCAGCGCTAAGATCTAACAAGACAAGTACTGAGACGAGTCCATGGTCTGACGCAATTAGCAGGTCATTAGTAATTTTCACCAGAGCGGTCTCGGTGCTATGATATTTTCTAAATCCTGACTGAAAGTCCTCAAATAGATTATTGTTCTGGAGGAAGTCACACAGCTGACTGCACACTGCTTTCTCAAGGATCTTAGAGAGAAAAGGAAGGTTGGATATTGGTCTATAGTTGGCTAAAACCTCTGGATCAAGACCGGGCTTCTTCAGAAGAGGTTTGATTACGGCTACTTTAAATGACTGAGGTACATAGCCTGACAGCAAAGATAAGTTGATCATGTTCAGTAAAGAGGTGCTCAGTAACGGTAAAGCTTTTTTAAGCAGTGAAGTTGGGATGGGATCTAAGAGACAAGTAGAAGGCTTAGATGAGGAAATCGATGAAGTCAGTTTGTGGAGGTCTATGGGAGAAAAGCAGTCCAAGTATACATCAAGTTCTTCAATGAGTCCTATGCTTCCTGTGTTTAAAGACAAAGCAGTTTCAGTCAAAGGCACAGTGTGACTGATTTTCTCCCTAATAGTTATAATCTTCTCATTAAAGAAGCTCATGAAGTCACTACTACTGAGGGTTATGGGAACAGATGGTTCAATAGAGCTGTGGCTCTCTGTCAGCCTGGCCACAGTGCTGAAAAGAAACCTGGGGTTGTTTTTATTTTCCTCTATTAATGATGAATAATAAGCTGCTCTGGCCTTACGGAGTGCCTTCCTATAAGCTTTCAAACTATCATGCCAGTCCAGGCGAGACGCTTGCAGACCGGTTAAACGCCACTTCCTTTCAAATCTTCTTGCTGCTTGCTTTAAACTGCGGGTGTGAGGGTTATACCATGGAGCCAGCTTTCTATGCTTTACTATCTTCTTTTTTAGAGGAGCAACAGAGTCTAGAGATGCTCGCAGAGAGTCTGCAGCACAATCTACCAAATTATCAATTTGAGTAGGACTGAAGTCTGAGCCCTCAAGTATATTGATATTAGCTATTGAATTAAAAGCTAATGGAATTATATCCTTAAACTTGGCTACAGCACTTTCAGATAAACATCTAGTGTACATGGATTTACCTGATGGAGTGTAGTCCAGAAGAAAAAATTCAAAGGTTAACAAGTAATGGTCTGATAGGAAAGAATTCTGTTGGTGGACTGATAAATGTGCTACTTCAATGCCATAGGTCAGGACCAGGTCGAGTGTATGGTTAAAACAGTGAGTTTGTTCCTGAACATTCTGACAGAAGCCAATTGAATCTAACAGCGAGATAAAAGCAGTACCAAGGCTGTCACCGTCAATGTCCACATGAATATTAAAGTCACCTACAATAATTACTTTATCAGTTCTCAGGACTAAAGTTGATAAAAACTCAGAGAACTCAGATAGAAATTCAGAATATGGACCTGGAGCACGGTATACTATAACAAATAAAACTGGTTTCTCTGTTTTCCATTTAAGATGAGAAAGACTAAGAACCAGGCTTTCAAAAGACGTATAGTTTAATTTAGGTTTAGGTTTGATCGATAGACTAGAATCAAAAATGGCTGCAACTCCTCCTCCACGACCTGTAGCTCTAGGAATATGAGTATTAATATGACTAGGAGGAGTGGATTCATTCAGGCTGACATAATCATCCTGACACAACCAGGTTTCAGTAAGACAAAATAAATCAACCTGGTTATCAGATATTAATTCATTTACTAGTAGAGCTTTAGATGATAATGACCTGATATTTAAAAGTCCACATTTAATTCTCCTGTCCTGATTAACTATTTCAGCAGTGGATTTAATTTTTATTAAGTTATTTTGTTCAACTCCCCTTTTGTTTACTATGGATTTAACTGATTTCAGTGGTCGTGGGACAGACACCGTTTCTATGGGGTTCTGGGTGGGTGACTGCTCTAATGGAAGCACAGAGAAGTGTGTTAAACTACAACTCTGTCTCCTGGTCTCAACCCTGGGTTGTCATGGGTTAGGTCGACTAATAAACTTGGCCATGTTTCTAGAAATGAGAGCTGCTCCTTCCAAAGTAGGATGGATGCAGTCTCTCCTCCTCAGACCAGGTTTTCCCCAGAAACTGCTCCAATTATCGATGAAGCCCACATCATTAACTGGACACCACCTCGACAGCCAGCGGTGGAAGGATGACATGCGACTAAACATGTCATCAGAGGCCAAGCTAGGGAGGGGACCAGAGAAAACTACGGAGTCCGACATTGTTTTAGCATAAGCACACACCGATTCCACGTTAATTTTTGTGACCTCCGATTGGCGTAACCGGGTGTCATTACCGCCAGCGTGAATAACAATAGTCCCATATTTACGCTTATCCTTAGCCAGCAGTTTCAAATAGGATTCAACGTCGCCCGCTCTGGCCCCCGGAATGCATTTGACTATGGTTGCCGGTGTCGCTAATTTCACGTTTCAAAGACTAGAGCTGCCAATAACCAGGGTTGGCTTCTCAGCGGGTGTGTCGCTGAGTGGGGAAAACTTGTTAGAAACGTGAAGGGGTCGGTGGTGAGCCGTGGGCTGTTTAAAACTACGCTTCCTTCAGACAGTCACCCACTCTCCCGGCTGCTCGGGAGTTGCCGGGGGACGGCTAGCAGGAGCTACGCTAGGTCGGCTCGCACCGGCTAGGGGCTGGCTAGCTACGGAAGCATAACTAGGACTTTGGATGGTGCAGAGCCGGGCTTCTAACTCGCTAAGCCTCGCCTCCAAAACCGCGAACATGCTACACTTATTACACGTACCATTATCACTAAATGAGGCAGAGGAATAACTGAGCATGAGACACACTGAGCAAGAGAAAGCAGGAGAAGGAAGAGGAGAAGCCATGGCTATACGCTAAGATAGCTGCTAAACTAGGCTATGGAAGCTAGTTGTTAGCCGAAAAAAGCCGCTGGAAAACACCAACGAGTGACAGGGAAAGTCTAGGGAAGTTTTAGAGTGCTTGATAGGATTAGTACACTACAAATGTACGGCGGGACGTTAACCACGTATAGGAGGAGCCGTCATAGATGCCCAACTGGCTGTGTTTCTGTAGATTAGAGGCATTAAAAATAGATTTTAAAACCCTTCAGATTATCACAGAGATGTGTTTAACTGTTAATAAACATGTATCTAATAACTCACTGAAAACTAGGAGGTAAGGCCTCTGGGGACTTGAGGAGCATCTTGGCTTCAAACTCAATGTCCCTCTTTTTGTTGCTGACATTTACTGCCATCACCTGGAAGAAGGAATTATACATGAAATCATCATCAATCATCATCAGAAATCATAACATTTCCCCATAAACTGCTGTTGATCTTCTCAGGATTCTTGTCTTACCAGCATCAGCAGAGGCTTGGCCTCCTCCTCATCAAAATCCTCCAGTTCAAATTCCCAAAGACTGTAAACATGAACAAAACAGAAGATTAATTTTTACTCGTACTCTCTACGCCATCAGAGTAATATTAGTGTGACATGAGCAGAGTTCAAGGTGTAGAGGTGGACTCACCGTTCTCTCACAGTGCTTTGGCTCTCCTGGAAAATAAAGTCAATCATTTCTTCAGCAGTCACCTGAGGTGGGATCTGGTGTTCCTGCTGAAGCCTCAGGAGCTCCCTTACCAGTGCAATCTTCAAAAAACAGTCAAGAGATATGACGTATTTTTAAGAATGACAAGACTTTACTTACTTTATTATAATTTACCTTCCATAGTGCACTAGTGTAGTCTTGAAGTGAAAGTAGGTCTTACCTGAGTCTTGTAGCTGCTTTCATGCCAGCAGATCTGCAGAGCCCGCTTATATATGGGTGTGTCAAACAACACCTTAAAAGAGAAAAATATATGTTACTTTTAGGTTGAGTCATTATTTTTAAAAACACAACATTGAAAATGTTTAAAATCCAGCTCCAGTAAAGACAAAAACAAAATGCTCACTTACCCTGATGGGTCTGTAGACTCCTCTGCTTCCTTCAGTAAAATCCATTAATATTTTGTTGGTGTATAACAATACAATAAACTATCCACACAGTCAAAGCAACAGCTGAATTTGTGCAAGTTCAATGGTCGACTTGAGAAAGTACTGACACAGTTGATGTCTCTGGAACAAATGAGCAGAATGTTTTTCAGGTCTCTTTCACTTTCTGTGAGTTCCAGAATAGAATCCACAGAAATTCTGTTCGTTTCCATTCTAGATCGGAACTGACTTATAGAACAACAAGTGGGTCACCATGGAAACGCTTTTTGAAAGTATCCTGATGTTAAATTAAATGTCTGTAAGCAGCCATATGACACTACTGTGAAATGGTGCATACATAAACATAATATATCCAGCAATGTTGTTATCATAACCCCAGTTGATGGTCTGGTTTTTGAAAATTTCAAGGGGGCGCTGTGGAGCCATTTTGCCACGCTCGTGGGCGTGACCCACATCAGATGTCAGATGCCGCCACCCTTGGCCTGTGTATCAAGTTTATTCAAGCCATCAAAAAGCCAAAGAACTGGTCACTTCCTGTTACCACTATATTAGCATGTACAGGGCTGAGTCCCCGTCATGCTCAGAAAATTTGAAGCTGCTCGGATAGAGTATGTGAACGTGAGAGTCGTTTGAATTGAGACGGCAAATTCACCACAGTTTCTCAAGCCCTCGCAGCCACGCCCTTTCACCTAATTATGTGCAGAGCACAACTTTTGCTCAGCTAGGTCTAGAGATGAAGTGTACCAAATTTCAAGTCGATCGGACAAAATCCCCAGGACGAGTTCGTTTTCATCAGAAAATAGAAAATTCAAAATTGACGACTTCCTGTTGGAATTTCAGCTTCCTGCAAAGAGACAATTTTGTTCGTCTGGGTATGCTTAACGTGTACCGATTTTCGTTGAGGTATGCCAAAGTTGGCGACTTTCCCCATGGGGATTTTTCAACTTTGTAGGGGGCGCCATTCAGCCATTTTGCGTGTAACGTGTGCGAACACCCCAAAATATCGAATTTCGGGGCGGGCCGCAGGAATGTGCAAACTTATACAACTTTTTAACAATGGGAAAGGGGCGAAAATTGGTAAAACATGTAATAATAAACACTACAGTTTCAATAGGTCCCTTGTGGACCTGTTTCACAGTCTGCTCGGGCCCTAAAAACACTTTGACGGCATAACTCATCAGTGGCACTCAAACGTTTTATTTAAATTAACAGCAGAACTCGTCAATGGCACTCAAATAGTTAATCTGAACTTGTCTGAATTATATTATTAAATTCAATTTATTATATTTAGCGCCATGTTAACGCAATCCGTGGCGGCATGTGGGATGGTATGTCTGACTAGAAAAATGCCTGGAATGTGTAACAACTAAAGAAGATTAAAAAATCAAGGAAACTAACAAAGTAGTCGTAACTCAGAAGATCAAACATGCTGATAAAATGGGGCGGCAGTAGCTCAGTCTGTAGTGACTTGGGCTGGGAATCGGAGGGTCGCCAGTCCAGGTCGGACCATGTGTGGAGAGTGGACTGGTAGCTGGAGAGGTGCCCGTTCCTCCTCCTGGGCACTGCCGAGGTGCCCTTGAGCAAGGCACCGAACCCCCAACTGCTCGGGGCGCCTGGATATGGGGCAGCCCCCTCACTCTGATACCTCTCCTCTAGTGCATGTGTGTTTCATAACTTGTGTGTAATGTGCAACTGAAAATAAAAAAAATACTAACAGAGTGTAAATTGAAATTTCCCTCATTGAGTGACTAATAAAGGATTTTTTCTTCTTCTTCTAAAATAAAATTAACCATCTTTTTTAATCTGTGTTAATTTCATCCATCCATTAGCTACCATTTATCCTCACATCGGGCGCTGTAGCTTATCCCAGATGTCATAGGGCAGAGTACACACTGCACAAACCACCTGTTCATCACAGGGCACAGAGACGGACAACCACTCACACTCACATTCACACCTACGGACGATTTAAATAGCTAATTGACCCTCTCCATGCAAGTCTTGGTGAGAGGAAGCCCGAGTATCCAGAGAACTTACGCAGACCCGGGGAGAACATGCAAACTTCACAGAAAAAGGCCCCGAACCTGGTACCTTCTTGCTGTGATACAGCAGTACTAACCAGTGCACCACCACCCTTTGTGTTAATTTGTAACATGTAATGGATGAAAAGGAAAAGCAAAAGAGATAAAACACAGCACAAGATTTCATAAACACAGTGCTTATTAGAACTAATGTGGTGTTGCTCTTATTTCAGCAGTTTATAACCCATAGGGTGTAACGGTACAAACATGTCACGGTTCGGTACGTACCTTGTGTAGGGGTGATGGTTCGGTACAGGTACCCATCAGTAATCAGAGCTTCTGCATCCCATATTTATTCTTAGTCACTTTATTATCTTTTGATTCTTATCTGCAATATGTTTATATGTCATGTACCAAGATACAAAGTTAAATTCCTTGTTTGTGTAAACTTACTTTGCAATGGACTTGTTTCTGATTCTGATTCAGTTGTGAGGTCAACAGCTTGCGCAGTATGCACTATGATGTGCACTGCATAAGAGATGCTGTTTTTGGGGAAGAAGTGTTTACTCACTGGTTATTTTTTTTTTCTGTGAATGGGCAAGTGTCTTCTGTAGGTGTGTCTTCCACTTGCTGAAATCCCAAGCCTGAAGTTCTACTGTTTTTATTGACCATGCTGTGCTCTTTCTCCGTTCATTTCTTCTTCCACGACTCTTTGCTGACCTTTTCCACCTATCTCCTCCTCTCCCTCTCTCTCCCCGATTCTTCAAGACTTTTCTCTGCATATATTGAGTCAGTCAGACTGCATCAGAGGGCGATTGAGATCATTAGAGCTGCTGATTTAACGAGCTCATAGCACCTTATGCAGCTGCGGCAGTAAAGGTTTGCTCTTCTGACAGCACACACACTAACACACAAACGTCCAAATTGATTGCGCCAGCGCTGATTTCCCTGGGCAAATATGTGATGCGTGGTTGCTTTCATTGGAAGGAGCTGTCAGCTCCATCGCCTGCAATGTATACGGCAACACATGAGCCATGATATTGAACCCTGTGTGTGAATGCAAGAGGGAGAGAGGAATGAAGAGTCAGAGTGGTTATTCAGTTTGCCTCAAGTTTCAGAGGGATCATTATTAGAAAATTAATTACTTTGCATCCAAATTTTTTTTTTTTTTAATTCTCAAAGATTCTCAAGGGCCCAAGTGTATGCTTCTCTCTTTGACTACATAATGACAGTGTATAATAACTGAGAGTCCTCTGTCTAAAATAATATGTTAACAGTTTCTTCTTAAAAGTCCTAGGCTACTATTGTCATATAGAAGCTTCCACTTTAAATTTGTAATGGATCAATTCACCAGTAAACAACTTTGTCAGTAAGATTGACAGATCTAGGTCCTGTTAATCATTTATTTTCCCTTGACCCTCCCTGTAAGCGTGTCAGATTTCATTTGGGCTGCCCCTGTTCGCTGCACGGAACGTTAATTTGTTTTGATTGATCCTAAATGCTTGTTAGCAGAGACAGAACATTCATACACATAACGGCAGGCTCGATATTCAAAATGATTAGATGGTGAGACAATTAGGTGATGTGTCAATTAAAAAAGTTTCCCTTGTTATAGCACACATTCACCTGAAATACATTCCCTACCATCAGTAAGTATGTGTAATTAACAAATCTAAACAAATGGATACTGTAGTGTTCCCTAATAGTTTATTTATTGCATGTTCCTTGCAATAGCAGATGGTGGGGGGAGACTACTGAAAAAGGTTTTATGTAAATAACAAGATGTGTTCATGCTCCCCAGTAAAGCAATTAAGAATACACTCATGGTCTCATTTGTTTATTGCAATTAAAACAAGGTTTCATAATTAATATGACTGTTCAATGAATGCTTTGAACTGCTCCACACATGGTGCAATAGTTCACCAGGTCACACATCATCAGACTTGAAAATATAGTCTCTAGTCAATGGTTCCCAATGAAGTTTCACAACTTACTAATTGGACTTTTTCACAGAGGACAATTATTCCTAATAATAATATAATTAGTTAGCCGTGCCAAGTTTCAGGGTCCTGCTATTCTTTTATTTTCTTTTGTCAGTCTCTGCATATTGCCTGTGATATAAGAGTGAGAACAATAGTGTGCATATTTCCTTAATGTTTATTAGACTTAGCACTGCCCTGAAACAACAACATTTCTATACCACAGGAGTATTTTTATGGTGTGGCTTTTACCTCCACTGTTACATGTTTCATTGTACAGCTGCAGCCTCAATTACAGATGCCTCATTCGTGGTTGCCAACAGCTGTGTGTAACAAAACCTTACTCTGTCTTTTTCTATAATAATTTAACCTAATTTGTCCTATTATTAACTTAATTACCAGCCGCAACAGTGCGTAGCTGGTATTGATTTCACCTAGTAAGTCTGTGAGCGTCGTCATGGTAGTAAAATGTGGTCCTGAGAACACCTACGACAGCAGGAAGTAGCACAGAGAGAGTTTGGAGTACTTTGCCAGGTGTTTATTTGCCTCATAGGTGTGTAGGTGAGATCAAATTGAAGACCAGGGACGTAGTGGTATATGACTGTAAATGATTGCTTTTGTTTTCTTACAGTGTTATGGTCTATGGGTTAGTTATTTAAATAAAACATATACAATGCATACCAAAAATGCAACTGTTGTCACTGTTTCTCATTCCTTTAGAAATATATAAATCAAGATATATAAATCAATAATCGTCAGATTAGAAGTTACCCATATATGAGTTCCTATTCCTTGACTTATTATTCAATATATTGTTGTTGTATGTCCTCTAATTGCACAGTCGATGCAAAACATGAGGTAAGCCATCATGACAGTAAATTAAGAGCTGTAAAGCTACAGGTTACAGATCCATTGGTTTTAATGGTTCAGTTATACACTGCTTTTACACAAAATTAACAATTCTTCAGAGCTCACAGTGACAGACTTTAGAGACAGTCTCATGAATTTCCTAATCATGTCACAAAAAAGAAAAAATCTTTGAAATTTTGAAATTGATTCATGATTTACTTCCCCAAAATAAATTTCCCCCCTCATCATCCTGTGTACAGACAGACAGTGAATACAAAAGCCCTTCTGAGTGTGGTCCTATTGTACGGTTCCGTGTCCTCCATGAGTTCATAGGTATTCACAATATTTCCTTTTTCCCAGAAGGGATTAATCAGGCCATTATAATTTGTTCCCTGAAATTTGTCATGTCTGTGTTGCGCCGATGCTCGATGTTCTGGAACTGCACAAGTATCAACTCCATCAATCAGTATTACCACGGTAACATTGTGAGAGCTCCACTTCCCCCGCAGCCAGTGGAGGGGAAAGGCAATTATGCAGGTAGCATATGAGGGAGAGGGAGGTAGAGACACAGAGAAAGAGAGAGAGAACACCTGAATAGTGTGTTCATTCCCTGCACCACTAATGGTTTTCTGTTCGTACTATGCCTCTTTGATAATTGGCATTATCTGATTGTGCTCTCTGTGAAAAAGCAGCCTCCTTTGGTGCATGATGCTGAATGATAGAAATATTAAGCGAGACCATCTGCAAAGCCTCTCTGTAATTTGGTAACTGACAACTGCCAGTGTTTTTCCATTGTTCAGCTCACTGACTACAATACAGTACTGCTGTAGCCCACCGTCTTGAATGTTTTTCTCCTGCAGGCATCGATTGATTTCCATTCATTTCACTACAGCATGAATGTCAAACATAAAGCAAACACGCTCTGAAATGTTTACATTTTTTTCTTAAGCATAAAAATCTTGGAGTTACTTGAAAATTGCAGTGAACCAAGAATTGTCAGGTTTGCTATTAATTTTATTTACAAGTTAGATTGTTTTGTAGAAATTCAGCTGAGATTGCAGATCAAAATATCAATTTGTGACATGTGAAATGTGACATTTATTAAGTGTTAATGTTCAAAAACAAGACAGTTTGCAAGACAGTTCACATTTTGTTTATGTAATTTTCACATTTTTGTAAAAATGTAAATCATCATACAGTATATACAGTATTTAACAAATTTATTAGACCACTTGCCCTCTTCGTCTCAAAGACCATCCAGCAGAAGTGCTTTGATTTGGACTTTCTTTCTCACCATTTTGAACAGGAGTGAGGAATTTCACATTGAATTCACCTTTTTATAATCAATTTTAGCCACAACACTGGGATTCTCAGTGTGACTGAAATTAATCAAGAAAAACATACAACCACAATAACATTTTTTTCCGTTCAGGAATGCAAGTAAATAAATATAATTTTGCATCTCAATCAAAAAATAATAATGTGCCTGCGCATATTTTCATGTTTTTTTCTGTAAAACAGTAAATTTTCAGATTTATAAACAACAACAGTAATCATATTTTAGCATTAAAGATTTAGAGTATTTTAATTACAGAGCTTGCTTATACTGGTGGATTAGCCGTTACAGAGAAATAAAAAATAAAGATTTATTTTGGAAACTTTGGAAACACTGTACTGTTAATGTACGTTTAAAATCACTTGGAAGAATGAAGAATACCTTCTCTGTTTCTCACACAACTTTAAAATTGAAGAGGTATTTCAAAAGCCTTCTACTTCTAAAAGGCACACTCTTCTCAAGGCAGATCTGCTAAATCAATTATGGGGCAACTAATTAAGCCTCATGTCAATAACTCATCCCAATTAAGGTACAGAGCAGAAATCAGGTGTGTGCTGAATCCAAGCCAGTCTGCTTCCTATCGATTTAGTACTACTGCCAGGCATTTGTCCGAGGTGTCTTTCAGTCAGTCAACAAGTGCTATAATCAAGTGTGTAGATAAAGCGAGTAACAAGCCAGAATAATCAGAATCAATTGTGGATTTCTTTGTGTGACATGAAGATTGATCACTTCTGCACAACTGACAGATCACATTAAGAGAGAAGGGAGGACAATTTTCACACTATCTACCATTTTTATGAATGGTACTTCTTTGCTTTGGTTAGTGAAGGATAGGAAGCAATAAAAAGCTCAATAGCTCTGCCTTTTTGTGATACAAAGACAAATGGACTGGACAATTTTATGGGGTTGGTGAAATTTCTAAGGAAATATGTATATAATGTATGAAATATCTCAAAAATATACTATACCTTTTCACTTTAATTGAATGCCTAATATGCCAGATGAATATATTAAATGATTGTGGGTGAGATGTGCTTGTTCCGGTGTATGTTTGTGGATGTGGATATGCTGTTTCATTGTATCTCATGCTATGACAATAAAAAAAATGTAAATATTTAAACACGTTGTGTAGTGGTAATGTTTATGCAGTTAGTAAATCATTTAAGTTGTATACAATTCATGAGAACTTTGCTTTTTTAACCAAAGCAAGCTGACAACCACATAGCCATCACCATACCACCACTAGCTTGTGAAGTTGTTGTCGCTAACACTTTCGCAAACATTTAGCAGACAGCAAGCTATGTTAGCATTCATTTAACGTTACATTTGTGGCCACCAGCTCAACTGTAGTCTCATTAATGCTTAAGGAAAATATCTTACTCTTGAGCTAACGTTAGCTAGATTTCTATCATTATTCACAAGCTAGCTCGCTGATTAGTTTGGATATTAAATGTGGAGTACCGCAAGGCTCGTTTTTGGAGCCAAAACTTATTTACTTGCTTAACCTTTATTTTATACATTAATGATTTATGTGATATATCAAAGAGCAGTTTGCTGTGTGAACAGATGATACAAACTTTCTTATTCCATCCATCTATCCATTTTCTACTGCTTATCCTTATAGGGTCGCAGGGGGGCTGGAGCCTATCCCAGCTGTCTCAGAGCAGAAAGCAGGGTACACCCTGGACAAGTCTCCAGTTCATCGCAGGACACAGACAACCACTCACATTCACATTCACACCTATGGACAATTTAAATTAGCCAATTAACCTAATCCCTATGCATGTTTTTGGATGGTGGGAGGAAGATGGACTACCCGGAGAGAACCCACGCAGACACAGGGAAAACATGCAAACTCCACACAGGCCCCGGGCCGGGAATCAAACCCTTCTTGCTGTGAGGTGACAGTGCTAACCATTACACCACTGTGCAGCCCCACAAACTTTCTTATTTTGGGAGATAATTTAAGTGTTAACAGAGAAAGTGTTAACAGAAAGTGAGCTGGTTAAACTCAAAAATATTATAGTATAAATAAATTGAAAATTGGAGTAAAACTAAGTTTATGGTGTTCACAATCAGAAGAAAAAGATGAAAATGTTCCATTGTCTATTAATGAAATTGTGATGTGTCAGAAATTTGTTTATTGGGTATAATAGTGGATGGAAAGTTAACATGGAAACCATCAAACTATGGTTGCAACTATCGAATATTTTAGTAATTGAGTATTCTACCGAATATTCTAGCGATTAATCGAGTACTCTTATAAAACATGCTTTTGCTTAGTTAAAGAGGAATTATAAATACATAAGAGAAAATAAGACATTTCTCTTAATAATGAACAACTAACTGGTTTCTTTTCTTATAAAATTAGATGTAGGCCTACCGGACTAGCTCAGGGGTACCGTGCTGACTCCGTGACACATTTTTATTTTATTTTGATAGGGACACCAGGCTGCCTCCTAGACACTGGACTTTCTCGTGGTGTTGGTTCATAAAACTTATAAAGCTCTGCAACACTGGCTTCAGCATCAGCCGTACTGGACCGTCATAGTGACCGTCATGGTGTTTGCCATAAAAAGTGTCATAAAACCTGAAAACAACTTTCTATCGCGAGCATAAATGAACGGGAACATTCTCGCCAGAGTGAACACCGCTCCCATTCACGTTTGTGACTTGAAAACTGAGCCATTAAGTTCACTGAAAATAAGAATGCCGTTCACTGAACGCGTTCATGCACAACACTGTTCAGCTCATAAGAGCAACTGTGAAGTCTCCTGTCTCCCTCTGTGCTACCCGTTAGCCACACAGCTCGCTACTATCACTACTAAACTGTTATTCGAGGCGGAGGAAATTGCCTTGAGCATTTTTTGTACTCCAGTTACTCGAGTTACTCGAGTAATTGTTTCAGCCTACATCAAACAGATGTCAGAATTAGGGAAGTTGTTCCCTAATCGGCAAGGGTTATTTGTTTTAGTTTCACAGGACAACAATAGTAGGAAATTTAATTTCAAACACCAAATGACAAGGTCTAATATAAAACAAATCTATATTTCTGTTGGTGATGTGAAAATGTGGAATTCACTGACAGTAGAAGAAAAGGGCTATACAAACATGTTTTCAGTTTAAGACATATAACTAGAAGATAGGAAAGTTATATAAAAGCATGTTGTGATGGATTTTTTATTTGTTTATTTTACTTTGACTCATGTACACAACCTCATAACAATGGCAAATTGTCTAATGTAAGTGGTTATTTGTCATTAAGAAAGGTGCAGGTATTATAAGTTTCTAGCATTATAAGCTACCTAGAGTGTTTCCATTCAAACATATTAATTGATTTGGATTAAATGGGCACCAAATATGACTACATTATAATTTTTTGATCACATCCAACATCATCCCCACTAGTTTTGTTCTTAATGTCAGTTGTTCCCGTCATCCCTCGCGACATTATTCTGCTGCTTTACCTACTTTTCAGCCTGCTTCACATATTTTGTTCTTTTGTCACCTCTGCAACAACATAGTTTTTTTTTTTATTTTTGCCTCCAGCAGTATGACGTACACAAGTACTTGACAACACAAGTGCTGTGGCTCAATTATATGAGTAACACACTGGGGACTTTTCCTTTTTTTCACCTCACTCAAACTGGAGTGGAACCAGCAGATTTTGACGGATTAGCCTCATTATGCTCTTCACATAGACTTCCATTAAAACCCCTCAGACAGACACTCATGATCCATGATGAAGACATCTTTAGGGATAAAAAAGACAGCAACTATCCTCCTTTCAGTTACATAGTGTCTGTCTGATGGTAATTATATTTTTAACCTTGGAACAACAAGCTCTGCGGTTGTTGTTCCACCACTTAGTGCCATGAAATATTTAGCTTTCGTTACCGATGCTATTCTATTCGTGTTAATGAGGAGTTCATTACACATGGGGCAATGCAGGCAAACACACACTGAAGGATACACTATGAAACGGGCTTGTGAAATATGCATAAGTCAAATTCACACAGAGAATAAAATGCCAAAAGGAGAAAAAAAAGTGCTGTAATGAAAGCCTGCCCGACCATTCATGTTTGAGCTAACCCCTCATCATTTTGAACAAAGGCGAGGAAAATTGACCATTCTTCTTGTATTTATAAGACAGTCATCATTCAGAGATTAGATAACCTTTGAGCCTTCTATTCATGCATTTCTATTGCTCAACTGCAGAGAGCTCTACAGCTAGCGTCATAGTTTTTTTTTGTTTTTTTTTTATCAGAAATGTTTCTGCTCAATCGGAGAAACTGGAAACCAAATTCAACATAAACTTTTAATTTTATAAATTTCATTTTCATAGAGAAATGTGTTATGTCATCCATTTATTGTTTTTATTTTCTAATCCTATCCTGCATTACCTTCCAAGCAAAGGCAAAAATGACTCATTTAAGTTCTCTGAATCATGCTAAAACTGAAGGACTTGGAACCAAGAACAGATGTAAAAAACAGTAATATTTTTATCTTTTATGATCTCATATATAGAACAATCGGGCATAACACATGCCTAATATTGTGATGGGCCCCCTTTTTCTGCCAAAACTTCCCCAGATGCAACAAATGATGATGATGAACTAGTGATGCTCTGTGTAGTCTAACACATTTCTGTCAGAATCAGCATACTTCTTTGGCAGTTTGAGCTATACAGTAGCTCGTCCATTGGATTGGACCACCTGGGCCAGCCTTTGCTCCCCTTGTGTATCAGTGAGCCGTGGCTGCTCATGACCCTCCAGTTCACCATTCCTTTCTTGGACCACTTTTGATAGATACACTGCAGAAAAGGGTGTCTATATAAACTCTAAATCTGAGGAAAAAATTCCTCAAAACAAGTGAAATTATCAATCCACACAGCAAGATAATTTCACTTAACAACATTTCTTGATTTAAGATTATAATATAAATATGAACCCTTAAAATAAGGTATTCTTGAAACAAGATAAATTATCTAACACTGCTAAATCCAAGATTTATTTTTTTTCTATCTTGGTAAGAACCAAAAAAATTGCAGTGTACTGACCACTGCAGACTGGGAAAAGCCCACAAGAACTGCAGTTTTGCAGATGCTATGCTCGTCTTGTCATCACAATTTGGCCCTTGTCAAATCCTTACTCGTTCCCATTTTTCACATGGGAACACAACAACACATCAACTTTGAGGACAAAATGTTAATTTGATGCCATATATGTATATCCCAGGTGTTGTGATGAAAAGATAATCAGTGTTATTCACATCACCTGTCAGTGGTCATAATGTTATGCTTAATTGTTGTATATTGTAATGGTGCACAGTGATCTGCCAGTCACCATAGGTGTATAGCTATTTGGCTGTACATAATACATGCCAGAAATGCCAAATTAAAGCGGTTCTGTTGAAAATCAAGCAGAGAATCCACATCAAATGTGTTGCAATACAACAGCATGCCAACAATGACTTTAGAAAAACAAACTTCTCTATGCAGTGGGAGGTTAAAAAAAAGAGGTTCAAAATTCACTGTTGATTTTGAAAAAAAACATTTGAGAAAATAGTCTTACCACACTGTGCACATTTAGTAGTTCTTTTGGAGCATTTGGTCATATCACATGATCTTCATCAGTAGATGGAGTTTGTAATGGAATTGACTATGTTCAGTTTCCATTCTTTTCACCAACTAAAAAGTTGTTTTTGACAGTGGAAATTGATTTCTTTAACATTACAATTCTGAGAATTTACATTTACAACTATCTTGCACTGCTGCTCTTCCTGGTTCTACCACTTGTTCCAGCTACAGGGTTTGAATTAGTAGGCCTATGCATATACTAAAAAAGCCATATCTGCCCATGTTACTGACAGTATATACTTAAAATCACTTCCAGGTAATTTTGCCACACAGGGGGGCCCCTAAGCATGTGTTTTTGCCCCCAAATATGGCACTTAAGCAAGCATTTTTGCCACCCAAGAGGACATTTATTCATGCTTTAACCAGCCAAGAGAGCAGTTTAGTGTGTTTTACCAACCAAGAGGTCTGTGTGCTCTATAAGTCTGCGTTTTTGCCTCTAAAGATGGCACTCTAGCGTCTTTCAATAATACAATGTAAAATGTACAATGTAAAAAAATCCCCCCCCCCCCCACACACACACACAATTCTGCTAGAAGTAGTACAATGATTTTTTCCCCCTTTTTTCACGTGAGGACATCCTTTATTAAGATTATGTCACTTGTTTTCTGAGCAACATTTAAATACGTTTGTTATTTGTCTGTGTCATCTTCCTTGTTGCCTTATTACCACAAAGATTAAAGGACAGAAATTTCCTTGCAAATCAAGAAACACGTGAAATCATCTCGCCGCAATGTTGAAAATGAAAAAAACGAGTAAAGAAAAAAAACAAATGCACTTGCATTTTTTTTTTTTTTTTTTTGCAGTGGGGCCGATACTGAAGTCATTCTCTGTCTCATACAACAGCAGCCAAGGACAAGAGAGCATCAGCAGAGAGAGAGAGAGAAAGGTGCCTCCTCTCGCCATCTGCGAATCACCGTCTCAGTGCTGAATCGATGCCGGTGTAACGGAGGAGGCAACAAGGAGAAGCGAGGTGGGATTTAACTTCACACACGGACAAACCTATGCTTGGATTCCGGCTCTTTTTCCCTTCGCTAATGCAAAAGGAAATATGCAGCGAAGCTTCACCATTCTCTACACCAGTTTACTGGGGATGTGCTTGGGATCGAGCTCAAGTTTTCCAAGTAACATCAATATAGGTGAGAATTGCGCGTCAGACCTTTTGTCTTTTGTGCGTTGAAACCAAGTTTGTCTTTTTTTCATTTGTAGTCTGACTTTAGTCCATTGTGTCCAACATTAACTCCTGCTTTTTTATTATCATTTATTTTTTTTTGCTGCTCAACAGGAGGATTGTTCCCGACCGAATCTCACGAATATGAGGTTTTTCGTTTCGCCCTCTCTCGCCACCAGGACATCCCCAAATTGGTGCCGCAGGTGGATATGGTCAAGATGGGGAATAGCTTCTCCATGACATACGCCTGTAAGTAGCCTCTCGGGAAGCGTATTTTCCATATTCAACCTCGGTTGTCCATCCTCTTAATCTGTTTATCCACTTCGTGAAAACGCTTGCAAACAGTGCGCAGGTTATAATCGCATATATGACATTTTCCTGCAGCAAAAACTCGTATGTGTGAGTAGGATATCTTAGTAACTGTTGCGTGGGACGGCGCGAGACTTATTTTCTTTGCGTAATTTTTGCGCTCCGGAGAATTTAAAGAAAAAATCTCTACTGCTGCAGCAGCAGCAGTAGAGATCCATCGCTAGTCATATATCGTCAGGTTGTAGAGCTATATGCATTTGAGAAATGCGTCTGATCCCTGTGTACATTTATATCTGGAAACCGAGATAGAAAACAAAGATCCAGAGCACAGATCAGTGCTCTCAGGCGATGTGAGCACAGAGGAAAAAAATGACTCTTCAGTGCATTTCTAATTAGCCACGGATCAAAACCCTATTATTTCTTTATGGCATACACATACTACTATACCCAACCTTTCTAGAACCTCAAAGACAACACACACACACACACACACACACAGTGCATATTCTAACTTTCAGTACATTAGGATGACCTGTCTGGTCTTTCTAATTTTTATTCATGCAGCCTTATTCATTTCTAACAGACGTAAGAGTATATTTAATTTGTGATGAATCATTTTAAATTAAGATAATACCATGCTGCCAACAAGGAAGTTAAAAAATCCTTGGTCAGAGCAGTAGGGGCACCATTCCCATGTGGGTGATAATGTGTGCCATTATACCAGCCAAACAATAACTCTGTGTTAGCTTTACAAAAGAAATGCCAGTCTAAATTGTTTCTTCTTTGTTAACCCTGCACTTATCCCTCTTTTGTATCCTGACAAGATTTTGTCACCCTTGAGGCTTTTCAGCCATGTTTTTCTCATACCATCATCGACTCCTCTGAATTTGCCTGTGGCTCATCCAAGATTGCTGTAGTGAAGTCGCACGCTTCCTGGAGATACTGTTTGACAACTGCGCCTTCCTGACTATATCTGCCAGGTGTGTGCTTCTCAGTGACAGATATTTGATTGCTTCTTTCAGACAGTGATTTTTGCATTTCCACTGGCTTGCATGGAGTTGCAGATGTTTATCGTACCTCACAGATTAAAACAAAGGAGTGGAAAAATACATGATGCAGTTTTACAAAGACAAAAAATTTTTGCATAGTTGTCTGGCATGTCTGAATTAAGGGAAGTGTTAAGACAACTACAACCTTTGCATTTTCTTTGGCATGTTTGATACGTCGTTGAAACGTCTGATCAGGGACAAAGCATTGAATAGTTTTCTAATATCAAGGTTAAAATAATTAAATGCTATCAGCATACTTTGTGCATTGACGCGTACATGCAAAAAACAGCTATAGAATGGGTCAATAAACATTATCACTATCAAATTAGTTGGCAGCTGAATTGTTTCCTTATATGCCAGCTTGTGGAGTGACACCATATAAGGTAGATTGCTTCAGTTAGGCATAATAACTATTATCTAGGCTTTTCATGTTGCTTCTTAAGTGGCTGCTGGACAATCCTGGGCCTATGTGAAAACCTACAGTACTTTGGAACGAATTGAATTGACAGCTCACAAGTTTCATGAGTGATGTCATTAGCGGTGTTGTTGTCTTGGATGTTTTGGATCCATATGATTCGTCAGCTCCAGGATTCTGGCTGAGTGTGGATAAACACCTTTTAGCTTTCTTTCGTTCCGTTTAACGAACAGGGCACCAGTTAAAGCGACACACCGTTCTCGTCATGGAATTGTCTCAAGTGTTTTTTGGTGCAACCCTAGATCTCCCTGTGAGGAATGTGACCTCAATCCATCCATCAGGACTGTCTTTCACCGGATGAGCAACTGAACAGAATGTACTCTCTGATGCAATACAAAAAAGTATCATGTCATGTTTGGGCTCAAATAGCATTGTGGCAGTCAAATATTCTTCGGGTTCGGTTCCACTGTTTTTTTGAAGAAAAGTACAGAAGAGGTTGGATCAAGGTTTTAGCCTGGGTGGTTAAGGAGACAATACATTATAAGAAGTCATATTTGCTCTCTAACCCTGTGGGGCCTATGATCACGCCGGCGTGATCAGATTTTTTATTGTAAACATTTGTATATAGTATTACTTTATTTCAATGTTACATTTACATATTCATATTAGCAACCTATGTTTAGTTTTTCAAGTTCCAAAACAGTTGATTCAGCATGTTTGTGGTTTTTATTGTAATAAATGCAATTTTTTTATTCAATTCAAATTTTATTATTTTTTGGCCCAATATGTTAATGAAGTAGGTTGCCACTTACAGTACAAATAACTAAAAGTGCTGTAGATAATCCAACCTGAACCTGAGACACTGATCAGGCAAAGTATGATCCTTTTCCCATACTCAAATTATGTTTATTGTGGTTGTAGGAGTTCCTGTGATATTTAGTTGAGCTTGTTTGGATTAGGAATAAAGCATTGCATGTACAATATGACTCATGCAGATTTACAGAGATTTAATGCTGGCTGCTGCTGAATGTTGAAAAATGGAAATTTGCTCATCTGTCAGAATATAGGGCAGATATTCCTACTTTTTACACACATTGCACATTATTTTTTCTATCTGTCACATATGACGTTCATTCTGTACAGAGTTGAATTTGTGGTGTGTATTGAAAAACCACAGTAAGCATTCCAAAAAGCATTTGGAAACAGCCAGGCAGAGCTGTGTAATGAAATGTAAACACACCCAAGATGCCCTCATTAATGAGATGGTCTCCTACTCATAAGGGAATGTGATGTGAATATGAGGGAACATTTCTAGGGATGTTGCTCGTGGAAAAAACATGGAGCCTATAGCAGTGCAGTGGAGAGGGATGGGGGAGGAAGGGGGCTCCATTATGTCACAGTGTGTGGCGTACCCAGTGGTGAAACAGCAGCATAAAGGCAGAATGAGAAGGATTTGTCAGTTGTGGTTTGCAAACACAAATTTCAAAGTTGGCCCTCTGACCATGGTTAGGGTGAAAGCCAAGCCTAGATTCCATCTTGTTGAACACTCGCCATATTCGTTTTTCCAACACTACGTCCGCTATATACTTTCACCTTTGATGTGTGCTTTTGATCTGGCACCTAATCACTATGATTTCATTCAGGTTAATGCCTAGAAACGTCCCCATCACAGAAAAATTGGAAAATACCATCAGAGGTTTATACAGATACAGACAACGCTACACACTTAAAGTGGAGCATAAGTGATGATTGAGTGGGATTATTTTTAAAGGAGTCTCTGCATCATTTTTTTAGAAACATTCTACCTTCAAAGAATAATATGCTGTAATTGCTAACAGGCAGCATGGCATCTTTTGTTAACTGTTTTTTTTAACTCTTTCCAGAAAGATCAAATATGGTGGTCTGAAGTATTTCAGGAAACTACTTGAAAAATAATTATTTGATCAAGGATCACTGCCAATTTGCAGGTTTTACTGGAGCTTAGAACTAGATCCATGAGCTGCCAGCACAACAGGATATGCACAGACTTTCCCTCCATTCAGTCACTCCCTCTCAGTCTTCCTCGCAATTTGCCGTCAAACCTGATATCTTTCTTCGATGTGTCATGCATATCACTGTGGCCCATGATGGAGGGCTGTGGAACAAGCATGTCAAAAAGATTCACAGTGGAGGTGGACGGCAAAAATGAAAGTGACACCTCTTCCTGCTGTATGTCACTCGTTCTGAAAGAGATTTTGGATGTGGAGGCTGAAGAGACAAGAAAAAAAAAAAAAACAAGGGCTCTGGGGCATGCTTATAATGAGTCAGATGAGAAAAGCACCCTATTCCTGGTTTCCTATTTAGTATGCCTGTGTGGAGGAGTGCATGTGTAAGTGCGTACATAATGTGTGTGTTTGCATCTGGGCCTCTGTGTAGGATGTCTTGAGTGAGTGACAGTTCATCTCAGTGAGTGTGTGTTATTGTGGGAACGTGCCTGGGGGATAGTGGTGTCCACGAGTGTGAGAAGCAGCGGGTGAATGGGCCCTTGTGCACGGGGATGAATGGAGCTCCAGATGAGGATGATACTCATGAGCTGGCTCATATGACTAGCCACTTCCTCCACAAGCAAGCCCTCCCGCAACACACGATCATAAACTGGCACCTGGCTCTGTAGACTAGGGCAAAGGTGAAAGAAAAACAAAGAGGACAGAGAAAGGAAAATGTAGTAAGGACATTGAATGTTAACCTCTAGGGCTGCACGGTATACACAGTATTTGCGGTCGACCTTAGAAAATTTGGCCCATAGTAGAGATTTGTGCAGTACCATCCTGCCATCAATGATGTCATCGCACCTGTTAAAATGATCGCGGTTGCGATGCTAATTTACGCTAGCCCATCTATGGCGTTTTCCATTATGTGTTAGCATGAAGCTAGCGGTCTTTGTGTAGGGCCAATACTGAAGGCAGTACTTTTGTGTTAACAGTGTGACATTACTTATTTTATGTTTTCTACATTACAATTTTGCACTAGCCTAGCAAGCCAGACTATGACATCAAATGTATAGTCTGGGGGTTGTCAATAGGCAGAGTTGAAGCCTGTGGGTGGGACCAACCATTGTTCAAACTGCCAACTGAAATAGGCCAGCGCTATGACCAGTCAGAGCAATGGATAATGTAACTTATTCCTTTTAGCTACTGGTGGATCCAGCTGGTACATTAGACTTTTGCTGTAACCGGTCAGCAAAGTAGCCAGTCGGAAAAACAGCAAATACATCCTTCTTTAAAAACGGATGACTTTAGTGCTTCTTTCTGCTCAACTTTCAAAAAAAAGCCCAAGTCTAACTCTTCCAAAATCAATGACAGAGCTTATTCAAACGACCACTGTTCGTTAGCCACAGCCATCTTTGTTGTGGTGCTATCTCCAGCATCACGCAGCCTTGTCATCATGCTACGCCCACCCCAACGACACAGATAGAGCGTTGTGGTTGGTCAGCTGGATTATCTCCTGTGGTGCACCACTCGACCATCCTGTTGGGGTGTGTCTAGATTTCTAGGCTAGTTTTGCACAATATGTTTTCTTGAAGCAATATTCTTGACTTTTATGTTATTTAATAATTTAAAAAACAACTTCCTGCTTGAATGTTTTTACCATGGGCTATGGTAACCATTAAGAAACTGTTTTGCTGTAATTTACATACCAAAGTGTACCATGATGTATACCTTCTGTCGTCTATGGTTCAAATTATACATTTTAAGCCATATCGCCCACCCCTACCTCAAAGTGAATTATATTATTTCCCGCCTGTGGAGTCATCAGGGAAGTAATGATGACAGCAACACTGCTGGCATAATGTGAGACAGGATACTGGAGGTTGCTTTTTGTGCCTTCTCTCTTCTGCTCACATACACAAACCAAGTCATCAAGTGGTATACATCTGTATTTATAGTGTTTCTTATTATGTGTCATGGCTCTTTTTCTATATGTGCCTGTTGTTTTTCGCATCCTAAGCGAAAGAGCTTGCTGGACTGGCTCATTTTCCATGTTCCCAGTGGTTAAAAATAACTGCCAGGGATGCTCTCTGTGTACATGGAGAATATTAGTCACTGTTCCCCTCAGTTAGATATCACATTAGCATAATCTGCCATTGACTTGGTTTGTAATAAGGACGTCACTGAATCGCTAGCTTCATGTCAAATCCCCTGCAGGCTCACGCCTATATTATCTACTTTTCTCTTTGATATCCTCTGTATGTGTGCAGTGAGATTTAGGTTAAGCTTTGGCTATTTTTGGTTCAAAATCTGTCTGCATGATGTTGCACCTAGCAACAAAATGTAAAATTTTAGACTATGGGATTTTGAATTAGATTCATGTTTAGCTTCACAAGTCACTAACTCACATGTTCAGTTCGGCTGTCCTGATAAACCTTTCATTAAGACTAATTAGTGTTCATGGAAAAGACAATTTGGGTTGTCATTGCGATGTAGGCAGCGGTATTTCCCCAGGTCTCTGAGGGTCGGTTAAACAGAACTGGAAGAGGATCTATGAGGCAGCCATGATCAATTTACTGAGCACCACATAGAGGCCTGCCCAGCCGATCAATACGGCACAGATGAGAGGGAAGGCCGTGGGGATGCTTCCTTCAGGCAGGCCTAGAGGACAGATATGAATTACTAGTGGGTGATGAATATAGGTCTGTGTCACAGAGAGTGTACAGGTAGAGGTCAAGTATAGGGGTGGTCGAAGGCTGATGGTAAATCAAGACTGTAATATTGGTGATGCCAGTATTATTGATCACTGTCTGTAAACATAATAGAGCAAGATTTTTACTGTGCTGGATGTATTTATTAAGTTCTTGCAAAGTCCTTTTAGGCAAGTTATGCCACTCGGCAGTCTTCTTGGCAATGGCTCCAAGGAGACCATGGAGACCAGACCCCTATCTAAATGAATGGGGACATGGTCAAATCCACACTTTAATGTGATACTAGGATAGAAAAAATATATATACATGATCACCAGTGAAATTAGATACAAAAAGAAACCAAAAAAACATCCACTTTACACTTTAGAATGACGTTTAAAATGCTATTTTTCCACAGGGAGCACTCCACTACGCATGCGTGCGGATTTACGACACCAGGTCCACTGTACGGCTGAATCCATGCTGGCCTGAAGCGGGTCTGCTCATCTATCACACTAACGAGCCAAGGCCGAGCCAGCCCGGGCTTGCCAGTGCTTTCTCACTGCAGGCCCAGGTGTGTTGGTGCTAATCGCTCGCGATTTATGGCCCGATCTAAACCACGGTCTTAGTGGGGCCAAAGCAAAGCTAGCGGCAGTGTTACGGTTGCTGGTGTTTGCTGTTAGCTGTGTAGCCTTCTATTATCGATGTAAAACAGATAGCCTATCAGTTAGTGAGCTACAGTATCTTCTATACAGCCTCGTGATGATGTGGTATAGCTGGCATTATGAACGGATTGTTTTATGGTTAACATACCTCAATTCTTTTGTGTTTCCATGCCTTGGCTCTCAGTCTTCGTTCCTGTTGTAATCTGATTGCTCTTTGCTGTCGTAACACATGTAGCCTCTGTAACAGCTTCTTTCTTTCTTTATCAAACTTATCAAACCTATCCTGTTTGATAATGCATTGTATCAGTGACATTTTCGCAAACAGGGGCGCAACCCGGGGCATAGGGCTTGTGGCTCAGGGCTATTAGCACTGAGGTAGCCCCCTAATGGTCCTAGCCGGGCTGGCTCGACAGTCTGAAACCGGCTTATGATCTGCTCTGCGCTACCTGACTATGGATGTATGGACCTGACAGACATACGTGACAGTTTACATGATTTCTTATCACCCACTCAATAAATTAGATCCAGATTTGAAAGCAGTTAATGTTTTTGGCCTACTAGGGTTGACATTTAAATGGATGGATGCTAATAAAGTTGCTTCAACACGAGCGTTTGATGATCATTTACCAATGATAAATACTTGCACAATATTTTGGAGACAAAAACAAAATAGACATGATTTTGATAGGATACTTTAAATACACAAAAATGCCACATTTTCTGCTTTTTGTGGCTGTAATCTGCGATCTCATTGTAGCCGATCTTTCAACTGGCTCTACTTGCCACCAGGTAGGTTGATCTGTCGTAAAAAGCTATCTGTGTGCATGCGCTGGTGAAACAACATGATTGGGTTATAACTTTGCCGGTTCGGCTGTAACAACACAGTGTTTGGCTGTTCGTGAAAGGAGGCGGGACAGGCGCCATCTTTGTCGTTTATAGATCTCTCCATTCAAAACGAGTGGTCTGTCTCTACAATATACAATGTCTCTGGTTCCTGATAAAACTGGATAGAAGGATCTTTTATTTAAGATCCCAAAGAAACAGGATGTGACATCACAGATCTAGTGTAGATAATCACGAAATACTAAGCAAATCAGCGTTGTAGTTCTTAGTCTGATAGTGTGATGTTCTGTAGGAAACAACAATGACAAGCATGAGGACAGAGAGTTGCGTGTTTTCAATGAAAATAAGTGTGTGGATGTTTATACTCCTTTTCAGCACCTTGACAAGTTGCAGGTGAAAGTTACGTGGTTGAATTTATCTCTAGCAAAGGCTTCAACGATGGCGACTGAGAGGCAGGGTGAATTTGCAAATGCTGACGAATGGATGATTTTGAGTTATTACAATGTATTTTTGCAGTTTTACCCATTGTTCTTATCTGATCATTGTACTCACCAAGTTAATTGCTAAGTGAATCTGGAACGGTTGCGTCATCCCTACAAAAAGCATTAACACAGTCTGGCAGGTTTTAAATACACCCTTAAGTTGACCAGACCAATTTGAAATAGGAAATTAAAGTGTAAAAATCTCACTTCACGCGTATTCACTTCAGTCTTCATTCAGTTTTAACTCAAAATAAAGTAGATTAGTGGCTCCCAACATTTTTGGGTTGTAATCTTTCAAAGCAAAACAGCTTGTATTTGTCATGCATTGTCAATGTTGAACTGAAGAGGGATATTTTTTCATGCTTTACTCAATTTCTTGGCAAGCCTGAAGAGGTCAAGTTAAGTTCAGTTACTCAAAGCAAAGTCGCGTCCATCTACTGCCACATTCTCCTGGTTTTCCTCATCAGACGAGTTTCTTGCTCCGACTACTGAATAGAAACGTGTGCGAGCATGCAAGACTGCTTGGTGAAGTTCTGTGGTCACACACTTGCGTGCACACACAATAGCTAACAAGAGACAGAGCCGAGCAGATGCATTTAATGTATTATTCAATGCAGCGCATCCAGTGTTATCACTTCAGAGAGTTATGTGCATAAATATGTAATAATAACTCAGCAGGAAAGAAAAAAAAGATCGAACTGATTCTGTTAAGCTGTAATGTTAAAAAAATCTCAGCACTCTATAGAATCTGCCAAGAGTATCCTGTAGGCTTTATTTATGTATTTTTTTTTTTATAAACACCCTCCCCACAGGGCGAAACAAAACCCCAGAAAGGAAAGTCTCAGCTGGGGTAGGTGTTAGGGAAAAGAGGGTTGGGCGGGGGTGGGTGGAGGTTAAGTTGCAATTTCAGACCCTCTGGCTGCTGTCAGCTGAGGCTCTGGGGTGTTGTTTTCTATTGAGTAGCTGCTGTGTCAGTCATTGAGGTACAACTGTGGTGACTGACTTACACAGTGCATGCATGTTTGGAGGGATTACCCAGTGTCCAATGCGTTATTGAAAAGAGCAGACGAACGGCAGATCACCGCTCCCTCCTGACTGTCCAGGACATGACAGTTATTTGTCAAAAAAAAAAATGGAAGAGAATGGGAGTAGAAAGCAAACAGGAAATGGCGTGAAACTGATGGTTGTTCTCTTGGGCTAGAGTCTGGCAGGTGCCGGTTTGATAAATGAGAAGACTTGGATTTTTTTTTTTTTTTTGCTCTGGAGCGCCAGGGATAGAGAATGGCCCATAGCAATCAATGTAGATCAGCCAAAACTGCTCCCCAAGCTGCCGAATGACAGAGTGAGAGAGAGCAGAAGGGGGATAGAGATTGTCTCTGTATGGTGTGTGTGTGCCTGTGTTGCATTATAAAATGAAAAATGTGGTTGTGTTTGAGGGAAGAAAAATGGTTAGGAGGGACATAATAAGCAAATTGTCATTTAATCACACGTCAAAGGTATCCCAATGGCCTTCCAATGCTTTAAGGTTTGAGAAATCCATTGTATTGACAAGATATCAGTCTTGATCACGCACATATTTCCCCTTCACCACACAAACATTTTGCCGATGACTGCTCCGCTTCTATTTGCTCTCCTCACTGTCTTTCTAAGCCTGCTCCGATTCCTTTTCTGTATTCACATAGGCTCACCAAGTATTTAAAACAAATCTGTCGTCTCTGGAGGTAATGGCAGCTGGGACGTGGAGGTCTAAACACAAACGTGTGGGGCTGGCAATTAGAAAACAATGTGTTCGGGGGATGAGGACCAGGATCTGTGATGCAGGGTTGGAGGGGCGAGTGCTGGCTGACGGCAGCTGTCATGTTTTTCGTGGCAAAGACAGAAACAAGTCCCTCTTTTGTCTCATAGTACATCTCAGGAGCTTCTGTGTACTTTAATGAGGAACAAAGCCGACAAGCACATTTAACACTGTGACATAGTGTAACTGCTCTTATGATGACAGAACAAGATGGCTGTTTGTGCACAGAAGCTCGCTGCTCTATAAGATCACTTCACCATGATGTCAGACCTGCAACAGTTGGGGATACAAACTAGACAAAAACCCCAAAAAATCAGACTACAAATTAGTGAGCAGGACTAGCGCAAGACAGTGGTGGATTTAGGGTTTATGCAATTGTTGACTGTTTGCTTAGCCATGCCCCCTTAATTACTGTTGCTAGGCCTTGAAATTGTATGACAATATTTAACAGACAAGGTGGACAAAAGACTACTCAATTCAAACTGTTGACCATAGGTTTTTTTTTCCCCTGAAATGCCATATATAATATATGCATATATTCTTGTTGCTTTTTAAGTAGCTTATTATTATTATCTCCATGAGGGTTTTTGACTCATTTTGAAAGGAAAACCTCCAATTCAACATTAGCATTACAAGGTAGTAACTTAGTCAGCTGCACAGCTAAGCAGATAAACACAAATGTTATAGATATTGCTCCTATACCACATACATGCCATTTTATCATGAGTAGAAAGCCTTCCGTGCATGGTTATGATTACTAAGCTATGACTGGACATTTGCTGGAGGGTTTTATCAAACTGTCAACTTTTACATCAATATGATGAACTCACTGTATTAACCAATAATCACGTTAATTATCAGTTGTTCATTTAAGTAATTCATCAAGCAAAAGTGACAACTCTTAGCTTCTCCAATCAAAGAATTTGCCTTTATTTAAAGATGTCATCTTGAGGAAATGTCTAAGGAGTTAGGATGACCATTTTTGCTTACATTTTTTGGATTAACAGGCTAATAACAAAAATAGCAATTATCAACAATAACATTAATTGTTAGAGTAGTTTTTAATTTTTTTTTATTTCTGTAAGCATAGATCGTGCGATGAAATGCTATAATTTTATAGCATCTCCTAATGAATCAGCATGCAATTTGTGTGTTTGCCTTTCCCTGCTCCACATATCCACTTCCATCACCTCCTCTGTCACAAAAAGTGTGTGAGCGGGACTGTCTCTCTGCACCTGTCGACACTGATACACAGATGGGAAGATAATTGCTAAGGGATGATTGTTAAGAAGATAATTGGAGTTTCTATACCCCCTAACAGGAGTTGGTGCTGGCTAGGTTTCTGACCCACTTCCCAGGTAAGCATTTATCCAGCAGGCAGCAGGACTCTGCAGCAAACCAGATTGGAAATGTGGTGAGAAAACAGCGAGGAGGAAAGACAATGGACTAACGTGTAGGGATTAGAGAGTGAGACACAGGAGGTTGGGGGGGAGTGCTCTCACACCCTCGATTACCCATTTAATGAGGCGATGCAGTGCTGTTGTTATATTACTTAGAGGAAATAGGAGAAATCTAGATTTCACCGTGTGGTCCCTGTGTTTCCCACTGCTAGGTTGGCATCTGTTCTCTCTGTTCGCAGCGGTCTCCCTATCATCTCCCCTCATAGACACTAATGCTTCTGTTTCTTCTCCTCTCTGGCTTAGCCTTCTGTCTGCCCTCACCTACATTTTCAAGATGCTTGCTTTTTGACTCATCCCTATTAACCTTCCATTACCCCTGTTTCGACTAATGTAATCTCTCTTGAGTATCCAGCGCTTCCTGCCATTAATCTAAGATCTGTTTGGCTGGTCACCTGCTCTGATACTACTGCTATTCCCAGGTTCGAGGGGCGAGTGCTGGCTGACGGCAGCTGTCATGTTTTTCCCGGCAAAGACAGAAACAAGTCCCTCTTTTGTCACACAGCACATCTCAGGAGTTTCTGTGTACTTGAATGAGGATCAAAGCGTATAGTACATTTAACACTGTGACATAGTGTAACTGCTCTTATGATGACAGAACAATGCTTCATGCCATTAATCTAAGATCTGTTTGGCTGGTCAGCTGCTCTGATCACTACTGCTATTCCCAGCGGTGGAAGCTTAACTGTTTCCTGTCTGCCGTCTTTCTTCATTTATTTTTTCAGTTTTTGTTCTTTCTGCACTTTACCACCTCATCAGTCTTTTCCTCACTTTTCTCTATTATTATGTTTCTATTTTCACACACACCAGTCACATGAACACAGTTTTACTGCTCTTGCACAGGCTGTAAATCTCCCTTAAGCTTGAGGAGTTAAAGCTGTTTATACCGGGGAACAGTGAGTGCACCTCTCTAGAGCACAACACTCCACAGGGCATATGGATACTCTAGAGAGGTAGAAAGGCAGTGAGGCAAAGCCCATCCCCTCATAAAATCCTCTAAAATCTGTTTTTCATTTCTTGACTCAGTATTGCAGGGTTTGCATGGATGAAATAGTCTTCTTGTAGTAGCGTACAGTGATGCATAATCACAGAATGAATCATATTGAGAATAAATTTCAAGCCATAGTAGGAGATCTCGGAGGAAACTGTCCTCGCAGTGAAGCCCTCCTACTCTGTTATGTCCTGAGACATTCATGCACATCCACGCTGGTGCAGCTTTTCTGTCCTCTGTGTGCCTGTCCTCTGAATAGAAGGAGATTTATTGCACTGTGTAGATTAATCACATTCAAATTCAACATTTAGATATAACTGAAGAATAGAATTTATTTAAATCCTGCACCAATGTATGATAAAATAACAAATGTCTAATTGGATTAAACTGGACATTAAACTGCAACTTTTTGGAAAAATTGCATTCCGAATCACCGTCTCCAATGATGGATTCTCAGAAAGCATATGGTGGATCAGTTTATCCAACCCATCACATGGTGGAGTCTTCACAAGCTTAAGCTCTCTTATCAAAACCACTGAGACCTTTTTTAGGAGCCTGACAGGGCTGGAGCATGTGGAGGTCCTGAAAGCATGCATATGTGCACCATGTGTGACTCAGCTATTGACTTCTTATCATTAATGTAGCTGATTAGCTCTCTGGAAGATTGATTGGACTAGAGGCACCAAAACATGCTATCTGTTTTTATTACACATACCATCTGACAGTTATTAGCCATGGATGGCTGAGTGGAGGATGATTGTGAGCATCTTCCCCTATCTGGTGTCAGATGTGTTTATCTCTTCTCAAAGTGCTCTGCGCTTGATTGAGTGACCCTTCACCCTTGTGGAGGTGGTGTTTATTACCACCTGATGTGACAGCAACGTCCGCGCTCCTGTCATCCCTCTCATCTTTCGAAAGGATACCTTAAACTAAATATAGTATAGCGTACCATGTGATTAGGAGTCTCAACCAGCCAAGTAAAGGAAAACCAGGGACCCTCTGGTTCATTAGACCGACATGTGCAATAGTTAATATAAATACCCATAAGAGTTTTTGGCAGCACAGGGCACATTACATCAATGTGTATTTTCATAGAATATAATTCAATATCAAAATATGTATTCACCCCTATCACACCGATGAAACAACTGGTTAGTATACAACCAAAAAGAGCAAAAGGTTTGTCATCTCTCATCCAAGAGGTTTCTTCAGTTGTGATATACAATGATGATTCTGACAATTAGCTTGTCATATTAAGTCAATTATCAAGGATCAAAAATCCACAGCCATGCAACCAACTCAGTGAGGCTGTGCTTAGGCACAGCAATTCTTTAAAGCAAAAACATAATGCAAAGACAGCTCTAACATATTAATATTTAGGTATAATGTTTACCATATTCACCATTTTATTTGAGCATGTTAGTATGCTAAAATATGCTATTTAGTAATTAACACAAAGTAAAGCTGAGGCTAATGGGAATGTCAGTAGTTTTGCATGTATTTGATGAGGATGAACAGAAGCTTTGACCTGCTGGTCAAGTGAGTAGGCTTCATGAGCTGACCATGAATGTCTCTACAAAATTTCATGGTAATGATATTTGTTGAAATTCAGGTTGGACTGACCAACAGACCAGTATTTCCATCCCTAGATCATGGCACTAGCATAGCTAAATAGCAATGTTATGAATTCTCTGGGTTGAGAACTTGAGGATTAGCTGTATTCCACTCTTGTACATTATGATTATTTCATCTCTGTGTTTTGGACTGGTGGTGGGAAAGACTAAATGATTCATTGAAAATCTTGTTATATAACACCACTTCCTCACTTATCCTTGTTGTGTCCCATGTTGTTACCAATTGTAACTGAAAAAGCAGATTTGACCTCCTCAGGCACTTTTGTGACATTGGGTGTTATTGGATGGACAACATAAACCCGGATGTAGTTGTAGGATTGAGGCTCAGTCAATGAAGGAGGTTTGTGTGACTCTGAGTCATTCTGGCAGGGTTATGCTGAGGTGGATGAAAGCTGGACTGGATTCAAATCAAGCCAAGTCAATTTTATTAATAATATATAATAATAATTCATAACTCAAATGACAAATGTGCCTCACAGGGCTTTACAATCTGTACAGGATGTGACACCCTCCGTCCTTTTCAAACAACCCTCACATTGACTAAGGAAAAACTCCCCCCAAAAAAACTTTAACAGGGAAAATGTTGTAAAAGAAATGTTGGAAACCTCAGGGAGAGCAACAGGGATCCCTCTTCCAGGATGGGCAGACTTGCAAAAGATGTAATCAGGTTCAGAGTAACAACAATAAAAACAAACACACAGGGTCACTCCATATGACAACATTGAATAAATGTGAAATTGCATGGTGACAATGGTTTGGCAATGAATTCTGACAACACATCCTCCTCGCCACCACACCCTACACATGGAGCATGGGCAGCATGTCCTACTCTCCACCATGCCAACCAGCTGCTCACTCTTCCATTCTATGGTCTCTGTTCATTGATACCCAGAGGGGGAGAAAAGAACAACATGATTTCTTTGGAGTGCAAAATACAAAGAATAGATCAATGAATAAGATGAGCAACTTAATTGGATGTCCTATTTTGTGGAGTCCCTAGCCATGACAGTCCTCAGTAATGAAGCTCTTTTTTTTTTTTTTTTTTAAAAAGACCTTTATGGATGGTTGAACATGAACCCTGCAATCAGTACACTCTCTCCAGCTGAACCCATCTTCCTGCTGAGAAATTCCTTCTGTACCGCTGACCTCAATGTTGCACAGGATAATGGCAAGTAAGTCTCAGGGGAGGAAAACAGTAGAAACCCCTGTGTGGTTTTTGTGGAGGTGTATATTGTATGTAACATCCTTATCAGAATTTGTGGTTTGCACGCAGCCACAGTAAACCTGCAAGGGTGCATACGTATGTTTAGCTGAGCCAACACACTCCAAAGACATCCCTCATATTGATTCTTGCAAACCTGGTTGCTGCTTCCCATGGTACCTGCATGCGGAAACAATTCAATGCAACTGTACAGATCTTTTTGACATATCAAGCAGTGCAGAAATGCTATTGAAAAAAGAGTCACACACAAAATGAAGCCACCCTGTCTGTACACAGGGTTGTGTGCGGCTCCAGTGGAACAGCTTGGAGGTGGGTACCATGTACAAGGGCACCTTGACACCTAACTGTTGCCGTTTTCCATCAGAAATTTACCCACATTTACACAATGGTCATTTAAATGGTCTCATTTACATAACAGGATTTCACTGTCAATACCTAAAAACTGTCTTTATTTTATGGATTCTGTTTCTTTTATGACTAAGATTCTGACTGCAAACTGCAAAGCGGGGCAGTACGAAGGATGCTGCGTTGCCAACCTCCCTCTTGCATCACCCCGTCCCCTTCATCTACAACTTCAGATGATGCACAGACACATCTGTCATTTGATATTTGGCTCATGCTAAGCAGAAGAACAGCTGCAGGGCACAGGAAACAGAGAACAGGGAAGACAGTAGCTGCGTGAGTTGTTTCTGACAGCTCCTCCTGTTGTGCAAGTATCAGTCCCTTCAGGAAGTTTTTTTTCTCTCTATTCCTGCGGCTTAAAACTCTTTGACCACACCAAATGCAAATCAACTCATTGTTCATTCCTAGGAAAAGTTTAGAAAAGGTGAAAGTATAACATCAGGAGACTGTTCCAGTGAGCTTTCCTGCGTCATCTGTATGCATAATGCTAAGGAGTTCTGTTGACTCAGTGTGTTTTGAGTGTAAATAAAAATGTGATGTGGTGGAAATGTGCTGTAAGTCCTCCATTATTTCAGAAATTATCTGTGGATTTTCCAAAGCCAAGTCAGTTTTACAAATTTGCTAATTCCTTGAGGGGAACCTAATTATGACAAAATGTCCAAACACTCACAATTCCCACTTCATCTTCCAAAAAGTCCTTTAGCAGCTCTGAGCTGCTGCAATCGGTGCCAGAGAAACAGACCGTTGCCCAGGCAACCTCAGTTCTACCGACATGGCAGCTGTAGCTGTGGTGAGGAGATGAGCAGTGCCAGGGTGGACAGGTGTTGCTGGGGTCTTCGAGATCACTTTGGGTCTCTCAGCCCTGCATCAAATGTCGTTACACATGTGGAGTGGCGCTAACAAGGTCCTTTGCACACAAACACTTGATACTCTGCTCCCTTCTACCGCTATCAGAACAAGACCTGAGACTGCTGAGTTACACTAATGTTCTGTGTTGTGCTCTTGTTGAATCAGATGAGCACATGATTCTCTAGCCAGCTCGGAGCAGGAGGTCTGTGCCACATGGCTGCATTTTTTTTTTACTGTAGGTATGAGAAATGACTCATATTCAGTGAAACATGGTAACCTGCTGCAGGGCAGCATAATGGGACTCTGCACAAAAAGTCAAACAAGCTCTCATTACCTTTCATCCAGGCAGAACATGGAGGCCACTGCTGAAATTGGTCCTAGAAAATTGTAAAGGGGAAATTTAATGTGTGCTGGTGGAAAGCAATAGCTGAGAGAGTGTTGATTTAACAGTGACAGCATGTGCAGACCATGAAGGAAAGATAGTTCTGTTACTGAGTCAGTGTGGTGAGGCTCAAAATGTCTATTTGTGGGCTTGCTTTAAGTAGGGTGAGTCACCAGGCTTTTGGAGCACTAAAGGCTGTGTGTGTGTGTGTGTGTGTGTGTGTGTGTTCATGTTTGCACATGTATTTTTATGTGATACCACAGAATTTCTCACTCTCCCCTCTATCTCCGTCACACACACGTGCCTGCCCGGCGGGTGCAGATCATGGGTTCGGAGTTTTGGGTACGGGCCATTCTCTCTATGTCTTGCCCTCAGCTCCTAGCAGTGAGCTGGCCCTCATACGGGGACAGGCAGCGGCTTCAATCTGTTTGGTAAATACTGAGATAAGTAAGGCCCGGCCACTGCCGCCATGGCAGAGAAAATAACCCGGGCCAGACCCATGAGTGCAAAGATAGCCCGCTATGCATGGAGCATGGAGAGGACTTGTCTTCCAAAGAGAAGCCTGTGAACATAAATGAGCTATTTTAAGATATCAGAGGGTGTGAAGGGACAGCTAAGAAGAGAAAAAGCAAATGAGCGATGCAAACCTCTTGCAGTCAGTAAAATGTCAATGGAGCTCCAGGGATGCATTGATTAACCTCTCTACTCCTAATCTGCCTTCACCCTCCTCCTCTGACTGAAGGCAAACATACTGACTGGTGCTATACACATAAACTGGCCAGCTCTACATATTCACGCTACAGATTAGATAAATGGAGCCCATTAGATTTCAATTTCAAAAGCATTGAATGATGACTCAGATTATAATATGTTTTTCTCATTTCCTTTTTTTTTTGTTTTCTTTTGTAACCTCTTTTTAGTGTCAAATATAGCTTCTTTTTATACATTTTGATGATACAATGAAAATGAAAGACACACACCTGTAGTTCAGTTTGCTTTAGTTCAATTTAGTTTATCTCGACTCAGTTCATTCGATAATTAATTCAGTACAGGGCTGCAATGACAGATTTTTCCATTATCAATTAATTGAATAGTTGCTTGTCTATAAAGCAACAAAAACTGAAATTCAACATGGTAATTTCCCCTGAGTCCAAGGGGATCTCTTCAAATAGGAAATGTTCACATTATCATTATTTGACTTATAATTTTAGCCTTACTTCAATGTGTCTTTGTCTCTCCCACATGAGAAAATGTTGAGGATATACTTTAAAAGTGCAATCATCACACAACTATATGGACTGTATGTTTGGTTTTCTATAATTCCGAGTTTTACTTTTAGTTGTGCACCAGTTCTTCTCAGTTCGTAGTCCAAAGTCTAACTTTGTCAATGTTCCCTTCCCCTGTTTTCTTTTTCTCTGTGGCAGTTTGCTCCCAGTTCTCCAAAGGTGTGTATGCCATCATCGGCCTGTATGACAGGAAGACAGTCAACATGCTCATGTCATTTTGTGGAGCGCTGCACGTCTGCTTCGTCACGCCATCCTTCCCCATCGAGACGGCCAACCAGTTTGTCATCCAGCTAAGGCCTGAGCTCCAAGATGCTTTGGTGGGAGTGATCGACCACTATGGATGGATGAAGTTTGTCTACATGTACAGTTCTGACTCCGGTAGGAACCTAAAGGCTCATTTATGTAATTTTACACACAATCACCATTAGGTCTGCAACTAACCATTATTTTCATTGTTGATTAATGTCTTGATTGTTTTCCCTATTAGTCAATTAGTTGTTTGGGCCATAAATACCAGAAAATGGTAACAAATGTTGATGACCGTTTCCCAAAGCCCAAGATAGCATCTTCAAGGGTCTTTTTTGAAGAAACCAGAAAAGACTTTTTGATTCAGACCAAATAATTGATTATCAAAATAGCTGCACATGAATTTAGCAGTTCCACTGATCATTAAAGCGAGTAAGTGCAACAGCTCTACACACCATTTTACATATTTGGCTTTGTTTTCAGCTGACACCTTAATGTTTGACAAACACACAAAGTGATGTGACCATAAAGTGGGATAAGCCACTTGAATACGTCTTGGTTATTCTCTAAAATATTTTTTAAAAATAAATATTTATTATTAATTTATATTATATTTATATATAATTAATATATTAATTTATATAATTAAAAATTTATTGTCATTTATATACAGGCATATCAGTTCATGGTCAGAGGCAAAACCAGTCTTTAAATCAACCACCAATAGTCGTCTTCATATTGCCATGGCGACAGCAATTGGGTCAATCATAGCCATAGTGCAGCAATGAGGAGCCATCAGAAGATTTTTTTAGACCACTGGCCGAGAACACTGAAAAGCAACACTGACCTTGACGGACTAGCAGATACAGTACATCACACAGTGGAACAAAAGATGAAGCTTTTTTTAGTAGACCTGTGTTGCAACAGTCCTTCTGAAAAAAAAAAAAAACAAATGTGCTGTAGCATATATTGTAGTAATATTCCTGCAGAAACTAAGCAGTACACCTCACCCACTTCTCATGTCATCAACGTTATCCTTCCCATAATGCCGTGCCATCTGTCCCAGGTGTTGTGTGTTTTGCAGCATGGCCACGAAGGGTGTATTTTTTTATCTTATTATTTATTTTTATTGTTTTTTTTTCCTGTGAAAGTAAAGGGCTGTCATGAGCCACATTTGGTACAGATAGGGCTGGGTATTGTTCAAAATATTTTGATACAATGCTAATTTCGAATTTTGTTTCGATACCAGTTCTTGAATGATACCTCAGTAAATTATTTTGTGTAATTTAGGCTTTAATCATGGTCATCGTCAATATATTAATGTATTATTATTATTAGTAGCAGTAGTGGTAGTGGTATTAGTTTTTTATAGACTCAATTGTGTAATAGACATACTAGACAATGGTCTAATGACCAACAGGCACAGGTTGCTAACTGTTACTCTTTAGGACTCTGGGGAGTGAGAGTTTGCCTTATGGTGTGTTCACTGGAATTTGGAAATTGGAACTTGGAGCTCAGCTCAACGTAACCTCGGGGGGGGACATGTCCCCCCCGTCCATAGTGACATATGAGAGCATGGTTCAGAGACACTTAGGTATCAGATTTGGCATCGAAATTTTATTAATTTTTTGATACCCGATTGGATCGGAGCTTTTCGGTCGGTGCCACAAAAGTATCTAAGTTCAGTACCCAGCCCCAGGTACAGAGTAGGGTTTCCATCCAGACAGTGGGTTACATACAGTAGTCTATTTTTTTCATATTTTATATCAAATGATTAAATTGTAGTGTCAAGAGGAAGGTCAATTTCTCTGTACAGGGTATGTCGTTGAGAATTGCAATCCAGCTGACCTGATGCCAGGGTTGCCTGCAACCAATTCTCTGTGATGGCTCACACACAAGAATGATGTACTTTATATATATTATATTATTCATATATATTATTATATTCATTCTGGGTCATGACGTTTTCTGGTATTTTTCCCAGGTATAATGTGACAAAAGAGTTATCAATCTCTGTTTCAGATAATGATGTTTTTCACTTCTTCCTGATTTTGCTTGTCATTATGAATGGGTTATAGAGCAGCACCAAATTACTGAATGTGACAATGGTCTACCATCGGTTTACCACACTACCTTCATCCTGATAACCCTGGTGTACTAAAATATCATATTGTGTTCTTCCAGCTGAATTCCCACCATCTGGCCATACATACAGTATTATTCCAACTTTTATCTTGACTTGTGTGAGAGACATAAGCAGGCTTGAGTGAGCTTAAAAAGACAGATGCCATCATGTCACTCTGCAGAGAATGCTACTGTCATCTCCTCAAAGGAGATTTCGCAGTAGTCTGTATTGATTCATGATGGCCGTAGTGCCACACTTGTCCCACAGATTCTTTGTATCTTCTTTGAACCCTTCATTACAGCACCAGTCCACAAACTGTTGGGTAGACTATGTGTGTGTGTGTGTGTGTGTGTGTGTGTGTGTGTGTGTGTGTGTGTTGTGTCACCCCTGTATGATTGAATGTTTGGATGGAGCCAGTGGAATCCATATCAGCAGTCCTCTGTTGCCTGGATACTATGCTGTAGTCACCCTTCCTACATGGTTATTTTAAGCCATCAAGAAAAATCTCTGTGTGTTTCTGCTTTGTGGTTTTTCCGTTTTACCAAAGCATCTTTTTTAAGAGCTGTTATATATTCTAATGAAAGATCAAAAGCTCTCTAATCTAATATAGTTATATTCATATGGTGTTAGTATTAGAATGTATTTATATATTTTAGTATTTTCCAGCAATAGTTGTACTATATGAAATAATAATAATTTAGTTTACACTTTTTGTATTAACATCTGTTTTGCTATTTTACCACAAAGTATACTGATAAAAGTGCCTCTCATTTTTCTTTTCAAGCCAAGCCATGAACAAGAAAATCTATTAGATAACCCATTAAATCTATCAGAAACAATATTCATTAAATGGTTTCTCCAAAGTGTTATTTTGTGTTATAACACTTTGGAGAAACATAAGTGTTATTCTACATGTATTGCCTCTGGCCAGAAGGATGCTCGTGACAGTGAGATTCCATTATGATATTATTCTCTTCTGAGATGCCTTTGGAGCACCATTTTTACCTTTGCCTGTCTAATGGGCCTCCCTGTCAAGCTGGCTCTGATTTACAGGGGTGCATGCACCACATAGCTACATTTGAAAAGGTGAGAGGCCATTCAATGCAAACATTACTGAAAGTAAAAAGGGAGGGATTGAAGAAATGTAACACTCTAGCCACACACATGGCCTTGAAGAAAAGTTGACTCCAAGTGTTTCTGTTATATTACAGGACAATCTCAACATGAAGAGTTAATGAATAGTAATGCTCTGATTTTAGCTTGTCATGTACATAATGCAAAAAATAAATATACACACACATTAGGATAATAGGTAATTAGAAAGGAAGGAGAAGAAGAATGAAAGCCTCCCTTTCAAATTGCATTGTCAGATTACGTTGTATGGCGCTGTCCGTGGTGCTGAAACCAGCTCAGGACTCAACTCCATTCAAAGACTGTTATCCATTTTCCTCATATCCCACTGGCATTGTCAATGCAAACATTCGTGGAACTAAAAAGGGAGGTATTGTAAAACAAAGACAGATGTAAGATCAAGAAAGATAAAAAATAAGAAATGTAATACTCCAACCACATGCATATCATTGAAGATAAGTTGACTCCAGGTGTTTGTTTTAATGGGACAGAGCCTCTTTTTCAAAATGCTGGTGGCGCTGAAACCAGCTCAGGATTCAACTCCATTCAAAGAATGTTGTCCGTTCTCCTTATGTTGCATCTTAGAGCCATGATTAAGTGTCCCCTGTGTTCCCATGCCCATCATCATTTTCACAGCTACTATTGAATCTGTCAGCACAAAGGACCACAATTATTCACTCATGAGCAACAGGGAAGAGATTGAGACACCATGATAGTCACTCTTACAGGTTTATCTTTTTTTCAGGGTCTGTCTAATTTATTTAGATTTTTATTGTGTTGTAGTCACATTTTTCAGGTGAGGTGGAGAACAGCTGGGGTGCATTTTAATAAGGCCAGGCAATCATACGTCAGAGGCTGTGACTGCATTTCTCATTCTTCTTTTGACAGGGTATATGTTGCTGTTGTTGTAGATAAGCCATATTTACATTTGTTCAATATGCAAAAATGCTGGATGGATGAATGTGAGCAAACAAGCATGGCGGATACAACATATAATGTATAAGCTCACATTCTGTAAAGGCCTACGGTGGCTCTAACGCAGTCTGCCAGTTTAGTGGAGAAAAAACAAGTACAGCCACATCGTGTATGAGTTTACATTTGTGAAATTTTATAATAGCCATAATTCATTTGGGTAATGTCTGTCAGTCTGCGGGTAAAATTACTTTATTTACTCTGTGGAACAACTGTGACTGCCAGCTCGAGAGGAATCTGATTGGTGTACCGCCAGCAGCAAAAGAGTACAACAGTGAGTCAGATTGTAAATCAGAGCTCAAGATCAATGTGTTCTCTAATCCCCCTTTTATTTCCTGTCTTAGCATGAGCCTTTAGCTCATTGGCCGCCTCTGCCTCTACCTCTGTGGTGCCCAAGCGTCTCTGTGGCATACCGATGACAGTGTAATTGAGTTGGTGCTCGGAGGACATAAAGCTGGCTGCGAGTGTGTCTTCTGTGATGATGCACAGGCGGATTATTTGTTAGTGTGAAAGTGGTAATTATTTAGCCGCGGCGTTGTAAGTGCTGGAAAAGCACGCCTGTACGTGTCAGTGCTTAATGGGCTGTCCCACTTGTTACACTGTATCTCTGAGGCTACAGGGGAGGATCTGATGGATACACTTATCAAGTGCAGTATGGCTTTCTGCACAGCTTCTGTTTTGTTCCTAAATTGTTTTAATTTATCTTTCAACTCATGATATAACTGCAGACATTCATTGGCCCCTGCTGCTATTGTCCTGTTAAATAACTTTGTGTAATTTATGTGAATTGTTTGCATGCTGATTGGTGTGATGATTGTGTTGTTGCTTGCTGTGCAACAAATTGCCTCTTGGGGATACTAAAGATTGCCTTGCTTTACCTTACACTGTATGAGATTAAATTGTGCACAATTTATGTCCACTAATAAAATATTTCACAATTATCTTATTTGCAGAAACTTTCCTGTAAATGCTCACAGTTGGTTTATCTTTTTCTTTACTCCACCCTTCTACCTAGGACTGTCAGTGCTCCAGAAGGTTCTGGACACAGCGGCAGAGAGGAACTGGCTGGTGACCTCAGTCAATGTGGAGACCATGACGGAGGCTTCATTCTTGAAAGTCTTCCAGGATTTGGACAAGCGGAAGGAGGGCCAGATCATCATTGATTGCGAGACCGAGAGGCTTACTGGCATCCTCAAAAAGGTAGAGAGCTTTTCTCTGTATTTACAATGAGTGGAGGATTATGTAATTATTTTGCAATATATAATGCAATTTCAGTTGAAAGACTCCGACATAATGTAATGAAACATTACATCATTCACTCCAAGTAGCACAAGTAGTACTTTTACATGAATCATTGCATCCATTTCACGTTAAATATTAATTAATAATCATGTGTTTTGGGCTGTCTGTCCATCAAGGACAGAGGAGATAAACAACACAGCACTGGCATTTGAAGTCGGGATAGGTTTATCACTTACTAACGTCAGGGTGGTTGAAAGGAAAAGGGTCTTGGCATCACAATTGAGTGTTCACTAAATTTCTCCCCCAAACAGAGATTGCCTAAACACAGTTTAGCAACCATAACTAGACATGGCAGGTCTGTCAACCTTTGGATTTCACTGCTGCACATTGAAGTGGTGTACATGGGGCTGTAGTAAGAGTTATATCCACAATTTAAATTGTGTCAAAAGCTAGGAGAAAGAGAACAAAAGAGTAAGAAATGGTGTACTCTGATGTAAGTTGCAATCATTATGCATTGCTAATAAAGTGTAACATCCAATTTCAAGAGAGTATTTCATAAAAACAAATATAAAGTGCATATGTGCGTACAACACCATTACGCTTAATTAGTGAGAGCTCTGTATCACAGTGACAGGCACAGATGCACAATCTGATCTAATAGGAGAGAAGCTGATCATGTTTCAAAATAAAACATCAGATTGAGTGTCAGTTTTTTTCTTTATTTTTTTCTCCGTGTGGCCCAGTACCAAATCACCGGCCTGACTGAAACGAAATGAAAAGATTTAAAAATATAAATTGAAATAGATAAGAAAATGTGGTTGGGGACTGCTGAGTAGGTGGGAAGAGACATTTTTAAATAGCTACAGAAGCATGGGAACCTTTCTAGACTACAGAACGAAGGAAACCAAATAAAGGTTTTACATTTTCCCCAAAAAAAGGGGCAAATTGTGTCCTGGGAGACATTTTTTTTCCCCGGGACAACTGACGAAAAATGAGAACGATTTTCTGGGAAAAACGAGATGGGTGGCAACTCTACGCCCAGACCCGATCCCAGTGATACATTCGATACTAAACTTCACATTAGTCCTCAACCTAAAAGCTTTGAAGCCAAATATGTTGAAACAAAACAGAATCATTAACTGGTGAGGGTGCCAATTTTTGTCTGAGATGCATACTCTAATGTAGCCATGAAGTGTCCTTGTAAGACCCCCGTTCTTTAAAACAAGTTCGTTGAAATATCGAATTGATTTGATTTTCAACCAACTCGTGATCAATAAAATAATTAGCTCAATTAGCTACGTAGTTAAAGCTGATTAAAACTGCTAGGGACAGTTGACTAAGTGACTTAGAAGGTGACTAGATCGCCAGATAAAAATGAGAAGTTTGCATTAATCTGTTTGTAGCCATTGTTTCAAAAATGACTATACATGTTGTGCGATAAATCTGCTACTGTGATTATAGACCATTTTCACAGCAGCCATTTTGGCATGTCACAGCAGGAAAAGCACAGGTATAATTGACGCTGAGTGCATTTAGGTGAGCTAGTTCCAGGGATACTGATACTTTGCATGCTGGCTCAATATCATGGCTTAATATGACAATTAATGGAACTAAGTCACTGTTGCCAAAATGAATTTCACCTGTGCTTCTCCTGTTATGACAGGTCAAATGGTGCATATATGTGAGGACAGGGAGCTTGACAGACATAGCTGCATTTGATGCATGCAGCCAATTGTCACCCCCAAAATATATGAAACATTTGTCATATTTGTATGTTTTTGCTTATTGATGTCACTCGTATGATTTATGACTTTTCAGTCAAATTGTATTTTTTTTTTTATCTTAAAAAAGAGAAATCGCACACACATGCACTGTAATGATGTTCATAACACAAACAGTCCCCATCTATGTGTGTAAGCTACGGCTGCTCTGTGTGTGACTGTTATTGATGGCCCAGTGCCTACAGTTAAGGTTATTGCATCAGTTCTCACCAGTTTACAGGAGCTGAGCCAGAGAAGTTCTCCATTCAGACAGCCACCATCAATCACTGCACTGCCCCGCCTGTATGTCCAAACAATAGCGAACACACACACACACACACACACACACACACACACATAGCCTCTTTTGGCCTTTAAACCCCCTTCTGTGTTCATCTCATTCATCTCATACAGCACACTGATTCTCCGACGATAATGTCACTGACAGTTTCCTTCGGGCAATATTCTCACATAAACTGAATGTTGATGAATTCTCCTTAGAGAACATTCGTTGTGACAGAAGAGCAACCTCAGAAACGTATCAGAATGTGTTCTTTTTCCAGCAGAGAGACAAAAAAGTGACCTGTTCTTTTGGGGCTGAACTCTGAATGACTCTTCAAATCTGCATGTGTAATTAACAAGCTACCAGCTTCCAAAAACATTTCCATTTGACAGGCCACTGTGCTGGTAATTGTGTCTTTTCCATGTGTCTCGTTCCTCCTCCTCCCTTCGGTTTTTCCTTGCCCAGGACTCAGCCGCAGGGCTTTACTTGTGCCGGGGTCACCATTAATAACAAATGCCACCTTCTGTCATGACCTACAGCATCATTAGACACACATAACACACAAACAAATGAGTACTCTAGTATACGCGAGGGAAAATGCTCACAGAGAGAGAGAGGAGTGAAGAATGCGTGAGGTCATGCATGGTGCCTGTACAGAGACAGTGGACTGAGCCTCTTATCTGCTGTCCTGAGGCTATTAATTGGATGTTGCATGGGTGTGAATAAGTGCTGCCCACTCAGCCTTATTCTATGTGACTGCCCAGTATGCTGTGATGACACATATACACACACGTTTGTACAGCACAGTACAGCAGGCTCTTCAATTAGGCACAGACGAACTAGACACCAGTAGACACTAGACATCTCTGCCACCAGCAGAGATAGGGATTTATTTATTTTTTGTTGTTTCTTTTATCATACACCATATCCACATTCAAATGTAAGTGTACCATTGACAAATAAAAAACTCCATGGTTTCTGCAACGCTTGCAGTCAGAGAATAACAGCAGGGCAGGCAGAGAAGAGATGTAGGGGAGGGGCTTGTGCACGGTTCAGCACTGACAGTCGTCATTATTATCATATGATATTGTTGGTGGATCACGGTGGAGTTCCAGGAAACTAGAGCTCTCGGGAACACTATTGAAAACAAATGAAGAGGAGGAGGGAAGCAAATATATTATACTACACAGTATTGCAAATAAAAGCCTAGGGAATGTGAAGTGCAATATGTTATTAGCTGTTTATTGTCATTAAATACTGAATATTTTCTACACCACTGACACCACAATAACAATAATTACAATTTCTTGCTTTTTAAATGGTTTGCTCGATTTTTCAGGGCATAATATGGCCTTATATATGGTTATCATAATTACAACATTCAAATGAAGTTGTTTATTTGGTTTTATTATACTACATGAATATTATCAGTGGTGGGTTTGTGTAGTAGCTATGTTTTCATGGGTGTCTATCCAAAATCAAAAATGTTGTAGGAAACTGCCCTGCAGCTCAGATGAGAGGAAGGAGAAGAGGACAGAATTAAATGAGATTTAAGAGGAGGACACGAGAAGAGAAGGGAGGAGAGGAGATGAAGGAACAAGAGAGGAGATATAGAAGGAAACAAGATGAGGAGAAAGGAAAGAAGGAAACTAGAGGGAAAGGAAAGAGAGGAGATGAGGAAATGAGAGAAGAGAGGAAAGAAAGAGAGGTTTAATTCATTCATGGTTGTTTCAGACCCTAAAACAGTCATTTTCCTTAAGTCACTTTGATGGATTTTATGATATAGAGTCTGTTTATATGTTGAATTATACCTCATTTATTAAAACTGATCTTTGTTAAATTATTCACCTTTTATCATAGCCAACATTAAATGTTGAGTTCCTTTTCTCTGGTTCTGTTAAAACCCGTCCGTTCTACACAAGGTCAGGTACTGTGTGTTTTACTCTCGCTCTGCTGCTGAGACACTGCCAGACCTCTCTTTCCGTCATACACAAACCCACACTCACAAACCAACCTTGTGTTTTATATCACAGTCATTTTATTCTCTATCTCTCCTGTGACCTTGTCTTCCAGATTGTTGAACAAGGCAAGAATGCAAAGAGCTACCACTACATCCTGGCAAACCTGGTAAGGAATTGTGATCATTATATCACTTATTTGAAACATTTCCACCTACTTCTCTCTATACTTCCATTGCTTTGACTAATGAATTTGCCATTAAATGTGACTTTTAACAGGATTCAAGACCTTCAGTGCTTTATTACAAATTTAACAGACTTGCATGTGCCAAATGATTTAGCCTCAAACTATCTGGTATTTTTATGTTCTCTCATCCCATTTTCCTCTTCAGCTACTTCATATTTTCTTCACTGGACCGTCAAACCTGCAGACATAACAGTAGCGCAGTAGTAGAATGTGTCACCATCAGAAATCTGTGCAGACTCACAGTGACAGAAAAAGGTCAGGCTGCAAATGTATGCAAGCTTATATCTATTAGCTCTCTTTGTCTGCTGCCATTTGCTCAGTGCAAATGGCGCGTAGGCCCCTTCAGCCCTTTTCAGTCTCACTAAACGCAACCAAATGAAGAGAAAATCGACATCAACCGAAGCCGTAGTAATAACAGCATTAATATGCAGCTGCTGGCTTGAACAATTTTGCACTGCTTGGGGCTTTAGATTGGCTCAATCTCTCTTGTCTGGCTATTTGCCAGATTTAATTTTGAATGATAAGGCTCAGACGGTGATAGTGGGTGATACGCAAAGTGGCCACAGTCATTTGTAATGGACCCATTAAAAGGTTTGTGCAGAAGAATTACTTTTTGTGTCCTTTCACCTTTTCCAAATTTTCTTAATTTACTTACTTACATGTATGTCTGCAGCTGTGTGCGTGTCTGAAAAACATAATGTGATGAGTAAAAAGAGTTTGAGTGGTTAAAATGTGAATAAAATATGTGAGAAATACTCCCTCCATGTCCTGTGTTAGCAAAGGCTAGTTTCTATAGTAACCTCCTCAGCTCGCTTCACTGCATTAGCTCATACATGGAGCAGAAAAAAATGACACTAGTCTGTCTAATCAGCTGAGAAATACGGACACAACACACATCAGGGAGGTGATGATGGGGAGGCTGCCACCACGCCAATGCATGAAATGCTAGTTAACAGCTCTTTGACTTCTATTATCTTTACTGTATGGATGCGAACACCCATGAATTTAAACAAACTGGAGTTTTAGAAAGACACATGGCCAAGAGAGAACCAAACCTTCAAATGACATGAAAACAAAATCAGACTGCAGAGAGACACCTTTTTTCTTTTCATCAGTCAAAACTTTGCTCTGCAGACAAATCACAGACAAATCTTCTCTCCCTCTTTCCTGCTCCATCTCTACTCCCACCCATTCCCACTCGTCTTCTGCCGTACTGACAGGCAGCCTGCTGAGAGACCGAATCTGCCTCTCCGCCTTTCTGCCGCTGTGAAGAACAGCCTTCTCCACATAATAGTCAGGGGAGAAGAAAAACATGTAGGAGATACCATTACAGCAAATCGCTTGTCTCTTCATTCTGCTCTGCTCTAGGCATCTGTTGAATTGTTAGTAACCTATGAGGTTTTGATCCTGTCATTGTTAACTGTAGCCTAGGAGGACTCCCAAAGATTAGCTCTGGACTGAACGTAGACATGAAATGAGGTTTTCTATTTTCTTTCTCATTTCTTTTGCCCCCCTCAGGAAAGAATTGTGCTCAATGGAATAAGTAAAAAAATATTTGTCATGTTCTTAACCCTTCCACTTTTGATGATCGAGTTACAATGTAGTGCACACTGTAGAATCATCCTCCCATGCCATGCATCATCCTCCCATGCAGACCAACTTTTGGTTCCCAATCTTGTGAAATGAAGCATCACTGGGGTATTGTACTTGTCTAACTACCACCCCATCCCATCTGAACACTTTGAAATAAGTCATCTGACCGTTCACAAGGAATAAAATGGAAAGGAATGTCTTCAAAATGAAGCAGCCTCACTGTCTTTTCCGTCCTATCCTGCAGGAGGTTAAATCTGACAGGTCACAAGATGATTAATAAGATAGAAATAAGATTTCCGTCACAAAATTAATTAAATGTTTTTCTACAACACTATAAGTAGGTGTCAATTTGTTTTAAAGGATCACAAAGTCCAAACAGGTCTGAAAGCTCTGATCTAGTGATCACTCAAATTTGGTATTGTCACTACAGTAAGTTCAATGTCTGCTGCCAGGAATGTCAGGAAATTCCTCTGAGGACTTTGCTAATCATGCATTGTGCATATACACCAATCAGGTGTATGTATATATATATATATATATATATATATATATATATATATGATCACTTGCCTAATATAGTATTAGCGTATGTCAGTGTATTGTGACACCGTTCTAGGACCAGTAGCTTGTCTGTTGGCTCAGACCTCCTGGGCCAGCCTTCACACCCCACATACATCATCCCCTGTTTTCCGGTTCACCACTGTTCCTTCCCTGGACCACTTTTGAGACTGACCACTGCAGACCAGGAACACCCCACAAGAGCTGCAGTTCTGGAGATGCTCTGATCCAGTCATCAAGCCATCACGATTTGGCCCTTGTCAAACTCGCTCAAATCTTTATGGTTGCCTGCTTCTGACACATCAACTTCAAGGACAAAATGTTCCTTAATTTGTTGCCTTACATATTCCAGGTGCCATGATGAAGAGATAATGTCATTCACTCCTCTCTCAGTGGTCATAATGCTATATTTGATTGGTGTATTTGTATGGTATTTCTCTTTTGCTATTGTTTGTCTAAGTACACCTTCCTGTCCAATTGCTGTCTCAGGGTTTCCTTGACATTGACCTGACAGACCTGAGGAAAGGTGGGGCGAACATCACGGGCTTCCAGCTCGTCAACAACTCTGACCCCGGTGTCAGTGGAGTTGTTCAGCAGTGGTTGGAGTTCGACAACAAAGACTCCAAAGTGCCCAAGACTGGACTTAAGGTACTGCAGCTTGTTCCTATTCTTTTTTTGTCTTTGATGCATTTATGTAAGTCATAAGGCAGCATGGAATATGCTGTGATGTCATGTTTAAAATAACTAAATCACAATGGTCATGTTTTTCCTCATGAGTTGTGAAAAGATGTTTTTTTGATCAAGGTTATGGTGACCTTAGCCAAGAAGGTTGTTATTTGCAGCATATTGCAAAAAGTTATGAAACAGTTTTTATTAAATTTGCTGGACAGATAACCCTTGACCCAATCTGAGCTAGTTAGGTGATTTAGCTCTGGGAATTTTATCATTAAACCATTTCTGATTTTCAACCATAACAGCTGTCCAACCAACTGAGACAAGATCAATTCCAAATCCATACATTTATGTGTTTTCACTAGGTCAAGAAAGAAACTGCAAATTTAAATGGCAGACATGATGTCTGCAAAGCCTGGGGGGAGTTGTATGCCTGTCCTCAGCCAGGACCTTCATCAGTATTTGTCACCGTGCTTCAGTTCGAATCGTCTGCCTTCTCTTTACAGTACACAGGCGCCCTTACATACGATGGAGTGAAAGTCATGTCCACAGCCTTCCAGAATTTGAGGAGACAGAGGATAGACATCTCTCGCAGGGGCAACGCTGGAGAGTGTCTTGCCAACCCACCAGCTCCCTGGGGACAGGGCATAGACATCCAGAGAGCCTTACAGCAGGTTTTTGTGCATGCATATGAACACAGTAATGCACGCAAGCACGCACACACACACGCATACACGTGCAAAATGTTGAGTGGCACATTGGCTAACAGCTCCTGAGTCGGGGCTGGCTGAACAAATTAGGTCTCATTCTGTCGTGTAAAGTTCACATTAAGTCGTAGAAGAGCTCTTCAGTATCAAATGTGACATCATGGCTAGTAAACAAAACCTGCAGGCAATAATGCTCGTTGTGATCATCATGGAATATGACATCAGCAATTGAGTTTAGAAATGTAATATCTGGCAATGGAAATCAAAATGATGGGCCAGCCTTGAGACTTCACGTTGTCTCATGGAGACATTCATGCATGTAATAGCATGTACATCGAGGAACAAGGACAATTGTTTAATTATATTTAAAATTACATTTGAAAAAGGCTTCCAGTGTATGTACCCTGGACAACCATTTACATTATGTGTATGTGTAATACATGCACCATGTTGTGAGGGCATATATGTGTGTCTGTATGCAGCCCAAGGCTTTGTCTGCAGAGTCACTGTGCAGAGGCCTGCTTTGTGTCAATCTAGCCATCTGCCTGCACACGGACTGAAGATTGAAGCCATGTTCGCTCAATTAACTTCATCACACAGCCAAGACAAACACACTGCGCTGTACACATAAATGCACACCGTCATTTGCATCCGCAGGGACCACTGGACTTTCACGAATAAATACTGTACAAACATGGGCAGGCTATGCTTAGCAAGCATTGCACATAAGTGTAACATGCGAACACTTGCTGCCAGTGTTGGCATGAGGAAAATGGTCTGTATGAATATCAAGCTTCACAGCAGCCATTATTCACCCATCTGCAGGGGAAGTCGAAGAGTCTGTGAATAACTCATTCAATGTGACTCCATTACAGGTCCGTATAGATGGATTGACTGGTCACATTCAGTTCAATGAGAAAGGCCGCAGAACCAACTACACTGTTAGTGTCATGGAACTGGCCCCCTCTGGACCAAAGAAGGTATGTCTGCAGCCTGAGGACCCCATATATTCTTACTCAAGGACCATGGAACAATACACTTTATTATCCAAAATGACATCAACACAATGACACAGTTAACTGCATATGTTCTCATATACTGTGTAGGTATAATAAGGTTATTTGAGTTTAATCAATTTGCCAAAATCAGACAAAACACACAATAAAGTAAAGGATTTGAATTACGGAACTTTCAACAAGATGTTGAAAACATTCCCCAGAGATTTTGGTCGATATTGACATGATAGCATCATGCAGTTGCTGCAGATTTGTCAGCTGCATGTCAAGAAATCGAGACTCACTTTCCAAAATATCTCAAAGGTGCTCCATTGGATTGAGATCTAGTGACTGTGGAGGCCATTGGAGTCCAGTGAACTCATTGTCATGTTCAAGAAACGAGAATGAGGGCTTATGAGCTTTGTGACATGTGCATTATCCTGCTGGAAGTAGCCATCTGAAGATGATACACTGTGGTCATTAAGGGAAGGACATTTAAATGATGCTCAGTTGATACTAAGGGGCCCAAAGTGTAAAGAAAATATCCCCCACACTACCACCAAGTCAGTCGAGTCAATAGGCCAATATCACAAATAACAAATTTGCCTTAGAGGGCTTTACAATCTGTACAGGACACCCTCTGTCCTTTACAAAAGACCCTCACATTAACTAAGGAAAAGCTCCCCCCCCCCAAAAAAAAAAATAAATAAATGGTATTAACCACCAGCCTGAAACGTTGATACAAGACAGGATGGATCCAGGTTTTCATGCTGTTTATGCCAAATTCTGACCCAACCCTATAGAAATGTTGCAGATGAAATGGAGACTCTTCAGACCAGGCAACATTTTTCCCATCTTCTATTGTCCAATTTTGGTGAGACTGTGTGAACTGTAGCCTCAGTTTTTTGTTCTGAGATGACAGGAGTGGCATCAGGAATGGTCGTCTGCTGCTGTAGCCCATCTTCTTTAAGGTTCAACATGTGGTGCGTTCAGAGATGGTATTCTGCATTCGTTGATTGGAACCAGTGGTTATTTGAGTTACTGTTGCCTTTCTATCATCTCCAACCAGTCTGCCCATTCTCCTGTGACTTCTCACATCAACAAGGCATTTTCATCCACACAACTACCTCCCACTGGCTAGTTTCTCTTTTTCAGACCATGCTCTGTGAAACCTAGAGGTTTTGCATGAAAATCCCAGTAGATTAGCATTTTCTGACATACTCAGACCAGCCCTTTTGGCACCAACAACCCTGCCACATTCAAAGTCAATTAAATCCCATTTCTTCCCCATTCTGCTGCTTGGTTTGAACTTCAGCAAGTTGTTTTGACCACATCTAAATCTCGAATTGCACTGAGTTGCGGGTTGATTAGCTATTTGTGTTAACAAGCAATTGCATTGAATTTAAAGTGGTCAGTGCGTGTAAACATATGAGTAGAGTTCAAATAACAGGAAATTGATTTTGATAGAAAACTACACTGAAAAAAAGAATTGTTACCATCCCAATCAAATATCAATAAAATGTCACTTTTGTTATTTTTGACTTCCTCATCCTCCCAGGTTGGCTACTGGAATGAAGATGAAAAGTATGTGACCACTGCCAGCTTTGTGAGAGGCAGCAATGACACTTATGGCCTGCAGAACAGGACCTACATAGTCACCACTATCCTGGTGAGTAAAACAAGGTTGAGGATTTCAGTGGAGCAGGAAGCAGCCGGTGAGATGGGTGAGAGCGAAACAGAGAGGGGTGGGGATAACATTTTTAATATTCTTTTATGACAGAATTCCTAAAATTTCAGACCTCTGAAAGAATTCGGCAGACATCTGTGATTGTATCTCCCACCCTCCTTTCCTTTACCAACTCTATTCTGCTAACTTCTCTGCCTGACTTGTGTCTGCTCAGAATCACAATCACTTCACAATCACATTTTACAAGTATAATACAACTGCAGAATTTTATCTTGAGGACACTGGCTCACTGACTCGCGGAGATCTATTGCGATTGCAGTTTAAACAACAGCACAAGGGCAACACAACCTCATGTCTCACAGGCACTAAACATATTAATCACCATGATTGAAGTTGGTATACAGTCCTACTAAATAGCACTGAAGAACACTGCCTTTTTGGTGCTGTGAGGTGTCAATGTGCCCTTCATGCCATGTTATTGATAGGATATTATTTGATCCAGCTTTCACCACCTTCAACAGAACCTGGTCAGGTTATGTTCCGTGTCCTGGCCCACTTTACAGATGGAGCTACCGGGTTCTGGCAGTGAGAATAGGGCAGCAAAGATTCAATCTGACCAGCTCTCATGGCAACTAGGTTATCATGACATTTTCAAAGGGACATAGCTGGCAATACCTGGCTCATATACAGTAGGGGATAATAAAGATTGTAGTATATCTTTGCAGGTACAGGATGTTCTTAGTGTCTGTATCTTGTTGAAAAATTTAACATCAGAGAAGATTTCATGTCTGTGGATGCCTGAAGCCCTGCACTGCTTCTTTTGGTACTTTTTCTTTTCAAGTAGAAATGTCTTTTATCTCTGCAAATCACTCCCTCCATGTTATTTTTTTGGAACTGGAAGCAGATGTAGCTATCCCGTGCATGGATGAAATGTGAAAAAAACTAGCAGCATATTTTGAAATTCTACAGCAGACTTCAGTTGTAGCAAGACAATGTGTGTTCAGCTGATCTCCACTGTGAGGGTGAACGGAGTAAAGGATTTCAACTATGTGCTGCCTTTAAGAGAATTTCACTGCCCAAAGCCTCAGTGAAGGTGATAGAGCTGAGAGACAACGTAGAATAATGAAGAAAAAAAAACACTTCAATCTGTGCAATCTTTTTACAGCAGAAAGGTTTCAGTCAGGAACAGTGTGACATCAGCATTATGGTAATCAGCTGGAGACAATGTCATATCATACAGAGTGTAAATATAAGCACCCAAGTGGGAATAACACATCAGCCTCTCGATGTATTTAAGATATGGGGAATTTCAACTGCTTGAATTGCTGGAGTGTCAACAAATAGGTGCTAAAATGGCTACAGTAGTCATGGTTCTAAATAACATATTTCCTGTATTACCTGGGATGATAACCGCATCACCACAATGTGATGTGTGTGCCTACCACGGTGTTGATCTCATTACCTCAATTTATAACAAAAAAATACATTTGCTTGGCAGCAGGCCAGTCCATTAAACCTAAGGAGGAGTTCTTTTGTTCATCTTATTATATTAACTATTTCTAGATTTCAGTACTTCTCATGAGTCAGTTGACTATATACTAAGGCTGTCAAACAATCATATTTTTAATCAGATTAATCACAGGTTGTTGTGGACTAATTTTGATTAATCATGATTAAATACCATTCATTTTTAATCTATATTAGATTGCTGCTTATCCAGGCACCCCAAGCAGTTGAGGTTCGGTGCCCAGGAGGAGGAACTGGCACCTCTTCAGGTACCAGTCCACTCTCCAGACTTGGTCCGTCCTGGATATGAACCAGTGACCCTCCGATTCCCAGTTCGAGTCACTACAGACTGAGCAGCTGTCGCCCCAAAAGAAGCATTGCATAAACAGTTGGAGTTCAATTACAATTTAAGTCTCTTAGGCAGTAATGCCCAAAGTTACTCTAGCTTGTTGACTTTTTATTCAACAGTGGCCACAAAACCTTGTAGCAAAGCTGAATACTGTGTCACCAATTTGTTCACATTTTGGCTTTGAGTCAGACGACAAGGGGAAAATTTAGATGAGCCAATATGCTGCCTTTGCATGAAAAAAGTTACCCATATCCAGAGGAAATACCAGTAATCTAAGATCACATCTTAGAATTAATCATCCTGTGGAGTTTGTTGGCAGCAGTAGCACATCATCAGGCCAGCACCGACAGCTGGGAGTCCTTTGCAAGAGGAGCAAGTACCAAAGTGACAGCAACCAGTGGCAAGCACTTAGTGACAACGTGAATCACTATTTGGTAGAACAAATGGTGCCATTTTGTACCACTGAGAAGCCAGTCTTGGAAGACAAATACAGTGTGCCAGCAACACAAAAACTGTTGGCAATGGCCCAAGATACAGGGACAGCAAACCTGGAAACATTGTCAGAGATGCACTCTTGGAAGAGATGATGGCAGTGTCCGAATAGGGGTGCGGCGCGGGGAATGGCAATGTAGAAATGTGAACTTCAGCGACAGGAGATGGCGAAGAAGCAAGTGTACCATCTCCTCCTCCTCCCAAAAAGATGAAATTCGTAGACCTGCTTGGAAAAACAAAGAACAGACCTCCATTCCAGTCCCAAAGAGAATCTGTGTGGACATTGAAGGGAGCAGGTATTTGCAGGAGGAAGCCCTCAATTCCCATTCGGAGCTGCTTGCTTGATGGATGGACAATCAGACTTGATATCCTCTTCTTGCCAGGTTGCCAGGAAATACACAAGTGCATGCGCTAAGAGCACTCCTTTGGAGAGACAGGCAATATTGTCACTCCATTGGGAGCCTCACTCAAAGTGAAACTGATCATGTTTGTTTTCTAGGCAAGGAACAATGAGACTGAAAAATAAACCAGGATGTCAATTGACTTAAGCAGCTTTAACGCAGTAAACCACCATACCGCATTGATTGTGTGCTTTTTTGCCACAGTAATAAAAAATCCATGCAGTCACATCCCTAGCATTACCTCTATTACAATCAATTTATAAAGGAGCTACGTACAGTAGCAAACACAAGTTGTTTAAACTTATTTAACTTGATATGAAAGAGCTAGAAACACATTATGCAAATAAAACCTTGCTAAATTACGGTTCTCTTACATGTACAATTTGCATTAATGCACATATCAGTTTTTCTCCATGCATGCATACTGTAAGTCCTGATCCAAAAAAGTCCTGTGCAATTTGAAAAGATCAATGGTTGAAACAGTATCTGGTAGCCATGTTTGCAAACTAATATTGATATTGATCGTTGAATTGTATGAAAACATAATTGTGCTCTAACAATAGCATCCTCTTATGGCTGTTATGGTTATACGGTGCAAACTTAACATGCCATGAACATCTTCATTTAAACCCAAAGGTTGCAGACTCCCAGTAGGACAGACCCAAAATAAGTCTCTCTGACATAATCTCCTATCAGTGTCCCCTTTTCAAGGAAGATAAATTGGTTCTCTGTCTTGGAACCTAAGCGAAGAGATAAGGTGTGAACCGACACTGGGCTGCGGGGTAGTGTTGGAGATTTTACTGTGTAAAACTTTTGTGCTTGCTGATTCGTTGCTTGAGGGAGTATGTTGTTTTGCCAATGTGAAGGTCTCACTTTGTGCTTTCCCACAATGCCTGCTGTTCTAGGCTATGCAGTGCACACAGACCTATCCGGGGTTAACTGGAGATCTGGAGGAGTGAAGCAGAGCATGTTTGATGGAGCACTGGAGCTTGGTGTCTTCATGATCGAGGCTTTACACTAAAACCAGGCCGCGACTTGAATTCTTGAATCAAATCTTGAGTGTTAGCATGCTCGGAGTTGGTTCTTAATGGAGCACTTGCTGTGGCCAATAAAATGAATACAGTATTATCAACAGCCTCTCAGCAAATAATAATAGCTTGCAAGACAAAATTATGCAACTTTCAAATTCCCCTTGAGGTGTGTTTAAATTGGTCCCAGAGGAATTAAATTTCACCAGCAGCAAAACTAATCAAACTCATTCTCATGTTTTTACGTGCATTGGTCCACGTAATATGTTTAAAATCGGGGCTATCAAAATTAATGTGTTAACCCGGATTAATCGTGTTAATTTGCACGGGAGTAACTCTACTTGGACAAATTTCCCCACGTGTTGCCTAATTTAACAGCTCTAATATACTTATATATTATATATAAACTGTATATTATATATAAACTGCTAAAATCAGAGCGACAACACATTAGCTCTAATAAACACTGTTTATGAAAAGAACATCTTTTATGCTTTTCCTTTTTGTCCACTTCACATTACATATTAATAATTTTACTGTGCACTTTGGTGGATTATTTGGTTGCCGAATTACAGGAGAAGCTTGGACAGATTCAAAAATATGATTAGTCAAATTTTATCAGCATGTGTGATTGTTAGTTACAACTGCGTTGTTAATTTCCGTAATTTTTTGGAGTTGTGCTTCATGACCTGTCAGTCTCCGGCAATGAATTTCGGGCAGTTTGTCCAAGTAGAGTTACCGCCACAGAAGTTAACGCGTTAATTTGATTAATCGGCATAATTTAAACAGCCCTCGTTAAAGTGTATTATTTGTATGTTCAGCGTTTTTGAGTGACAGAGGATGTTAGCAGAACTGTTGTAGGGCAATGAGACTGAGTCCTTGAGGACCCTCTGTATGCCATATCACGCTTCTATGTGCACGTCTGTGTTCAAGCGTGAGTGTCTGTGTGTGTGAGGGCGTGATCACTGCGTGTGTGTATCTAGCTTTGTCTGCAAGTGCAAGTGCACACCCCGTCGAAGTACTACATGCACAGACCTTTCTCACCCCCGTCTCCCCGGGGTGCCATTTCTCCACCACTGGGCCTTTGGTTTCCATGTGTAACAATGATTACCTTCACCTCAGCCATAAAGAGCAGGAGAACCCAGATAACTGTAACACACAGAGGACCCTCCCCCAACCCCATCTCAAGACCCTGATGAAATAATGATGGCAGGATTTTCTCCTCTCAGCACAGCCTTAGCTAAAAGCCAGCACACATAACAACTTGTGGGAATTGAATGCCTCCAACTGGCGGTGGACAGTTCAGTTCAGGAATTCTATACGAAATACATTTTTCTTAAACCAAAGCAGGGCCCCCAGGAGTCATATCAGTTCTCAGGACACCTAATCAGTGTGAGATGTACAGATGTCGGCATGATATAACAAGGTGAACAGCCTGGCCTTGGAGCAGAGGTCAGCAGTGTCTTCTTCACCGTCTACATGGCTCAAAAATAGGCGCACACACACACACACACACACACACACACAGATACTTCTTAGGCGATGTCTTCTCAGCACACTCTTTTCAATGTGGCAATGTCATACTTAGGCATCTTTTGTGTTTGAATTACACACCATAGCTTTAAAGAACAAAACCAAAATAATACCTTGTAATTACATATAATTGTCTTTTCTTTTGAATATTTCAAAAAGACATTTTTTTTCTTCAAAGCGTCAGCTGTGAGCAAAAGGCTAAAAAGATAACTGATGCACCGAGGCATAAAATGCATCCATAACATCCCCAGAGTTTTAAATAGTAATATAAAACTTAACTACATACTAAAGCTTTATTATCATCCATAATGCTGTTGTCTATGACTTAATTAGTTCAGCAAACTGTTTTTGCTGTAAAAGTTACACAAGACAACAGCTTGTGTCAAGAAATTATGCAAGTCAGCATACATTCACATAAGCAATCATTTCAGGAACTGTTAAGTGATTTCTTGTTATTTTTCTTGAATACTATCTATGACACCTGGGTGTAATCAATCAATGGTGATAATCGTATGGTTTACCTTTAATATACAACAGGAGTCTCCCTATGTGATGCTGAAGAAGAACCATGAGAAGCTTGTGGGGAACGACAAATATGAGGGCTACATCGTTGAGCTGGCTGCAGAGATAGCCAAGCATGTGGGCTACCAGTACAAGCTCAAGATTGTTTCTGACGGCAAATATGGAGCCAGAGATCCAGAAACCAAGATGTGGAACGGCATGGTGGGAGAACTAGTGTATGGGGTGAGTTTTGTGTTGGGTGTTTATTCTCCATCAAAAGCTGCTGTATGAGACCTAAAAAGTCTAATGTGAATAATGTTCAGCCTTAACCAATCACTTAAGAGTTAGTGACTTATTCAAGCTTCTAACTCCAACTTCCACTGACATTTGCTATTTAGCATTAGCAGCTGACACCCACTGAATTTATGATATTGCTCTAATTCCTATACAGCAATACTGCTGGTGGCTTATAGGTTCTGCACATAATAGTGGTTTTACTACATACACATTTTGATAACGGCAAACCAGTGTTTTTCATACTAACCAAGATAAAATACATTTCATGTTTTTTTTTTTTATAATATTATCTCTGTGTTCCCCCCTCAGAAAGCAGATGTGGCTGTGGCTCCTCTGACCATCACCCTGGTCCGTGAAGAGGTCATCGACTTTTCCAAGCCCTTCATGTCCCTGGGTATCTCCATTATGATCAAGAAACCCACCAAGTCCAAACCTGGTGTGTTTTCATTTCTGGACCCGCTGGCTTACGAGATCTGGATGTGCATCGTGTTCGCCTACATTGGCGTCAGCGTCGTCCTGTTCCTCGTCAGTCGATTTAGCCCGTACGAGTGGCACGCTGAGGACTATGAGGAGGGAGCTGAGCCACAGACTCCCACCCAGGCGTCTGCCACCAACGGGGCTCAGCAGGGCCAGACGCCGACACAGCAGAGCACCAACCAGCAAAGCCCAGAACAGACCAACGAGTTTGGCATTTTTAACTCCCTTTGGTTCTCACTTGGGGCCTTCATGCAGCAGGGCTGCGATATATCACCACGGTAAGAAATTCAGGCCACAAATTTTGATGTATTGCATTCACAGTGTGCTTTGGATCTCTGCTTTTGTTTGCTGCTGTACAAAAAGCCACTAAGTGCCACCTACGTACAATATATTTCTGTCTGCCACACCAACGCTCCACAACAGGCTGTGTTGCTTTCTTGTTCAACTCAGCTGGGCTTTGTTTATTGAGATTTTGTTCTTTGCCACTTGTCATACAGAGCAACGATAAAAGTTTGATGAAGAGCAGAGAAGGGAGTTTATGATGTGGTCATGTTGCAGAGTGTTGTGTTTCCAGATCCTTCCTGTGGTGATATAAACATGCCACAAATGTCTAGGACTAGACAAAGTTGTTGTTGGCAGCTCCCATCAGTGTTTGTCTGTCTGTGTATCGATAACTCAATCCGCGACTTAAGGCACACATTATAGTCCCTTAAGATATTGTTAAGAAGGATCCTGGTGTGAGTATTGAATGGTGTGTGTTGGCTTCCCCATAAGTGCTCTCATGGAACTGTGGTATGAAACCATTCTCAAAAGGTCATCAATTAAAAATCTCATTAAGTGTCTGAAATTAGAGACACTGAGGTCGACTTTCTGAGCTTTCCAGAGGGACTAGTGGGGAGGAGATGAGAGGATAATGTCAGTATTATCACCGTTAGCTCTGAACCAGGAGAGACAGGTTAGGTCATGGATAGACACAGGGCTTCTTGTCTCTTTAAACATTAAACTACATACATTATGTATATATGTGCAGTGTAGTGGTGTACAATACATAATACATCTCTGCAGCAGTGACTATACTGTAAGGATGGCAAGGACAATGAAGAATAATTACAAGCAGGCTTTGAGATATCTATCTCTGTGGTTTATGCATCCACTCCACGAAATGAAGGCATTTAGTTTGTGGGGCTCACAGCATTTAGAATTATATGTAATAAGGATTTAGTTGCCATGTCTGTTTCCTGAAACAATGCTCTGAGATAATTTACAGAACACACTGTTTTCCACAAGGTTCATACCTATCAGATTTTTTTTCAATACTGTGAGCACCACAAATGAAGTTTTGTTCACTTCCATTGTATTAGAGAGAGATTGATACTGGCTCTGCAAAAAACAAAAAATATCTGCATGGCTAGATACCAGTAAGTAGTAGCTTAGAAAACATGTTTTCTTGTACTTTGAGTAAACTGATCCCCTGCGTCCTCTCAAGCTGATCAGTCACCAACAATTGGAGACATGGAGTTTGGTGAATCTCTCCGCTTTGAATGTGATTATTTGTTTAGGGAGGTGCAATTGAGAAATTGCGGCAGTGCTCAGTCAACCTTTCCTGATTGAGAAGCTAAAGGTTAAAGAAATTTCAGGAATGTGCAACAGCTCATTTTTATCTTAGCCTCCATCTTGTGACATTTACAAAATGCATTTTCACATTGCTCTCACCTTACAACAAAAACGAGAGAAAATCTCTGCACCTCACAGGTCTGCAAAGCTGCAGGTGCTCAACCATACATGATGTAGATACTGGATCCCTACTCCCACAGACCCTCACCTGACATTTACCATTTTCTGCCTGGAGACTCCTCTGTGCTTCATGCAGGATGAGGCCTATTGTCTGAACGCTCTTCTCTTACAGCCGGAAAATTCATCTTCAATAACTATTGATTTCCTTGTGTGGGCCTCAAAGAGAGAGAGAATGTCACCATGCATCCACAAATTGTCCATTCCCTGTGGTCTTTCTTTATATGCAGACACACGCACACGTATTGTGTGCGTGTGTTTGTATGTTTGCGTGTGCTTGACCACACATGGGTTCACACTAGGGTGACCATGTTTTGATTTCCAAAAAGAGGACACTCAGCCGGAGATAGCGTTCTTAAATGATACGTGCAGTTTACTTAAAGTTTATATGTATGGATAGAACATTTCGTTATATTAAAAAATAATATCTATGAAATACAGAAATTCAGATGGCCAAGCGATGCCTCAGCTTTCACTTCTTATGCTTATATATATATATATATATATATATATATATATATATATATATATATGTGTGTGTGTGTGTGTGTGTGTGCGCATTTGTGCTTTGGCATCTTAAAAGCTGCAGCTGCATCGCCGGTGTCTGCTGCTTTTTCTTGTTGTGAATTTTGGCGATCCACCCACAGGGCAGCCTCTCGGGGATTACGTCACACATGCTAACCGAATAATGATAATCGGGGGAGGGGGAGCGCACACATATACACACACAGAAGGAAAACCGGACATTATCACGAATTAATAAAAAAAAAAAAGAAAAAAAAAGCCCTGGACGGGATGTAAAAAGTAGACATGTCCGGAGAAGTAAGGACATTTGGTCAGCGTAATTCACTCATATTTCCACAGTATTTGCATTTGTTATGGTTGGGGAGTAAAACAAGCTCTGCTGATGCAAGACTTTTCACCGACTATTTAATTTTTTTTTACTTGCAGCCATCCTGCTGACGCCATCTTTGCAAATTACCCAGATGTAAGATGTTGTATTTCATCTCTAGCTGTAAAAACTGTAGTTGCTTGACTGAAGTTCCATTTACCTGTTGATAAGGATGTCCTTAGTTTCATCGGTGCTGCTGTCTTCAAATGACTTCAGTCACATGTCTTCTGATTCATCCAAGGTGATACAAAAACTGTTTTGGAGTAAGTATAGCAGCATTAAAAGCACACCACAGGTCAGTTAGCATGTACAGCATTCCTCGGTGAAGTGATCAGCATGGTGGAGTCTTCTCGGTGTCTGGTGACTGACCAACACACTGAATGTTTCACCCAACTGAATACTGCCCTGAAGGAGCATTTTCCCCTTGAATATTTGGGTGACCTAGTTGCTCTAGTTAGAACATCTCACATTCATACACGGAGGTGCGTGTTAATGTATTTCCTAAAGCACTGTGAGCTCCTGATAGATTTAAAAGGACCGTCCGTAGTATGTAAATAAAAGTTTTGCAAGGGGTGGTTCCATGTAAAATTGTTTTGTCTTACTGTTGTGGTAATTTTCTTTATTACAGTAACAGAAATGCGTCACATAGTCCTGAAAGAAGTTTTGAATTTAAGTAGCAATGCCACTTGACCATTAATAGTCCTGCATCCAAAATGTTGTTGAAATATTAGCAGAAAAACATATCACATATCAAAAATACACATAATGCACAATAACACATGGGCTGCATGATATAACAAAACATACAATATGATAATATTTTTGAATACTGCAATAATGATATTAATTTCACTGCTAATATAGACCAGACAGTAAGTTTATGCAGGTACTGGAAAAAAGAAAAGAATCATTTCTTTGTGGTGCTTTGATGTTTCCTATGGAAGCCCTAAATGGCCATGGTTAAACTTTTTATTTTTAATGCCGTTTTCTCATGATTTTTCTCGTTACCTCGAGAAAACAAGCTCAAATTTCTCGTGATAATTACCTCTTTTTCTCATTATCATGAGAAAACAAGCTTTGTTCCCTCAAGATAACGAGCTTCATTTTCTCAAGATAACGAAAAAAATAAGCATCTTGCATTTTTAGATCATACAGTATTTGACTTACTGATCCCGGAAGATGGAATCTGCCAATATCTTTCTATTTTTTCTGAAGTAGAAGGCGAAGACCTACACCAACCTACAGCCATCAGGTCGATGGTGTGATTTCTAGTCCAACACAAAATGAAGTCGTCATCTCGACAAAACAAAGCTTCGTTTACCTGAGATAATGAGAAAAATAAGTCACTATCACAAGAAAACAAAGCTTGCTCTTAAAGGGGACATATTATACATCTTTTCTGCAATTTTATATATACGTCTCAGATGTCCAACAATATTGTATTCAAATTGTATTACCCTAAACTCAGCTCTGGTCCTGAATTCCAGCCAGTTAAAAAATCACTGCATTGAGCTCTGCTGAGAACAGGCTGTTTTTGTGTCTGTACCTTTAAATATTCCTGAGCTGTCTCTGACCACGCCCCCTCTCTGGAAAGAGGAAGTGTCTCTCTCTCGCCTTGCCATGTACTTCTGTTTACTTCTAGATGTGTACTAGTAATGGCTAAAGAGGCTAACGTGACTCTGCAGTGCATGGACAGTACAGAGTTACCCACATTACAAATAAGTGTATAATGCTAGCTTCAAGCAAGTTAGCTCTGCAGCAGTCGCAGCTCCGTCTATAAACATGGCCCTGTAGCGTTAGCACTGCAGCTAGCTAAGGTGACAAGTATACCACAGGGGAAAGAGAAGGATTCATTCTCCTATTGAAGTGCACTCTATCACCCCCAGCCTTTTTGGTTGGTTGTCCTCTTCCAGGGGAAATAAATTACTGGGAAGATCTGGACTGAATAGAATACATTATTCTATGAAGAAGCTCAGTTAGCTGCAGTGCTAAACGAGGACTGCTTTGTAAACATGGGCCCATATTATGCTTGGCTACACAGCCTGAAGTTGAAGCATGGCTCTGTACCAACTGTCTGGGACACAACTACAGGTGTGGAAGCTGTAAGTTATTTCATTTGATTTTGCGTTACTGTGTAGCTCTATACGACGGTCCTCCGGTAGCTCCGTTACCTCAGTTAGCTGCAGTGCTAACGCTACAGGGACATGTTTCCAGGCTATCATGCTAAGTAGAGCTACAGAGTAAAGCAACACAAAATGGAATAACTTACAGCTCCATGATTGTAGCTGTGTCCCGGACAGTTGGTACCGATCCATGCTTCATCTTCAGCTGGTTAGTGAAGCCTGCTTTATGAGATGATGGGAAGCTCTCTTGCTACATTTCCAGCTAAAATAAATCGATCCACTGGGCCTTCAGAGGATGAACAGAGTAAAAATAGCCTCCTGTGCTCCTTGAAGCAGCCAACAACAGAGCAGCTGCCATGCTTTGCTCCTAACTTTCTGATTTGTTTGCGAGAAAAATAAACCATGACAGTAGGGCATCTGTAGTTTTCTCAGAAGAAGGTCTTTGATCAATGGATGTCTGTTGGACAGTTTTGCTGTTTTGCTTTTGCTAACGATAGTTTTTTGGAATGTATACTGTATTCCTCATCTCTCTTGTATCCAAAACATAGTTGAATAAGAAACCTACTCTTCTTTTAAGCCACAAGTTCAATTTTCATACTTGTTCCTCTTCTTTCACAAGTGCTAACTTTGCATCATTTCTTTACACTTTACCATCTCAGTCACAGCATCTTGTGACAACACAACTGTTAAAGAAAGAGACATGGAAAAATAAAAAGTAACCAAACTTATTACGTAGTTTGAAAAATGTGTAAAAAATCCCCAAAATATTCTAAAATGGAGTAAAATCCTCCGATAATGAGTTTGAGCAATTTATGATATTATTTAACAAATTATTGGTTCATTTAGGAGTTTAATACATGTTAGTCATGTGATTATTCATGCAATATCTGCTCATCAACACTTTGTGACTCAATGCTTTCAACCACTGATATTTTTATAACATATTAAAAAATTTAAAAAACTGTTAAAGACATTTGGCCAACTCTGAATTTGGTGACACTAAGTGGTTGCATGTAAGCTGCTCGTTGCTGTGTCTTTGTTGTTAATAGGTGAGAACAGAATGTTCCAGAGGTACGTTCTGCTCTGAGGTAGGCAGCAGCTCAAAGCACCTCACTTTTTATGCTTCTCCATTTAATCAGACACAAAAGGCCAAGGAACAACACCGACAATCCACACTGTCCTGGATTAACCAGTAGACATGTTTAATTTTCCTGTCTGCCTGCATCTGTGCATGTGTGCATGCGTAGTGTGTGTGTGTGTGTGTGTGTGTGTGTGTGTGTGTGCGTGTGTAGACTGGCTTTATTAAAAGCAAGCACTTATTGGCAATTTCTTTATGTGCTGACATTATGTGAATGTAGCGGTGTGTGTGTGTGTGTGTCCTGCACATGCTTGTAGGCATGTATTCACACATTGATGTGATGCACTAATGTGTCCAGTACTTAAGTGTGTGTGTGTGTGTGTGTGTGTGTGTGTGTCTGTGTGTGAGATAGATCCCCCCCGCTCACCCTGCTATTTATTCTCTGTGAGACCTTGTTTACTGTGCTCTTTCTAAATGTCAGCACTGTCAGTCAGGCCTTCCTGTAAGCCCCAGTCCGTGCTATGGGCCCTCCCTGTGTTTATCTCTGCAGACAGGTGGACTCTGAGACTGATCTCTCCCCCACACCCCCACACCACTGCATCCATCTATTCATCCATCCATCCGCCCACCCATTCACTTCTACCTCTGCTATCACTTCTTTTCAGTCTTCCTCACCTCTCATCTTCACTCCTTTCCTGCTTTCCCTTATTGATCTCTCTGTCTGCCTCTTGGAAAAAAAAGTCAAGTGTGCCACATTCCCTCATGTCTTCACTGATGCTTCCTGTCACACTTCACACATACTGGGAGATTTAATGGTGTGATTGAATCTTTTTTTCTTCATAAAGAAATAACAATATGTGCTTTTGTTTGGCTGCAGGCATAAGACATTTCATGCAACTGCTCAGATCGGTATCATAAGTGGTCCCTCATTGACTTTACGCTCGGATTTCACAAGCTTGTGTTTGTCCCAATTAATGCACATGGATTTGTATGTTTTTTTAGTCTTAGGATTCCAAAATACAAGGATACGAATACATTGCTGGTCAATGTACCACACTTGAGCCTGAGTTTTTACTGTGAATCTGCTGCAGGACAGAAGGTGGTGTAAACTCCTGTTCATTTAACATTGCAAGTGAAGAATTTACTCTGTTACCGCACCAAGAAATAGTAGCAAAGGGGAGAAAATGAGAAAACAGATTCCTGTCTGTTAGCTGAAGACCAAGTATTATCAGATAATCCTTTATTCGTCCCACAATGAGGAAATGTACAGTCTTATAGCAGCAAAGTGGGCAGAAGAAGTTAAAAAGTTTATGAAAAGCAGTGGCACATACATTCAGCAGGATGCGTATTGAACTGAACACTTCTGGATTTAACGTTACACTCGTGGTCAAAAGTTTACATACACTTGTAAAGAACATAATATCATGGCTCTCTTGAGTTTCCAGTCATTTCTCTGATTTTTCTCTGATAGAGTGATTGGAACACATATTTCTTTGTCACAAAAAACATTCATGAAGTTTGGTTCTATTATGACTTCATTATGGGTCAACTGAAAATGTGGCCAAATCTGCTGGGTCAAAAATATGCATACAGTAATATGAATGGAATGCAATAGCAATAGCATGGCCTCTTAACTTCTTGTAAGTGATCATGAGTGACTACAGCTGGTGACTTCTCTGAGGCCGTTTAAACAGGGCTCATTGGATACAAACGCCCACAAACGCTACAATGGGAAAGTCAAAGGAGCTCAACACGGATAATTGTTTGTAAGTATAAAGTGCATGGCACTGTTTTGTCACGGCCACGATCAGGAAGAAAATGCAAGCTATCACCTGCTGCTGAGAGAGAATTGGTCAGGAGGGTGAAGAGACAACTGAGAACCACCAAAAAGCAGATCTGCCAAGAATTAGAAGCCCCTGGAACACAGATGTTTTGCATTGTCATGGACTGAGAGGCTGCCGTGTAAGAAGGACGCCCTTGCTCCAAAGGCAGCACCTTAAGACTCGACTGAAGTTTGCTGCTGATCACATGGACAAAGATAAGACCCTCAGGAGGAAAGTTCTGTGGTCAGACGAAACAAAAATTGAGCTGTTTGGCCACAATGCCCAGCAATATGTTTGGAGGAGAAAAGGTGAGGCCTTTTACCCCAAGAATACTTGTCTACCGTCATGCGCGGTGGTGGTAATATTATGCTGTGGGGCTGTTTTGCTGCCAATGGAGCTGATGCTTTACAGAGAGTAAATGGGATAATGAAGAAGGAGAATTACCTTCAAATTCTTCAGCCCTGAAGGTTGGATCTTGGGCGCAGCTGGGTGTTCCAACAGGACAGTGACCTCAAACACACATCAAAAGTGGAAATGGAATGGCTAAATCAGGCTAGAAATGTTTTCCCAAAGTCCTGACTTAAACCCCATTGAGAACATGTGGACAATGCTGAAGAAACAAGTCCATGTCAGAAAGCCAACAAATTTAACTGAACTGCACCAATTCTGTCAAGAGGAGTGGTCAAAGATTCAACCAGAAGCTTGCCAGAAGCTTGTGGATAGCTACCAAAGGCACCTAATCAAAGTGAAAATGGCCAAGGGACATATAACCAAATATTAGCATTGCTGTATGTATATTTTTGACCCAGCAGATTTGGTCACATTTTCAGTTGAATCATAATAAAGTCATAAAAGAACCAAAGTTCATGAATGTTTTTTGTGACAAAGAAGTGTCTGTTCCAATCACTCTATCAGAGAAAAATCTGAGTTGTAGAAATAACTGGAAAGTCAAGAGAGCCAAGACATTATGTTCTTTACAAGTGTATGTAAACTTTTGACAACGACTGTACGTATTAAGGTTGCCAGTTGGTGACTTTTGGCAGGAATAGAATTTGAGTAAAATGATGTGGGTTTATTTATGATGTTCCTCCACTGAAAGTATTTTGAGATGTCTAGGTGTGTCTGATGGGCCCATGGAGTTGTCCTCTCACCTCTGCGCTTTTGCTGCTCTCCTTACATGATTGTAGACTGAAATAAATCAGCTCTGTCACTCACGCCCTGCCTGCCACAACAGCAATTTCTCAGCCTGGCAGTCAGAATCATTCAATAATGACTGATGGACACGTGGCGTGTTACGGTAACCTGGGGAGAGTCAATTTCTCTCAAACTGAGTTTTTCGTCATGCTTTTTTGACATTATTGCCACTTGTAGTACTTTTATTCTGAACAGATGCTGTTTTTTTGATATTTAAGATGTCAGAGTATCCACGAACACACCTCCACAGTGAGATTTCAAATGTCCCTCTTGCTGCTGCGCTTGCGATGAATAATGGAATTTAAATAAAAAAATAACTTAAATAAAGACATCAAAATGTTCACTGTGGGAGGGTTTCTTGACCAATTTTTTTAATTCTGTTCAGCTTGATGATCATGATATTCATTGCACACTCAAATGGAATGGAAACCACCAGCTGTCTAATTAATGTAGAATGCAAAAAAAAAACAAAAAACCTTGACACGTAAGAATAAACTGGTACTATTTTAATCCAGTTGTCGATGCTGTTTGTCTTCCTCTTACTCACATTTTACATACACCAATCAAGCATAACATTATGACCACCTGGCTAAATAGTATGCCCCCTTTTTGCTGCCAAAAAAGCCCTGATCTGTTGAGACATGGACTTCTCTAGAACCCTGAAGGTGTGCTGTGGTATCTGGCATCAAAATTGGATTGAGATCTTGGGAATTTGGAGGTCAACACCTCAAACTCATTGTGCTCCTCAAACCATTCCTGAACATTTTTGCTTCGTGGTTGGGCACATTATCCTGCATTATCCATCAGGAAATATCATCTCCATGAAAGGGTGTTCATGGTCTGCAACAGTGCTGAGGGAGGTCGTACATGTTAAAGTGACATTCACATGGATGGCAGGACCCAAGGTTTCCCAGCAGACCATTGCCCAAAGCATTACACTACCTCTGTTGGCTTGCCTTCTTCCCATAATTCATCCTGGTACCATGGACTCCCCAGGTAAGGGATGCTCACGCACCCAGCCATCCAGGTGACGTAAGAGAAGACATCAGACCAGGCCACCTTCTTCCATTGCTCCACGGTCCAGTTCTGATGCTCACGTGCACCCCATTGGTGCTTTCGGAGGTGGACAGGGAATAGCATGGGCATCCTGACTGGTCTGTGCCTTTGGCAATTTGAGCTACAGTAGCTTGTCTGTTGGATCGGACCACTCGGACCAGTCTTCACTCCCCACCTGCAGCACTGAGCCATGGTCGCTCGTGACCCTGTCTCTGGTTCAACACTGTTCCGTCACTGAATGCGTTAATTTTTTCAGTGTACTGAACGGATCAGTTTTCAAATCGTGAATGAAAACGGGAGCGGTGTTCACTCTCACGCCAATGAATGATACGCACCCTTCACATTCACGTTCATTTGAAAATAAACATCTGTAAACATTTTTTGGAAATATGGAGCTGTTAGCTGATAGCTGTTGTGCACCGGGATGCTAGAAAAGCCAAGAACGAGCAAAGGGAAGAGCATTTTACAGGATTCCCAATGTTCCTGAACGAAGATAGAGATGGAAAACTGCCATAAAATGTGCAAGAAGCGATCTTAAGAAAACAGAGCGGTGGGAACCCGCAGCGACCACTTTAGTATATCGGTATAATAGAATAGAAGAATACAATAGTTTTTTTATTCATCCCCCTTGGGGGGAAATTCACCTGCCACAGCAGATAAGAGTCAGAGATATTGAGTCTATTTAGTTCACTTGTGCATACAGTAATATCTTGTGATTTAGAACACTTACGATATAAATTCACTGCCGGTTTCCCTCATTTTGATACAGATTTTCTTCCCAATATGGCAGTGTAAATAAACAAAGTCACATGACATCCATAGCTCTATGCCGAAGCTAGCGTTACAGAGCACTTGGTGCAATTTTATGAACCTAGGCTGCAGAGCAGCCCAGTGCCCGGAGGCTGGTGGTGCAGTGGCACTGGCCGGTACTGCTGACCTAGTCCATCGCTGGCACTGAGCCAGTACGGTGCAGCCTGTGATTCTTTATTGATACGATAACTTGATTACTTTTGGAGTGGCAGTGATTTACAGCTGGTGAGGAATGGTTAAGAAGAGGTTCTATTGAGTGACAAAGTGTCTGATTTATTTTAAAAAATGTAACAAATGAACTTTGAGCTAGTTCTTTTTAAGCTTTAACTGGCACAACACACTCAAAGAAAATTTCTGTTGGATTTACTTAAAAATGTTATGTCAAGTTTATTCAATAGATTTACGTATATTTTACAGCTTATCTTAAGTAATTGCAACGTAACTGGATTACTTCTTTTTTATGAATACAGCCTACATTAAACTAATGTGATATGGTTCAGTTCAGTGAATATTATGTAAACACATTAAAGCAATATACCTAAGGTTATTTAATAAGAGTAACTCAATGTAGTTCAGTTAGTCTTAATTGAGTTCAGTTTGTCCATCCATCCTTTTTCTACCGCTCATCCTCACATTCACACCTACGCTAATCCCCATGCGTTTTTGGATGGTGGGAGGAAGCCAGAGTACCTGGAGAGAACCCACGCAGACACAGGGAGAACATGCAAACTCTACACAGAAAGGCACCGGGCCGGTAATCAAACCCCATACCTTCTTGCTGTGAGGCGACAGTGCTGACCACTGCACCACTGTGCTGCTTAATTTGTCCAATACATGCCTAATGTTGTATAGAAAACCTGTTAACGGGGAGGATTAAAAAATCCACACTTTTATTTAATTTGGACAGCCAGTCAAAATAGGCTTTACCCGTTACCCGTGTGATCTTGAGTGAGAGGATGTATGGTGTAAGTTGGGGAAATTAATACAGCCAAGTAAACCTGACATTGCACATTTTTACTTTCAAACAACACAACTAACTCAAGTTGAGATGGAAAACTCAACAATTTTGGTAATGCAAACATAATGATATAGTTTATATTCAACAGTTTTTTTTAAGTGTGCAGTGCACTGCACACTGTATTTCACATTTTATCTTTTAAAATGGTTGTTTAAATATCATAAACATATTGTCTCATATGTGCATGATCAAATGTTAAGCAGCTATTCATTTGCTAATCAACCACCCCGAGGATTACCCAAGTGATTTTTTTGTGATCCATGGAATTATTGATCTTCTGGCATTATGTATCACTGTGCATTATTGTTGTTATTTTTACAGCAAGAAATTAGATTGTGTTGCAAGCCGCTGAGTTACATAATTGTGGCGTTCCAGTGAGTTGCTTATAAAAGCAGTTGGGGAAGACTTTGTAGGAGGGAATGACTTATTCATAAAGAGACGGTTCAGTTTAGTTCATGGCATCACTTATGTTTTATTAATCTGGAGATTGCATGAAGGACACTTTTGATCATACATGCCTACACACACTAGCACAAACTAGTAACACACACACATAGTACATCCCCAGAAGATCTCACTGGGGGTATCACGCTTTGTACACTGACAAAGATCCCCTCAGCGCCACACACTCCGTCAAATCTGCATTTAAAACACAGCAGTTCAGAGGCGCACATATGTTTCCAGCAGCAGAGAGGGGTTTTCTGTAATCAAGCTGTGACAGCGTATGAATGTCTTTCCTGCAACCGTGAATTATACCAGGCCCTGAGGCCACATGGGAAATCTACCTGGACCAAAGTAAACACTGTTGATAGTTTGACTGGAAAAAATGTGCGCTGTGATGCTCAAGAGCTTATCAGTCGGCCCCATGTTTGCTACCCTGTAGATTGTGAGAAGCCCTAATGAGAGCTTTCACTCTGTAATAGTGATTCTCTCCTATAGGGGTGGTTGCCCTTATAGAGAGGAAGACAGATTGAGGAAGGGGGGTGGGGAGTGAGATGACTCAAGTCTCTCTCAGCTCTGTTGTACTGTTTGGAGTGCAGATTGTGCTGCCATGGCAACCGTAAAGAGACGCAGAATATCCTGTCAGAGCAGTGCAGCTTCACATCAAGTGTCTCTCTGGTCTGTGAAACTGCAGCTGAGTGCACACATTCATGTCATCACTTTGTGTTATTGTGTTCTATTGTATGTTGAATAAGTCAGTTGATGGGTGAGTGTGTGTGGGGTGGGGGGGTGACAGTATTGATTATGATGCATGTGTGATTGGAGACCTGTTTTCTCGAGGCTGACTAAGAGGCTGCATGCTTGCTTGTGTGGGTGCATAAGTGAGCCCTCTTAAAGCTCGACCGGCACTGACATGTTGCTGAGAAGTATACGTGCACAGTCAACAGATTATAAACGATTACATGCATGTCCTCTGCACTAATGCTCCGAACATCTAAGAGCTAAATTGCAGTTTTTCTATTGCAAAGTAGCTCTGCTGCTTCTAAATGAAACAAACATTTAACAGTTGCATGGCATTTTGAATTATAATGCTTCCTATTGCGTACATGAATGAGTGTAATTACCATCTTTTGGTGAAGTGTGCTGTAGGCTGGTTGCAGCATTATTCTAATATTTTCCTTTCAACTCAGTGACATGGTAATACTGACCTTTAGTCAGTTGCTTTAATAAATCTTAATTTTCTTTTGCTCCCTGCTTAAAGCTTGGATGTTAGTTTGGCCCCGAAGATGAAAGTGCTCTGAAAATATAAAATCATCAAAACAAAAACAAATAAGCAGACAACAAAAAAATCAAAAGTATACCTACCACTTTGCAGCAATATTGGCTATAAAACATTTGAATTCCCCAGAGCCTCATTTAGTAATATCGACATGGAGAGAGAGATAGAATGAAGTGGTGGAAAGACATTGTCAAGCGTCTTGTTTTCTTTGACTCGGCATGCACTAAAAGCCTTGTGTGTTGCATATCAAACCAATGTGGTGTGTTTGCTCAATTTGGAATCTACAGCAGATGACCAAAATTGCCCTTTTGTGTGTGGTTTCAAGAACCACAATGACCCGGTAGAGATGCATAAAAAGGTAATCATGTTTATAAATACTTTATTGTGGTTAATTATCCAGACATATCCTCATTATTATGCATGCTTTTTGCTGAGGAAGCTTTTGGGAGTCGAAAAGCTTAATAAAACTTTTATCAACTCGTAACATTTACAAGCAGCTAAGGCATAGTTGAGGAAACTGCTAATTAACAAAATCCCTGTGATATAAGTCAGCAAATTGAAAGGGGCTGTTAAGCCAGTAGAATGCAGCTGAGATGTATGGGCAAACTACTGTATAAGGACAATAATTAATGTTTTAGCCCCAAATTATGTCTAAGGTGCAAAATAAATGATGAAATCTGTACTGTAATTTCATGCAAACATGATAAAGCAGGAGCTGAGCATTCTGCCTGCGTTGTGCACCGTCATCAAATTATTATGATTTACCTCAATTTTCACACACCTTAGAAAGGCAACTGTATAGCTGTCTGTAGTGTGCCCCTCCAGAGATAAGTAATAGAGAAGCCCTTGACTTAGATGTCATCACATTTCAGAAATGTTCTTTAATTTAGAAGAAATTAATACAGCAATACAGGATAACAATATTTACTTGATTTGTATTTGTTATTACCGCCAGAACTTGGGAGTAATCTGGGCCGATAGCAAAGGTTGCACAGACTGGGGAGCACTGTGTAGCCCAAATGGACTCAGGTTAGCATCTTGTGCTGACTTAGGGTAAGAGGCAGGGTACACCTTGGACAAGTCGCCAGTTCATCGCAGGGCACATAGAACCACTCACACTCACATTCACTCTCAGAAAATAAGGTACACCTTTGTACCTTTAGGGGTACAAAGGCTTGTCACTGGGGCAGTACCCTCTAAGGTACAGCTCCAGTACCTTTGAGACTGGGTACTTATTTGTACCCTTGTGGTTCGTACCCTATAGAGACCAGTCTTGTACCTCTGGTGACAATTTTGTACCTTTATAAAAAGGGTACAAAAATGAACCTATATAAATGGGTACAAAAATGAACCTTTATAAAAGGCTACTAAATTGGCTTTTACAGGTAAATATTATCTCACACAAAAAATATATAAAAGATATTAAATCCTTCTCATTTTCACAATTCATTACATTTTTAATTTTTTTTTTAAAACATGACATTTTTAAACACTGTCAAATGGAGTGCAAGTGAGTCATAAGAAAACATCCTTCTGACATTTTCACATTCACAATGTGTTTTTTGAACAGTGTCATTTTCAAAGACAATGTCCATAGGTGTGAATTCACACCTACGGACAATTAAAATTAGCAATTAACCAAATCCCCATGCATGTTTTTGGATGGTGGGAGGAAGCTGGAGTACTTGGAAAGAACCCACGCAGACGCGGGGAGAACATGCAAACTCAACACAGAAAGGCACCGCGCCGGGAATCGAACCCGGTACCTCCTTGCTGTGAGGCGACAGTGCTAACCACTACACCACCGTTTTTCTAACCCACTACATATTTATTTAGCTGAACCTACAAACAAGTTCTTTGTGTGACAGCACATAAAGATATACACATTCTCGCTTTATCGACTGTGATCTTGTAATGCTTAGTGAATGCTCTCTGATGTCTTCTTGATAGAAATAATGCTCTGGTGTTATGTTGGGGTTTTTTTACTCATAACTCTGGCATTTTTTTCACATCTAGCGAGCTGTGGTTGCTTAGGACATTTCCTGCAGTTCACCACAGCAGTTGCCAATTAGTCAGCACGTGCACAATAACACTTAGGACTCTGTTATTACACCAGCTTTACATGTGTATGTGGCTCTATCTGCAGAATGTGTAACTTTTTATGCTTCTATGGATGCCTTTTTTGCTTGCAGAATCCACTTTGCCAGCTTGTCACTTTCTGTCTTTTCCATTGACTTGCACAAATTAAGTCACGTCCAGCCAGACAACATATATCGGGAGCGACTGTGTCCAGTCACTTAGAACATATACAGCTGTTGTGCTAATTTCTGAATAAGCAAAAAAAAAAAAGCAGTGTAGCAGAAAACTCCCTTTCTATCTCTGATTTGTCTTAGAATCACACCATAATTAGAGACCATTTTCTTTCTCATTTAAATCTCTGTAATTCCTAATCCATTGTAATGTGGCCATTACTGGCTCATTTTTTACACTTGCTAAAGTCATTAGTCATTGCTAATTACCATATCGAATAGAGGAGGCCAGTCTGGGGAATTCTAATGAGTTTAGTGCTACAGCAGATTCTCAGGGAGCTGTGGGTGGAGATCAAATAGCTAAAGATGAAGATTTGGATCTGACGTACTGTAGAGAGGTGGTCCAATTTGTTTTGCTGTCCATCATAACAGATGCACAAACACTGGTCTCCTATGTGTGAGCAGGTAAGCATGTAGCTCTTATAATGCTTCAATTTGCACTCCAAGATGGGAACCATATCTGGATTCATTAAAGCTGCTCTAATAAATATTTTAATATTAACAGCATTGTGATAAACCAGCAGATAATAATCACCTGACTGTTTCTCTTAGCTCTCCTCAAATTCAACTCATTGTTTAGTATTTCAGCCTGCCACTTTAGGTTTGATTTAGTCTCACAGTTCCCCCTTTCCAGACAAAGCAGCAGTTTCTGTTTTCTTTCACAGCACTCTTTTTTTATGTCTCTCATTGTTAGACATTTCATTCATGCTACTCGGAAATGAGCGTTATGTAAATAATCTAAATACTTTTCATAACAAATTCTAATAAATCCATTGCAGACTACCTGTCCAGCACAAATTGGCTGGCAGGCAAAATAAGCAACTGACTGATGAACACATTGGAGCATATAGCAGCTAAAGAACGTGATGTTTTGCTCAACAGCTGGTGGAGACCAAAAACAGAGCCATAGGTGTAGTTAAAGGTACAATATGTAAGAAATTTGTTTAAATTAATCATAAAAGGGCCCTGATATGTCATCAGACATAAAGAAATCATTTTCATTTCAAATACTTATATCACTGACAACAGTAGTCCCGCCAGGATATTCTCATTTAAAAAGTCAAGTTGCAGCTCTCAATTGATGTTTATGTTGTCATGTTGTGTTTTGGCCTGATGCACCACCCTCTACCTTTCTCCCAATCACAAAGTCAGTAGTGTGTCAGCATCCGGGTTGCCAGCTCTGCTCTAGTTACCACAGCTGCAACTACGAACATGTTAGATAAATAATGTCTCATGTTACAAAACCTAAAAGACCTCGTTATGAATCCAAAATACGCCATGACAAAGTCCAAAATGAAATAAGGATTTGTATAGGGAATGCCTTTGAAAGATGGAGACGGCTGAAAGTGGAGGGGCAGCAGCACTCCCGATCGGCCACTGTCACCGCGGCCGCGGATCTGCTTACTTTACCGCAGCCCTCTCCTCTGGCCCATTTTACTCCTTCTGTGTGCCCATGGTGATGCCCAACGTGGCTGCTTTTCATTCACTGTAACACTTTACATTCCTGTTGAACCCTGCAGCTGACCTGGCAACCTCTAGTCAGGGGAGAGGGAGAAGGGAGACACCGCTCCACAGTAATTTGAAAGTGATTGCAGTACCAGTTTTGGCCACAATCCTACATATGGTTCCTTTAAACTTCCTGTGTTGTTCCTGTTTACTCTGTATTTGCTGGATGTGTAAATAAGCACACTTATTGGTGTGATGATACGTTACTGTTGCTTGTTGCACTGCCCCCAAGTGGCCAAAAAATTTAATGCAGGTTTGATTTCTGAGGTCTCTGTCCTTTTAACACTGAATTCTTAGATTGTCACTCTTTAAGTTGCATGTAGTTATTTGTGGTGTCTCACATTGTTCGAAGCTAAATTTAAATGGATTCAGTCTGGGAACTGCAAACGTTTGGAGGTTTAAACTCATTGTGTATGTAGATATAAACAGCTCAAAGTCAACAAAAACATAACAATCCTTATTTTCTCTATTCACTTTTATATACAAAAAATGCAATAAGGGATATTAGCTTCTAGTCCACGTGTGTCAGACTCAAGGCCCGCGGGCTGAATCCAGCCTGGTAGTGGCCCGCAAGCGCATGCAAATAATATAATTTCCGTCAACTTATAGTTCTAATCCACTTTACAGAAGCACAGTGTCCATAAACTACATGTCCCATAATGCACCTTGATTTTGTAACTCATGAAATGCAGTGTCTCAATCAGCTGTTGCCTGCAGCAGCATTCTAGCCAAGTGATGAGGTCAAAAAAAAACTTGTCTGTCAGTGAGGAGCTCTTGGATGTGATCACAAGGTACAGGACAAAACAGTGGAAATGCTGGTGGGACTTACTGAAATAGAAAATGCAAAACTCTCCCCTGACAATCGCATTATGCACCAAGCTCAAATAAAGTGACGACCACAGTCACGAAAAATAGCGAACTTCATTCAGTCAGTGATTGATTTTTTTTTTTTTTTTTTTGAACTTCGGCATGAAATTGCTCTTTTCATGAAAAGACTTACCTGAACTGTCAGATCCAAATTGGCTCTGAGATTTTTCTATTTTGATAATATAAAAAATGCTTTATTATTCATTTGAAAATGATGATCTTTGATGGATAAGAGTTTTTTTAATCACATATCTTCGTGAAAGTTTTTTTATATAAATAATAAATAAATATATAAATTTTTAATAAATAATAGAATAATCATGTTACATATATACAAGTTCATATGTACATACATGAAATTCAACCTCAGCATTATACCCATCCCTGGGAGCAACGTCAGGGTTCAGTGTCTCGCTCAAGGACACAACGACTTGTAATCAGTAGTAGCGGGGGATCAAACCTACAACCCCGGGGTTGAAAGGCGACCACTATACCCACTGAGCTACAGCTGCCCCTATGTTCCTTTAATCACTCAGTATTTATTCCATAAAATGTCCTATTACCAGAGCAGTGTACTACTGATGTTTTGCAATATCATTCTGAATATGTAATATTTTATAGTTAAATGACTGAAAGAGCACATTATCAAAAAATGTGCTCTAATAATACAACTAATACAACTGCATACATCGCTACTGTGGAGGTAGTGCTTTCGCAGCTCCCATTACTATTTCCATTTCCTCATAATGCAATAAAAGGAGTAGAGTGAATAATTGATTAATCATTGCCTTAACAAGACTATGAAATTACAGTGCTCCTTGGAAAGATTTCCTTTGCTGTAATAAGACAGCTTGGTTAATGTTTTACAGAGGCACCGACGTTGGCTGCTGTGCAATAATGTATGAGGAGCAGGAAGGAGGCTCAAAGGAAGCAAGTTCAAAAGGAGACAAACAGAGACAAACAGGTCTGTGTTTGCCAGTCGCTCTGCTCAACTAGGGAGGAGGACTGCTGCAGGAGAACCAACACACACACACACACACACACACACACTCCCAGTCACATAGTGAAGGGTGACCTGGTTGTTCTCTTGCACAAAGTCACACACAAAAATTCACACATCTTCACGATGAAAGAGTCTGCATCTGTGTGTTCATGCATAGTTGAATGCATCAGTGTCAGTGCCAAGGTGTAGGCCATTGTTCAAACAAGCTTCTGTCAGCCCCCCCGGCATATGAAGATACCGGCGGGGTGGATGGAGGGGAAGAGAAAGAGAACAGGGTATGAGGGAAGGAAAAAAAAGGATAATTGAAGGAGAAGGATTAGACAGCTGTTTACCGCCATCTCTATAGGCCAGCAACAGTCAAAGCTAAGGAGTTTGTCAGCCTTTGGTGGTACTATCGTTTACTCTTCATCTCTGCCGTTTTTCTTTCTCACTCTCTTTCTACCTCTCCATCAATTTGTTGCTGTTTCATCCCAATCTACATGACAACACAATCTTAGGGTCTCAGGAATTCTGAAAAGTTGGGAAGAAACCAGAACAGAAAAGTTACAGTTACAATGTCTCATCAGCACTTCTCTCTCAGTGCGATGCTGTGATAGATATTATGTCAGGTGAGATGAATAACAGTTTATTTGCGAGTAAAGAAAATTGATCGGCAATTTTTACAAGCAAAAATTCTCAATCATGATAAATTATGACAACTCAACCTTTGTACTTGTAATCTACCATTCTCTTTTTTTTGAAATTCTGAATACAGAATTTCAAAAAAAATCTGTATTCAGTGAAATTTCCTCGCTCCTAAGTAATTGAGAAAATAATCAGCACATTAATCAATAATGAAAATAATTGTTAGATGCAATTTTATTTGAGTTTTAGACAATATTAACCGATCCTTTCAATCAATACTTCAGTCAGTATCTTCATTAAAGATTAAAGATGAACTGAAAAAAAAACTTGACATTTTGATGTATTTCATTCAACCTCAGGCCCTGTATTATAGTATATAGTATATTTTTGATTTCTTTTTACATTTCTTGATGTACCATTCTGGTTCACAGTTTGATGTGATTGATGAGTTAACATGATTAATCAGTGTTACCGAGTTCACTTTCGCAACGTTAACTCTACTTGGACAAACATTGTTAAAGTATTAGTTTGTAATGTGAAATGGACAAAAAGGAAGAGCGGAAGAGACGTTCTTTTCATAAACACAGCGCTTACACTATATTGCCAAAAGTATTTGCTCACCCATCCAAATAATCAGAATCAGGTGTTCCAATCACTTCCATGGCCACAGGAGTATAAAATCAAGCACCTAGGCATGCAGACTGCTTTTACAAACATTTGTGACAGAATGGGTCGCTTTCAGGAGCTCAGCGAATTCCAGCGTGGAACTGTGATAGGATGCCACCTGTGCAGCAAATCCAGTAGTGAAATTTCCTCGCTCCTAAATATACCACAGTCAACTGTCTGCTGTATTATAAGAACGTGGAAGTGTTTGGGAACGACAGCAACTCAGCCACGAAGTGGTAGGCCACGTAAACTGATGGAGCGGGGTCAGTGGATGCTGAGGCGCATAGTGCAAAGAGGTCAGCAACTTTCTGCAGAGTCAATCGTTACAGACCTCTAAGCTTCATGTGGCCTTCAGATTAGTTCAAGAACAGTGCACAGAGAGCTTCATAGAATGGGTTTCCATGGCCGAGCAGCTGCATCCAAGCCATACATCACCAAGTGTAATGCAAAGCGTCGGATGCAATGGTGTAAAGCACGCCAGCACTGGACTCTAGAGCAGTGGAGACGTGTTCTCTGGAGTGACGAATCATGCTTCTCCATCTGGCAATCTGATGGATGAGTCTGGGTTTGGTGGTTGCCAGGAGAAAGATACTTGTCAGACTGCATTGTTACAAGTGTAAAGTTTGGTGGAGGGGGGATTATGGTGTGGGGTTGTTTTTCAGGAGCTGGGCTTGGCCCCTTAGTTCCAGTGAAAGGAACTCTGAATGCCTCAGCATACCAAGACATTTTGGACAATTCCATGCTCCCAACTTTGTGGGAACAGTTTGGAGCTGGCCCCTTCCTCTTCCAACATGACTGTGCATCAGTGTACAAAGCAAGGTCCATAAAGACATGGATGACAGAGTCTGCTGTGGATGAACTTGACTGGCCTGCACAGAGTCCTGATCTCAACCCGATGGAACACCTTTGGGATGAATTAGAGCAGAGACTGAGAGCCAGGCCTTCTTGTTCAACATCAGTGTGTGACCTCACAAATACGCTTCTTGAAGAATGGTCAAAAATTCCCAGAAACACACTCCTAAACCTTGTGGACAGCCTTCCTAGAAGAGTTGAAGCTCTTATAGCTGCAAAGGGTGGACCGACGTCATATTGAACCCTGTGGATTAGGAATGGGATGTCACTGAAGTTGATATGAGTGTCAAGGCAGATGAGCAAATACTTTTGCAAATATTGTGTATTCGAGCTAATGTGTTGTCGCTCTGATTTTAGCAATGTCTGGAGACTGAGATATCATATATGTAAAGTCAGGAGTATTAAACTATGCATTCATAGTTTTTACATATATAACTGTACAGAGCTGAGTGTTTTGATGCAGGAGAATACAGAGGATACACTGAGACATCTAAAAAAAGCATGTTGCTTCTCTCTCTGCACAGAAAAAGCTTAACCTTATCCACATCCTTTTGAACAGCAATCAGCGAACAAGTCAAAACATACACACAAACCCTGCAGACAGCTCCGCATTTTCCCAACTGATTTTCAAAGGCTCTGCATCCATTCTGCGTTTGCTCTCTGCTCGCTCCCTGACTGCTCTTTCATCATCCACCCATCATCTGAAAAGCATCTTAAATGATTATGTTTTAGCTTCTCCCTTTTTTTTTGTCATTCTTAATCTCGCCTTCATGGCGACAAAGGTGAATCATGAAAGCCTTTTTTTGTTTTAGATTTGTGTCATTTTCACTGCATAAGCTCTGCCACTCTGTGCCTCGGCACTTGTCGGGGAATTCGATATGTAACGCAACATGATTTTTGCTGTTGCTGTACGAGCTGGCTTCTCTTGAAGTAAAGAGACATACAGAGAGAAAGAGGAGGAGAGGGGGAGACAGGATTTGACTCAGGAGATTTTGCTCTCAAATCATCCAGTTGTTTTTTTGTTGTTCGTTTTTGAAAGTGCAATTAGGGCAATGGCTAAGTGTTCTCCTCTGTCTATTAATCCTCAACAATTAACGCCTGTGGTTCCATGAAACGTATTGGCAACTTTCTTAAAGTGAGATTAATTTGGCAGACAGGCTGAGTGGTTCTTTGTGGAACTGGTTATCTTTCCTTAGCATATGGGCATAAGCTCTCCAAGCCTGGTGGAACAAAGAGTGTGTGAGTGTAGAGAGAGTGTGATGCAATGTAGGTCATTTGGATGGTGTGAACATCACAACGCATTGAGATTGCTTTTCTTGATTGCTTGCAAAATTGGCCCGCAAGAAAAAAAGAATGATATTATGTATTTTACAAGTCAGTGCATTAACATAAAATTGATTTTCCTCTATATGCCCATTTGTGACCGACCAAACATTCCATCCTTCTACTTTTAGCTCTCTGTCTGGCCGGATTGTTGGAGGTGTCTGGTGGTTCTTCACCCTCATCATCATCTCATCCTATACTGCCAACCTGGCTGCCTTCCTGACAGTAGAGAGGATGGTGTCTCCTATAGAGAGCGCCGAGGATTTGGCCAAGCAGACGGAGATTGCCTATGGAACGCTGGATGCCGGCTCTACCAAAGAGTTCTTCAGGGTAAGGAAAAAACATTACTAAAAAAAATCATCCAAATGATCAAACTTTTGCCTCCATTATGGATACATCACATTTCCTGCAACTGCCTCACAATAATGTCCACCCTGTGGAACGGAGTTACGCCAGTTGACTGCTTTTAATTTGAAGTTGCAGTGGTAGGGAATGTTGGATTTGCATTAAAGCGGACCTATTGTGTATCTGTGATTTTCCATTCTCCTTTAGCGTTTTTTCCTTTCATTTTGGTGCGAGTGAAAGTTCTGAAAAGTCCACACAGTTACTCAGTTACTCTCCCCCTCAGAAACACTGCTCCTGAACTGCTTAACACTTGCTGTTTTCTTCCATAACATGATGATGTCACCAAGTGCATAAAAGTGCATAAAGGCATAAAACCTGCCTAGCTGCTAGTTAGACGTGCAGGTATGAGAAAAGAAAGGATTTCTCAAACATTTAAGCACGTAAACAAGAACTCAAAAAACGTAATAGTGAGTGTAGTCCCACTCTACTGTGTCTACTAAGTATGCACTTGAATATCTGCATGATTGTTCCTATTTTAATTTTGCAACAGTGTAATGACATCGATGAGAAAAAAATACACTGACACACTCTTGCTGTCTGTCTGCCCATCTCTTTTTAATGATTCTGGCTGTCAGAGGTCGAAGATCGCCGTGTTTGAAAAGATGTGGTCTTACATGAAGGCGGCTGACCCATCCGTGTTTGTCAAGACCACAGATGAGGGTGTGATAAGAGTTAGGAAGTCCAAAGGCAAGTATGCCTACCTGTTGGAGTCCACAATGAACGAGTACATAGAGCAGAGGAAGCCTTGCGACACCATGAAGGTGGGAGGAAACCTGGACTCTAAAGGTTATGGCATCGCCACGCCCAAGGGCTCCCCCCTCAGGTAATCCCCTGCCACTGCAGCATGGCTAAATAAAAGTCCCAAGTGCAGTTTCATCATTTGTCATCTACTGATTTGTCCACAAGCTCAATTTGAACTCATTAATTCATGCATCTTTTTCTAACAATACAAAATATCTGTAATATGCAAGTTTTTCTTTGAATTCATTCTAATCACATGTGGGATGCACAACGTTCATTTCCTCATTAAACATTTTCCTTTTTTTGCACACTGTCAAAAAAGACATGCAAGTTCATATTGCCCACTGTCATCACTGAAGACACTTTGGGTGTCCATATGTATGTATACAGCTAGCCTATTAAAAACTGTGAACGCAAGCAAAAGTGTAAAGTAGGATCACAAGTCCTCTTCCTGCTGCCCTCTAATTGCATTCCAAGCCTTCCTCATGAGCATTTGTGGTAGCTGGTTTCACATCCGCTTTGAAACTGAAGCACCTCCTCAAACACAGAAAGCGTTCATACAAAATGCAAATGCACCTCTCACCAACCAGCAGGGCCCTAGAAAGCAGGATTACAGTTTAAAAGGAAAACATCCCATTTGGCTACTTTTCTACTTATGCCAAAGCTCACACCTTGAATGTGAAGTCAGCAGATTTTAACTTATACTTGCCACATTCAATATGATAATTGATGCAGTGGATAATTCATATTGGATGTACTTTTTTGCCATTGGTGCCAGCAGTTGTCTTTTCATACTGTATTAACACCCTTAACCAACTTTTCATTCACATTTTTCTTGGAACTACAGAGAGAGAGAGAGAGAGAGCTGGTGGCATCTGAGGCTTTTAATCTATATCTAATAGGCCTCATTCATTTTAATGAAAGGAGCCATATGGGGAGATTTCATTCAGACTTGCTGAGGATTCATTCGGGTCTCCACCTTGGTTGACAGCCAAAGGTCAGAATACTGAAACTAGAAGTGTTACCTATGTCTTACTCAGAGGCTCTATTTAAATCCAATTTACAATATGTTAGAGACAAAACGACTCATTTCATTAAATTGGTCCACACCTACAATGTAGCAGGATTCTGTGTTGAACTGCTAAGGATGGCCCCATTATCTCTCTCTCTCACTCTCTCACTCTCTCTTCTTGTAACTCATTAACAGTGTTATTCTCTGGCCATTCGCAGATGTCTGATATTGGGTCACATCAAAGTCAAAGTCAAAGTCAGCTTTATTGTCAATTCTGCAGCATGTACAGGATGTACAGAGGATTGAAATCAAATCACATCAACAAATAACAGATATTCTTAACAAAATGTGTTATATTAAAGAAATGAAATTGTAAATAATTCAAATATTTATGGTTGGAGAAGAAATTGTGCTGCACCCATGGGATCAGATATTAGTGAATGTCTAGTGAATTCAAAGAGTTGAGTTCGATCAGACCTGCAATGCATTATAATGTATCAGTTTGCACAGAGCACTGAATATTAAGAATGCACTGATTCAGCGTTTTCTCTCCATGGTAAATTGGATTCTTCAATCTGCTGAAGACCAGTACAGATCTGATAACAGTGTTTTTTTTTCTAAATTACTTAGCCTTGCTACTATAATCTGAACTGAGGACAGACACCCTATCAAGTTATTTTTTCTACTATGAGACTATTGGTGAAAGTGTACAGATACAGGCCACACAATGAGTGCAAATGTCACTCTGTCCATTTCAAAGCAACTTCCTGACAAAAAGTATGGAAAAAGGACAACATCACATCCATTCATAACTGGGATATCGCAGTGCAGGTCTAATTGAAAGTAGCACTTTGAGAATAAAGATACTAAAATTACATTATTCTTCATTTCACAGGATTTACTGATGGCCTGTCTTCAAATTACACTCTGTGATCAGTCTGTGAAATGTTCATTTCTTACATTTATGACGTCCAGCCACCCCCATATGCCTGCCTGTCTACCCCATCCCACCTAACATGCTGTACACTAGCCTCCCCGACATCTGCTCACCTCGAACCAACTGACCAAACTAACGAAAGACCTCCGGGTCTCCATGTCCACACACTTTGACTTCTTTTTCTGTGCCCATTCACTGAGAAAGAATTCAGAGGTTTTACCAGCTCTCTGAGGAGACTTGTGTTCCCTACAGCTGTGTTGTGTACTTCAAGGTCGGGGACAAAGCCTCCCACGCATCCACTGGGAAGAAAGGGCAGAATATCACCAAACTAAATTGATTCTGCACCAAAGAATTGACACTGATTGGAGAGGGAAAACAAAAAACAGGCAAAAATCTGTCATTATGCAAATGTTGATCACTGATTATGCCTTTCTGTGATTCACGGATGGAGAGAGTCTTTGTCCGTGGCGTCAGCTATAGGAAATGCGCTCACTGGAGAGAGGAGAGAGGGAGCACTCCTCAGGGAGATGCTTTGGATGAGCTGGTTAATATAGATTCACAGTCAGGACTGTCTATAGATGGTCACACTGTTTCCTTTCAGTCTTGTTTATAAAATAGACTTGTTGTGGAATTGAACCTGACAGTTAAAACATTGAAAGCATATGTCTGCATTTGTCTCTGCTGATAGCTTCAAATTAATCAACATAAGCTGAATATGGGTTGAATATTGATAGGTTGGTTACCATAGCAATCTGTATGCTCGTGCCACTGAAAGGAAATTACCATCTGCAGACAGACTTCCACATCCAATGCGTCTCCATTATATAGGGTCTGCTCTGCCTCTTTCTGAGGCCCCTGCCCTTGGTAAAACCTGACTCTACTATTGTTGTATGGGCAGTCAGCATTTCAGCCCATTGCAGAACTGACTAACATGTGCATCTAAAGCCAGCGCTCCTGCTTCATGTATGAGTAGCTATAAGCAGGAGCTTCTAATAGTAAGTCGATGTTGTCATGATCACCACCACCATGCGACCAATCTCTTTATATCTGTCCCATAGAGTTGTTTCCTAATTGCTATCATTTTACATTATTTTCAAGAAACCCAGTAAACCTGGCAGTATTAAAACTGAACGAGCAGGGCCTCTTGGACAAATTGAAAAACAAGTGGTGGTACGACAAGGGAGAGTGCGGCAGCGGGGGCGGGGACTCCAAGGTCAGAGCCAGTTTGATAAACCCTGCGGGTAACTCACCTCCACTAGGAGTGGAGGGGTGTTTGTGGGGAGGGAGGGTAACCGGCAGGCTCACACTGCATGGCCACTCCGGCAACACTTAATATCTCTAGTGTGGCAAAGGACAAGGAAAAAGTGCCAAGAGGTGAGGCTTATTCAGTCTCCAGAGGCTGAATTAGAAAGTCACAGAGATGAACATTTTGTCCCATCTCCCCTGCTTAAACAAAATGAACACTGACAATTTGAAATTGATCAGCATGTTGTAATTAAACCAGCTGCATCCCTGGTGCTTGATAACATCTAAGAGCCCCTGCAGGCTTTGGAATTAGTTATAGTCATTAACTTTGGCCACCTTTACTTTTGACAAAAGATAAAATTGAGACACCCGTGTTGCATAAGTGAGGGTAAGCAGTGTGCCGGTTACCCAAAGTGATATAGTAATACACATCTACTTCCTCAGGGAGCAAGCCAACCAAGCTAGATGGAGTATTAATGCATATCACTTTGACTCTGATATTTCTAATGATGTTTATGCTTTATGTATGTGAGTGCGTCCGTGTGTGAAAAGTTGCTATTTTTTACCTTTAAGCAAGCTCAAGCAATAACGTTTGTGTATGAATTTGCTGTCTTTGAATGAATAACATAAAATAACATGGTATATAATATGTTATTTATGTTATTTCCTTATGGTTGGAAGAATCCCAGTAAACCTAGCGGTGTTGAAACTCAATGAGCAAGCCGTCTTAGACAAACTGAAAAACAAATGGTGGTACGATAAAGGGGAGTGTGGCAACAAGGACTCCGGAAGAAAGGTCAGTCTCCAAACTCAAATCTGTCACCTCACAGCACCTCCCAGCACAACCCTGCCCTGATCCTAGACCAGCTCCCAAGCCCAGCCCTCATCAGTCTCTATTATACTAAAGCAATACTCCCTATGTGGTTCTAGCAGTATTGATGTATCGGCCCGAACATAAGACAAACTCCAAATTTGTTTTTGAATAACTTTTAAGGATAAGAAACAATGACTGTAAGAATACACTGTATTTAAAATAATTTTATGTATTACATGTTTAAAAAATAAAGATACAGTAAATATTAAAAAATAACATTTTTTTACTTATTTTTGTAGCAAAATACTATATTGGTGAATTAATTGAGATGGAACATCAGTGCATCATTATACGAAAATAATTTGGTCAAATCACTTTGGTCTTGGCTTTAATCAATAAAAATAATCTGTATTGCAATTGGAATCTGCTGCAACTACTGCTGTTGTCAGTAAAGTTATTGTGCTACTGTCACTACTACTGTTTATACTTTAAAAATGTTCACAATGTTTTTGCACTGGCAGCAGAAAACTTAAATTAAACTTGACTAGCATTATATGGGTGTCCGATTATATGGTAAATGTGGTACATTGAAATGAAACTTGTTCTTGCATCAGCACTGATTGAACATCCTCATAATAAGTGTTAAAATTCTCTTTTTGAGATAGCTCATGTAACTTAATCTGAACAGCAGGCACAGTGGCCACTGTCAATGAAAAAAGCAGAGTAACAGTAGTAGAAACAGCAGGACATGACTCAATTGATATCAATTATACAGCAAAAATGTACCTGGGATTTGCTAACATCAGACTTCCAAATTTCTAAATATGTAGTCTTATATTTGGGCCGGTACTCTGGTGGAACTCTGTCTATTTTTTCCCACTAAGTTTGTGTTGTCCAAAACTTAATGTTTCAGCGTGTGAATAAATATTGTGTGGTGGATGAGTTAGCATTGTTACAATGGTTTGTTATATGTATAAATGTAACAACAACAGTTAAATTCTAAGTGTATTCCACTTCCAATCCTCTTTAAATATATTCACAACCCCAAACACACACACATAACCAGATCAAGTGTGAAGATAACCTTGAGTTTGTACTGTAGATTGAATATGAATTTGCAAATCCTTCCCAAGGAGAAAGAATAAGAAAAGTAAACAACAAGGTTGTGAGGGAAACCCTTCTTGAACATGTTGAGGTGTAACCTTTGACCTTGACCCTAATTTTCTCACTGTAGTGGTTGTATGTGGGGATTTAAACCCTGTCAAACTACCAGATTGACCCCTGAGTAGCAGTAGTCTGCCACTGTGCATGCATGTAGCCACAGTTTTATGCCATCTACTGTTTCAAGAAGTAGTTCTCCCTGACAGAAAAGCTTTTTGCTTTTTAGCTCAGGCACCTCTGTCTGTGTTTGTCAGCTTGCCCTCTGATCCTGTCTCTACACTACAAGTATCAAAAATGTTTTCTTGCTATCCCTTGCTCATATTTTGATAGCTCAGAAGTGTCAAACCATGTGCCGTGACGGGCTGAGCGCCCAGGGAAAGCATCAATTTTACCTTAGCTATACTCAAAGCAAGAGTTCATTTTTAAAGAGAGATTCAGTTGAACACACAGTACAGTTTATATTTAAAATTTAAATCCTTCTAAAGTCAAGAGCACCAATGCTTATTTGCTTTCTTGCAGAATATTAGAAGATTGATAATATGTAGCTAGGCATCGATCTTCTCTTCTAACTCTTAGCAAGAAGTAAATAAGCAATTCTTTAATATTTAGGGCACTCACAACCTGAATATGTGACATTTTTTATTTGCAGTATTTTTCTTAAATGTCTCCCAAACTCTATAAACCAACAGTTAATAGCTGGGTGAAGAGGTAAAACACTTCATCAGTAGCTTCTATCTTTGTTGGGTTTTAATGCACTGAGACAAACACATACCCTTGTTTATTCTAACAGGTTTCTTAGGTTTGGGCATCTTGAACCAACTTCAGGATGCTTTGCAAATACAGCTCTGGCAGTTAAACATAAATTCAGTTGAAGAGAAGGATATGGTCTTTGTCTGTGTTTGAAAAAAAACTATGGGTTATTTACATAACCCCTGTTCTGTGAGTAATATAAGTGACATTTCTCACTACGGGATGCACACCCCTGCTGCAGCCTTCAGGCGGGCGCTAGAGCGTCTACGCCAAGGGGAGCATCCATGCTGAGCAGAGAGTAAAACAGCACGCACTGTGCATTTTCTCTCGATGCGAACAGATCCACTGCGACCCGTATACTGGCGTGCCCCTGGACAACAGGTCAGCACCTGTGTTCAGGGCCCCCGGGACGTGCGTCGCTCTCAAAGAGAGGAGACGACCACAGCTCCACAGGATCAGTTTGCGTGCCAGCATGTGTAAATTATGGGAGCGCAACTCCCCTTGACGGTTGATGTACAGCACTGTCGTTATATTGTCCGTCCTCACGAGGACATGATGACCCATGAGAGACGGGAGGAAATGTTTCAGGGAGAGGAACACCGCTGAAAGTTCCAGGAAATTTATGTGAGACCACTGGAGGTCCACACTCCAGCACAGATCGGCCCTCGTGGATCCCGCCCCAGCCTGTCAGGCTAGCATCCGTCGTGACCACCTTCCTGGACAGGACGGAGCCCATGGGCACCCCCTGTGTCAGAACGGGGCACTGGCTCACCCTGGTGTGACCAACACTTTCCACATGCCGTGACGCATGGGATCCAGCCCGCATGAGGCCACCCAAAGCTTGAATTCCCTCCTGTGGAAGGGAGATGGACAATGACGATCGCAGACGCCATCAGTCCGAGTAACCGAAGGCATAATCTGAATGGAACAGACCTGCCCAGATGAAAAAGCGTGTGACGTGTCCCAAAAGCTTTCACTCGTTCTGCCGAGAGGTGCACTGTGAAAGTCACTCAGTCCAGGAATAATCCCAGAAAGATTATTTCCTGTGTCGGAGACAACATGCTCTTTTCCGCATTTATCACAAAACCCAAATCGAGCAGGTGCCGTGTGAGAATATGCGTGTGCGCCCTGGCTTCCTGCTCCGATTGTGCCAAAAGTAACCAAACCAACAGCAGGTGTTGCTTATTGTGACAAGTTTGGCTGACTTTATTAGCTGCGCCCTCAGCCCTTGGCCTGGATGCGACAGCAGAACACAATTTATTTTTTTTATGAAACCTTGTGTGTGCGTGCTTGTGGACATGAGAGAGGGGCAACGGCTGAACCCTGGAAATAAATACCCTCATCAAACAGGGAGAACGAGGAACATCCAGCTGCATCACCAGTGAAGAGAGGGGCAGTCAGGCTGCTCTCTTCTTCTTCCTGACCTGGTTGCTGTCAGCTGCCAGTGGAGCTGCAGCCGCGGCTGAGGGTTTTTTGGACCAGCCGGGCCGACCTATCGGGGCAGGCAGGGCGGGCTGGAGCCTCATCTGTTTCGGGACTTTAAACTGCAAAACTCGCGAAGCAGCCTGTACGAAGGTCTTACACTGCGCAGGTGGAGAAGGAGCTGTGGGCCTGCGAGAAAGGCAGAGCTGGAGAGCTTCATCCTCCTTCTTCTTAGCTTCGCACCGCCATTGCATTGAGGCTAACGCGGAACTGAAGATCCCCTCCGGGACAATGCGCATGTCCAGGATTTCCTCATTCTCTCTGTCTGACAGGTTGGCGAGGTTGAGCCACCGCGCTCGTTCCTGCAGAACCATGGTCCCAAGTGCTTTTCCCGTGGCCTGGACCGCACAGCGTTGGACATGGAGACACAGGTCGGTCGGTTGTCCCACGTGGCTGGGTCCTGAGTCTGCACAGCTAACCCTAACCCTAACCCTAAGCCGTGAGCAGGGAGGGACATTGAGCACTCTGGTCGAGAGTGCAGCTGCCTTGTACGCCTTTTCAGTCACAGCTGACACACAGGTCCGACTTGGACGGCAGGCTGGGGCTCCGGGAGGACACCGCTGACAGGACAGGCGGGGGTGAAGGTGCACCGCAACGAGTGGCTCCATGCGGAGCAGACCCAAGCTCTCCATCGCCTCACAGTCGAGGGACGAGGCTTTGGGAATCGGGCTCCTGCTGCTGTAAGGGCGGTCTCTCCACGAGCGCGCAACCTCATCAAGCAGCTCTGGAAAGACGGGGAGACATTGCTTGGTCGCGCTCTGAGCCAGGAGCAATTTCTTCCTCTCGTAGCGGGATCTGGTGGACTCAGCTACGACAGTGGGCCAGCAGATTCCCAGCCGGGCAGCAGAACGTTTGCACACGTCGAGCATGTCCAGGCTGGGGAGGGGAGAAGCTGGTGTGCTTTCCCCAATCTGGAGAGGCGACGGAGGCAACGAGCTGTGCAGCCTGGGCCGGAGTGGTGAAAACATCGTCCTCGTCATCATCCTCTGATATGAGTTCCAAGGCGGCATCTTCATCATCCTCATACTCCAGTTCAAGGACATCTTCCTCATGCGGGGGATCCGCGGCTAGGTCAGGCTGGGAGCCCCAGCTGGCGCTAGCCTCCGGTGTCGCCACCACAGTGAACACCATCTCCTCTCCGGCTTCGACAGTGGTGTCATCGGGAGGGAGAAATGGGTCAAGTCCAGACAAGCTAACCTGGTGAGCTAGCTGTCTGTGGAGACTTTTGGTGGTGAACACCGCACAGTGTTGACAGGAGCCAGGGACGTCGATAGCTAGCCAGGCGTGTTCCAGCCCCGGGCAGCTCGAGCAGACCTGGTGTGGATCTTTGCTCGAAATCTTGTTCCCACAGTGACAGGGACGGGCCCCGGAGTCTCCGAGCCCTCCGGTGTGAGGGGTTCTAGCTTCCATTCCTAGCTAGCTGGTGTGCGTGCAGGAAATTGAGGCAGTTAGCACGGTTTGCACTGTGAGGAAAATGAGAAACAACTGGTGTGTTGACGCTCGGTGCTTAGGCTCCGTGGTGAGGCATCAAGGAAAGTGTTGACCAGGCTGTGGAGGACAAGGAAAGCACTGAATTCAATCTGGTGTGACCGACGAAGCAGAAAAAATGTCCAAGGCTAGTAGCGCCCGGTGACAGAAGCCGAAAAGATCCGTCTGTGGGCAGTTTAGCTAGTTAGCCCTGGGTGCGAGATATGCTCCGAGTGAGAAGAGGTGTTTCATCCCATAGTGAGACATTGAGCGAAATATTATGAAAGAGAACCTGCAAAGTCCTGTCCTCCATGGCACATATATTGACATGGTATAAAAGCATCCTATACATTATGTAATGCTACTAAATGACAGTGTGTGTCTCAGTAATATTTGGCCAAAATGTAAACTAAATATTTTCAAATGTAAATATGCCTTCAGGGATAAATGCCATACATCTATAGTATATAACTGAATTAATCAATAAAAGCTTGAATGTAGAGTTAAATTAGAGACATGATATTGTGTATATCATTTTAACAGAGCTAGAGTATAGCTTTTAGGTTGACTAAGTCTCAACGATTCAATTTCATTACAGACTATAAATAGGCATACATGTAAATAAATGCCATTGCGATAGAGTATAATAACCTGTAACACAGACCTATGTCTAATGAAAGACTTGTTTGTGCTGTTGCTGCATGAATGCATGTGTTGTGAGGTTCTAAACACACTTTACATGTCCCCTAACGAAATGCAATCTTGAGAAAACAGTCATGTGTTGAGTATGTGGACTGAAAGGGTTAATGAGTTATGTTAATGAGCATTGTTTATAAATCCTCAAAAAAAAAAACATCAGTGTCTATTTTCATTATCTGGGGCCTGTCTGTCAAAGTGAATTCAATACAGTTAGACTTTTAAATAGGTCTCAATAATATAGCTGACATTTTGATATGCCAAGTAGTCTGGAGCAGGGGAAAACATGTTTGTTTTTCTAATATTGCTTGATTTGATATGGAAAGGAGTGCTGCAGGAGCACGATTTGTTCAATTCAGAAAACAATATGACAAAGGTCTGTGACCGACGGGTAGCTTGAATAAATGACTGGGAGCTAATTTTCAGTGTCAAGGCATTCTTCCTTTTTTTAAATTAAATGGTCTGATCTCCGCTCATCATTAGTGCGCTGTCAGAATACTTTTTTGAGTGCTATTTATATGACAGTGTCATCATGAAGTCACCCCACATTCTCTTCTCCCGCAATGAGTGAACAGATCAGCAGTGTGCATTTAAATAAAGAACGTCAATGCAAACAGCCAATTTTATCTTTTATCTTTTCCAACTACCTACTCTATTTTTGTCAAAAAGACATATTTTATATCCAGTTATTACATTATAACTCATAAATTGTCTTAGGAGCAATAAAGCAAAGTCATTATACCAGCTTGTACAGAGTGACTCTCAGCTCTTTAGTATCTGTCATTTTAACATGAATATAGTATTTTGTCCCTATTTTTATGAAATTGAAACGCTAGAGTTGTCTTACTTTGTAAGACAGGCCTCTAAAATGTGTTTTTGGGTTTTTTTTTGATGATGATTTTTTGTTTTTGAGTTATGTGTGTGTCTTTGGTCTTTGACTATAAATGTTCTTTACTGAACTGTGTGTTGTCTCTTTGTGTGCCTAAGTGTGTATGAGTTTGAGAGTGTAAATGTAAATGTGTATAAAGTGTGTCTCTTAATGCTGTAATGCATTTGATTCCATGCACTTTTGTAAAACAAATTTTTTGTTACATATGTGTGCTTCTGTTTTTGGTCCTTTGTGTGTGTTTGCGTGTGTGGGCACGTGTGTGTGTAGAGCTATAGAGTATTTCATCACTTATGCGCCTCACTGTCTGGCTCTGCCCTTCCCTTCCCTTCAGGACAAGACAAGTGCTCTGAGCCTCAGCAATGTGGCAGGAGTCTTCTACATCCTGATAGGCGGCCTGGGCCTGGCCATGCTGGTGGCGCTGGTGGAGTTCTGCTACAAGTCCCGGACTGAGTCGCGCCGAATGAAGGTGTCCACTGCGCGAGCCGCTGCCGCTTCAGCCGCTCAGGCCTTTCACTGCTCAGCCTTAGACAGTGGTGCTAGCGCCCCCTACACAGAGCTGCAGAGCTATGGCCTGTACGCTAACAACACTGTTAAGATATAAGGGCAGAGCACAGCCACGGGGTAGGAAAATGCTGTGATTCAAACCATGATGATGATGATGATGATGATGATGATGACATCCGCCTCCTCACCCTCCCACCCATCTAACCGTGATCACAGTAGGGCCTCTTACGGCTTTCACCGCAGTGCCAACGCTGTCCTGTACCTCTCTCTACCTCTGCCGCTACGTCGCTCAGCCTTTACGTCACTGATCTCCTGCAGTGTTGTTCAATCACTTGATTCTAAAATTGCCTTTATGCCTGTTTTTCTTCACCATTTGAAAGTTGCCATTTTAGCATAGTAGCTGAACAACTATTTTCCCTGAGTTGTTTGGGTTGTTAGCATATGGCATCTTAAGTATAGTTTGTCTTTACATTTACCTTTGACACTCAACCCTTTAAACTGCATTATATTGACTATATGTTTATATAAATCTATCAGTTACTTTCAAAGCTGCAGTCGGTAATGCAGTTGGTAATTTATGATACAAAAATTTGAATCTTGATTCATATTTGATCAGCGCTGCCTAGCCTGGCAGTTTGATTGGAGTTTGCATGCTTCATGAGCTGTGATTGACTGCTCAGCCCTGATTGGTTGTTTTCCTTCAGACATGAAATCTTTCAGATGCCATTAGGAGCACAACAATACACAGAGGACCATGTTTTTTTCACAGATTATCTGTATCATGCACTACTGACAGGATACAGAGACAGCTTTATAAAAAAAAAATAACTTACTGCAGCTTTAACAGTGGCTCAATATAAGCCCAGTAGTTAAATACACATTGGCTTTCAGCTTAATTTTTTTAATTTTAGTTAAATCCCACCAGCACACACGTTATAATAATCTCGTTGCACATATTCACAAATGAAAAAAAAAAAACTTTCAGCACAGGTGTAAAGGCAATTTGAATTACAGTGGTACATCTATCTACGTCTGTCGCTCTGAGCAAGTCGCTCCCCTGCTCCTCCTTCTCCTCTTTTTGCTGATTGTCTCGCAAATGCAGGGCCCATTGTGGTGAACATTCTTTTATATGTATACCATAAGGCAGGCCTGGTTGCAGCTCACATGTGTTCCATCATTGCTTTAACCTAGAACAGTCTAACTCCAATTGTTGTATGTTGACAAATCTGAGAGTAAGGACTTGTTGCTTGTAACACTTCATTGGGAGATGTGAGGTCTCTTCTCCGTCAGCAGCAATATCGTAGCTGTTAGTCAGCTTCGTGGACCAATCTGCAACAAAACAACCTTTGATTCATTCTTCCAACATCAAAGCTACCTCACTGATGTACTCTTCATGTAAACAGCGATGAAACGAGGCAGGGGGCAAGACAAGGAGTGATCTTCTACACAAATCTCTTATGCTTTAATCAGCCCACGACGAGGCACCTGATCAGTATGCTGATGAGATTGGCGAGCAGCCTATTAGTGTGGCAATGCCTTTATGCTGTTTGACTTGAAAGAAACAACAACGGCGTTCCAATTACGGGCCGGTGTATTTCTCCAGTCTCCATGCAGCATTCATCGGACGCTTCACTTGCTAATCAGCTAGTGGATGCAGACAGACACCAGAGAAGCATTCAAACACACACACGTGTACCATACATCATTACAGATGGCATTTAAGCCCAGTGGCTTTTATTGCTCCACACCAGAGAATGGAACTATTAAACCAATGAGTGAAACCTCTGCTCCCTTCTCTCTGCTTCTCCTGTTACAAAGTAAGACACTGATGCACATCAGCCAGCACATCAGTCAGTCAATTTTAGAGGATGAAAACTAGCAAACGTATGACTCTTAACAGCTCATTGAATTTGTTGGCTTGCCAGATAGTGACATGAACAGCTGCTTATGCGCGTATATTGAGTTATTATATAATCATGATATAATGCATACATGCATGTACATTTGAAATCTGGCGTGACTAAGTGCAACCCCTCTTTTTGTTTCTGACAGCAATCCATCAACGACGCCATGCGCTGCTCCACCCTGACCAGGATGAGCGGCAACGGAAGTGGCGGAGAGAACGGACGAATCCTCACTCACGACTTCCCCAAGACCGTTCAGACGCTGCCCTGCATGAGCCACACCGCCAGCATGGGACTGGGTGCCTCCGGCATGTGATCATCACGTGACCGTGCTGGCGGCGAGGAATAGGCAGGGCGGACCAAAAGAAGAGCACAAGACTCTGTAATGACCTCAAAAATCATGGCCGTCTGGTTTGACCCATCTATCCTCCTGTTGTTCCAAATCGAACATGAACTTGACCTACTGCCAAATGCACTCTCAAAGCCGCTCCTTACAAACTACAAACATGAGAATCGCAACTTTTTTTTTAATAAGGGGATGTTTGAAAAAGAGATGAAACAAAAGACGGGAAATGTGCTGCAATAAAGAAGCCGTCAATGGGGCGTGTTTTGGGATTTTTTTTTACAGTGTTCATTTGTGTGGGGAAAAAAAAGAACTTCATTCTTCAGTGTGCCGCCTCCGCTGTGCCATCTCGACGGAGCTGTTGACATTAGTCTGTGTGTGCAATATCTCCACCTCCACTGCTGACCTTCATACTACCTAGCTGCTTTCGGACGGCCAATGGGATGCGTCTTTGCACAGATGTGATGCAGGAGAGCACAAATGTGAGGATTTGACGTTTTGGGACATTGCTGCTCTCTTTCACACCCACGTTCACACGCCATTTTGGAAAGGACAAAGTGCTCTGTGTAGCATAGCCAGTTTTTACGACATAATTTAAGATTTGCACCGTTGTAATAGCGCAAAGAATTTTGTCAGACGTAGTTTGATTTTTTTCTCGATTAAGGTTTGCATCAGTGGTTGACTACAACAAACATGCATTGCTGCTACACCTCATTTAACACATCATGCCTTGTCTTTGTGCCATATGCCCATTCTCACACACGCACACCAATACACCATAGACTTGTTGCTACTGGGTCATTTGTATGACCAGCAGATCGATAGACAGTTTTACTATTTAATAATCACAAAACAGTCAGAGAGCAGATTCAGAAAAATGCTCATTTTGACCTGAGAAAGGTTATAGAATAGAGAAAACACACTAACACTCTGTGGGTCTGTACAGTATTGAGTGACCTTACACTGTATTTTACTGTTGTGACATTCATAGCATATCCTCTGATATACGAGGGAGTCTATTTGCATCACACTTAAAATATTGACCAATTTAGATTTGCTCTCAAAATTTGTTCTCAAACTATTAGTTAGTAGTTTGAGGAAAATATTCTTCCAAACTATTGTTGAAGCAGGTGCTGCATTGCATATATCATTCCCTGCTCCTTTGATGTATTTTTCAACTGTTTTCAATTTTAATAAAATGTGCACCCTCTCCCTTTATTGAAATCCCCTGTAGATTGTGCATGGCCTATAAAAGGAAAGTTGGCCCTGCTCTGGCTAGCTCAGAAAGGAGGTGGGAGTAAATTACAGATTCACAGTCACTTTTTTCTGGGTATAGTTGGAAGTCAAGGTTACAGTGGTCACTGCGCTGCTCAGCTGAGTTCCCCCTTTCAGATCACACCAAGTAAACAGAAATCAGAGTGGCAGTCCCTGAATAGTAGAGAGCAGAGACGACAAATTCCACCTGAAAACAGTTGTCTACTTTGCATTTTTTGACCCATTTTGTCTTGTATTTCATATTCTCAACAGCAGAAAATAGACATTGGTTCATGCGTTTTTTGAGGAAAGGATAATTTTAGAGACTGTACATGACAATAATTCATTGGTTGCCATCTTTTTTACGTGAAGCAATGACAATTTGTCAATCATATCTGATCAAACTGTACCCACACAGATGATAAATCTGGTTTGTTTCAAAGTGTTAAAAATAAACTACAGTTACCAGGCAGGACTATAGATAATATCTATATAAATACATTCTGAATTGTCATGTAGAATCCACTGTCAATGTCACACAGTTTTAGATTTGAAGCGTTCTTGTTTCCTTTTGTAGTCGGAATAGTAGTAATGGTGACCAGTCATGTTCAAGGCAGGCCTCGGTGAAGTGCGGATCTGAGTGGAGAGCAAAAGAAGCAGAACACATTCGCCAAGATATAATCTGGGAACCCACTGACTATTGACAGTTAAGCTTTTTACTGGTTCACATTTAGCTTGTATAAAGTGGCCACTCATCGTCTCTCAACAGAAATGCATCTCAAGTTTCTAATCAGACCATAAAGAATGAGGCCCGCAGACTTGGCCTGGTTATCCACAGAACCACAGAAGAACAGCCTCTGGCACCCAGAAGCATATCCATTATTGTCAAATAGAAGAGTTTCAAGATTGATACATAGCAGTCTGACAGTGTGGGACTTACTCAAAATAAACTACAGTGCCCATGTTCATACTGTAAGGAGATGAAGGTGTGGCAAATGTTTTTGACAGCGAAGAAATTAAGTTACAGTATATCAGGATTTCACAAGACTGGCAACAGATTTGTAATATCAGTTCATCGTTGGCCTTTGTCTTTTCATGAGAAATGCTGACAATAAGAATCTATCACAGCAGAAGACAGACTAATAGCTGTTTTTTTCACAATGCATCACAGCTAGAGGCTACATGAAGAGGTACATTCTGTGCCTTCTTCCAACCCGAGCATCTTCTCCTCTCACCTTTATTTTTTTTTTTTACTCTTTCCTACACACATATTCAACTGTAGTGTACAGCCACTTCAGGTCCTTGGATAATCTGAAATAATAAAAATAGAATACAGGATGTTGTAAGGTGAAGTCAAAGCAGTTAAAGCATGCTGAGGGGAGAAAAAAATGGCAAAATTGCAGTAATTCATTACAACACAAGTCCTGAAATGCACTGAACATCCAGTGGTGTTCAAATGTGTGATTTTTACTTTAAGGTCACTGGAAGGTTGCTGCTTGAAATGGGATTTTCACTGCTGCAGGGTGTAAAGAGGACATGCAGCTGTACAAAGGCAGCACTCATTTCCTGCTTCCACAGCTCATTGTTGTTTATTAGTTTTTTCTCCTCTGATTTTCTGCTTTAAAAAAATAACAGTACCAAATCAAATGTATGACCTCTCTCTGAACATCGTAAAACAAGGAAGAAAAATGGGCAGTCAGAGTTTACTGAAATCATACATATCTCCACCTTTTATGTATATAAAATGCTTTTCTCTTCCCCACAGTGAACATATTTGTTCTGCTCCCCAACATGCCTCAGTGTGAACCTAAATTAGTTACCCACTGTACTACGTGACTACTTTTCCTTTCTTCCCTCATCCACACATCTTCTTTTGCTGATGTTGTACTAATGAGAACACGGCACAGCATCCTTCAGCGGAGGCTTTACCTTCAGTCAGATGTTTTATATGCTGTAACAGATTTGTAAAAAAAAAAAAAAAAGAAAAAAAAAAAAAGACACTCAGTGTTTGTATTATAAAGGAGTGATTTTGGGTGCCAGGAAAGTGTTAAGCACTTTGAAAACTGTAAAAAAAAAAAAAAATAAAATAAAATAAAAATACACACTGATGTTGAATAATCTGTAAACGCTAATGTTGTTTAAAGACAGTTTTGAGGTCATTTACTTTTTTTTTTGCAATTTCAAAAAGGATATCCTGTTGGTGTTTCTTACGTGCTTGAAATTTACCACCATTTGAATATTTCTTTGTCGTTTTCCTTTTTCACAGTATTTTACTGCCGGAATTTGTTCACAAGAAACATTGTTATTGTTGTTTTGTTTTTTTTTTAACTATGGAAAGGGTTTTACTGAGTTAATTAATAGTGGTTAATAACTGGGTTAGTTTAAAAGAAAATTACAATAATACAACAGCTAAAAATCAGACTTTTGAGATTTTTTTTCTAACCAAAGTGTCCTGGAAGGAAGTCATCATGCTTTTGTAACTGAATAAAGGAATAAACTATGTATATTTGTGCAGTTTTACTTCAACAGGAGTCATATATCTCCCTCTGGCCTCGACTTGGATGTGACTTTAGATATTACAGAGAATAAGAAAGCACTGCCTGGCTCACAGACGGGTGCAGCGATGCAAAAAATAATCTGTCTTATTTATTTTACCTTTTATTTTTTTACCAGGAAGCTTCGTTGAAATCAAAAATATCTTTTACAAGAGAGTCCTGGCCAAGGCCTCAGCAGCACAAAATCACAACACATTAAAATACACTACGATATACAAACACTATAAAATAGAAGAATAGCTGTTTAACAGAGTGGAAAAACAACTGCATGCCTCCACGGCCTTTATGACACCCTAAATTCACCAATGGGCATAAATGTTTCTTTTCCATGTATAAAAGCAGGTTAATAGACCTGCATAGTAATTCTAGCAAGACGAACAATGTGGAAGAGTATATTCAGTAGATTGTTATCTTGCTGCAATTTTTACTTTGTCTGATAGAAAAGCTGTAAACAAGAAATGTGGAGAGAGAGTGAGCAGATGATTGGTTTGGGTTGGGGCAATGCTGTCTGTGGTATCTGTGAGGCCATTCGTTATTGGAACAGTCATATAAATTCACATTTCGGAAACAACAGAACTGTTGCTTGAGAGCCCCCATTCGTCCAAACTTTGGGTTTTTGCTGAGATGCATCTTTAGCTTTTTCGCCGTCAAACTTGATCAGATCTTAATCATAATCCAATCACTCTTTAAGTCATTTTTCTTTTGGTCCCCACCAACTCCTGTGTATCTGGCTCTTTAGCTGTTAGGAGCTCTGACACGTTCACAAGCTAGCTGCTGGATTTGTCTTCCTTTGCCTGGAAATAATGGCAGAAGTGAGAGTCAACCAAACTGTACTGATGCAGTCTGGAAAATTAAAAACAATCAGCTGAAAGACACACCGCCACGTTCCCTTCTTCTTCCCCTATAATGCATCCAATATTCACCATTCATGACATTAATATTTATATTATGCCATCACATTTTATTTAATTCAGTTAGGCAACTCATATGTAAATGGAGACTACAGCATTAATATTTAGTGTCTTAGCTTTTCTTTACATCACAAAGAACAGTGAGCTCGGCACAGCTGTTGTTGTTTTTAGACCACGACAAGTCACAAGATAAAACCTTTGTCAGTTTGAACCAGTAACTACACCTAGCACAATCTGACTGGTGTTTGTAGACAAATCCTCAGTGTAGTTCTGCACAAACTCTGCTCAATGAGTAATTAATTTGCTTGTTATTTGTTTATTATCTTGCCCAAATTTCATACATTGAGTTTTGGAAATTGTGTCTATGTGCATGAGGGATGAAACAAAACAAATATTGCTTGGAAGAAACATTTCATGCAACAGTTGTTCCTCATATTATTGTTCATATTATTGTAGAAAGAAAGAATTATTATTGCGATGAGGATGCAAATATAGTTTGTGTGTGTGTGTGTGTGTGTGTGTGTGTGTGTGCGCGCGTTACATAGAGATAGCAGGGTGTCATGCTGTCACATCCCACATTTAGTGACATCAACAACTGGAGAGGCCCTGCTTTTTCTCACTCTGACAGCTGAAGGCCTACCATATAATCAACGTCTCGCTTTCTATTTTCCGAGCTAGGCACTCAATGGGATTTTTGCATTTTCTGTTCCCTCACCAAGTTGTGAAGATTCTGGTTCATGACTTTGAAACAAGGTGTTTGAAAAGACTCCCTGTCAGTCCGAGCACCACCGATCAGACCTATAGTACAGTACTAACGCTCTGTAATTGCAATTGTTTTATGTGATTGTAAATGTCCAAGGAATGCTCACCAGACTTCAATAGTCACAACTACCATCTCAGATGAAACTTATTAATTACATCACATCCAACGTGTTAAGTAATTAGTTCTTATCCTAAATTAAATCTGGAGGCATCACCTGTCTGAATTATTTGAGGAGCGTTAAATCACATCCTAAAATTGCAATACCCTTTGAAACTGTACTGCCTTCTTCAGGACTACAATATGAAAAAAAGGTCTTCAACAGTGCAATAATGAAGATTCTCAGAAACACCCGCAGGTCTCCTGACAATGGTGAAGGCAGCAGATGTAGTAAAAGTAGGAGTAAAGGGGAAATTCTGACGAGAAAATAGAATGTAATGCAAACAAAAACATGGAAAGAGAGAGAGACTGTGTTACAGCCTGGAGAGCTATTCAAATTTCATACTGGTTAATTGCACCCAGGTGCAGATTGCTCAAACAATTTCTGCTTCTCTTTGACTGAGTATCTAACGGGACAGTTAATTAGCTGCTGGGACTGTTTCCAAGAGACCTAGACAAACACAGATGTGGACTCACACTTGTGTTAGCCTTGTCAGTGGATCTGCTGTACACAGTTCATGTCACCAAAAATAAAGAAATACTTCAGTTACTTTCGCTACATATGTCATGTCCATTCACACAAGGAGCATATAGTGAAAAACATAACATCCTTATTAATGTAATATTCCATAGATCCCCCTCATTTACATAGTCTACATGGAATCATGGTAACAATTCAAGGTGCCTTATTTGTCACATGCACAATTACAATTACACCTAGAATAATTCCTGAAGACATTTTCCTTGCCTACATGATGCTGGGCCTAAACGGCCCCACCTTAGGCTTGCATCCCCTCTCCCGTAGAGAAGCATGCACTATGTGCTTATTTCCATTGCTTTCCTATGAAGATTAAATCAGAGTTTGGGGCTTTTATTTTGAAAGAAAAACAGTCTGAATCTGAGCTTCCTATCTGTGTGGTTGTGATCAATGATGTCATCCACTCTCTGTATCATTAGGTTTGGACAATCACAAATCTGTATCATATCATCACCTAAACTCTATGTATGTGTGTGTCTATGTGGATCCCCCACCTGACACACACGCACCCACATCCAAACACAGACAGGATTGCTTGAGTTCAGCTGCCACACGTGCACCCAACTGGGCCGGAGACAGCTCCCTTGTCTGTCTCCCACACTTGGCTCTCACTGACTGCCACTGATTTTAACCTGAGTCAGACCTGTCAAACTACCTCTCTTATCTCAAAAACTGTTATAAGTACAGCCTTGATTCTTGGACGTGAGGTGGCAGGAGATCGTGAGGGACGCAGCAGTGAAAATTTCGTCTCTCTACTCCACTCAGAAAGCCGCTGGTGACAGTTTTTCCAAAATAGGATTCCCTCCTTTTTCCGTTTTTTTTCTCTGACAATTAACATTGGACTCTATGGAGGTTTTTTGGAGATGTCGTACTAATTTGGGGCGTGAAACAAAAATATACCTGTCACAGACACATTCATTTCAATGGGAAATTTTCCGCAGTTTTTGGGGTCTAGCGTCGCCATGGTAACGGTCTTGACTGAGAAAAGTAATAGCCGCCATCGAGGCGCACAATTTGATATATGTCATGCCTGAGTGCATCTAAAATAATAACAAAACAAAAAAAAATCAATAAATAAACCCTAGTCTGGATATACACGTTGGCAGCCAATACACACTCATTGTAAAATTTTGGGGTGCTTTTTTGTTCTTCATCACTCTTCATCACTTTTGTACATTTTGTACATTTTACATTCTTAGCATGCATAGCAGGCCTACAGCTCACCACCACAGAGACAAGCCTGGTGTGAAGCTGCTAACTGCTAACTAAGTCATCTCTCTAGCTTTGGAAATATTATTATTATTATTATTATTATTATTATTATTATTATTATTACTATTATTATCATTGTCAATTAATATGTAGATTATTTTTGAATTAATGGATTGGTTGGTTGGTAAGTAATTAAAAATATCAATCAGTGTTTCCCAAAGTCAAAAAAGACATCCTGTTTGCAAGTCAAAAAAATTCCGTCTACAGTACTGTCACTTTACTTCTGTAAAGTAACTGGAAATATTCACATTTAACTCTTTGAGTGCCAGCCATTTTTTAAAACAGGAAGTGCCTTGTGCCAGCATTTTTGCCCCCAAATTTCCCACAGACCCACAGAGTATTTTGTACCATGTCTCTGAAAACACAGGGTAGCTCAAATGGTAGAAGAGACTCGTTACTTCATCATGAAAGAAAAAAAAATGTTTGTTTTCATCTTGTTCCGTTCTTGTTTTGTCTGAAGGAGAGTAAAGGCCACTTTCACCAAAATTGCCACTTTTTTGTCCAGAATACATCAGTTTTGCTCTCTAAACTCGATTGTCTCCACTTCCTGCTTTGATCTCCGTGGCGTATATTAAATCTTTATGTCCCGACTACAAATCACAACCCAAACCCAAAATTACTCACAGGCTGTGTGAGACCGTGATCAGCGACCCGCTGCAGAAAAAACACTTTGACATTGTATTACGTCAATGGCACTCAAGCCTCAGATTTTGAATGTAGTCATATTACGTCAATGGCCCTCAAAGCGTTAAGAAACTGGAATAAGAGATTTTTATTCTGACAACTGGATTATTAAAATATTTGGTGATTCATTTAATAGTTGACAATCAATCAATTCATTGTTCTACATGATACTGTCTCAGATAAAAAGTTGACATTGCTGAGGTAAACTCAACCCAAACAATCTAATACTCAGTGGATATGTCATAAGAATGGTTTCTTTTTCTTTTTCTATTTATGTTTTTTTATATGGCCATGGTGACCTTTGTAGCTGACATTAGGGCAGATAAACATCATGTTTAATGAATTTGTTGATATTGCTTTTGAATTTTTGATTTGGGAACCAAACTCTCTCTCCATGAATATTGACCCTTCATTCTTACTGCAGACCTGACACACAGTACAGAAAATACAGACCTTGACACATCTGCCGTGTCTAGTTACGCTTGCTAAGCTATGATAGGATCATTGCTGCTGCAGCGAACGGTCAATTACACCAGTAGCCTTGCAATAAATAGGAATTTTTTGGATTTAGTCAGCATACAAGTAGATACCTGGGACTGCGATTTAACTTCACAAGGATGTTTTGATATTATGCCTCAGTCCACTTCAATGTCTGTGAAGGCATTACCTATTAGTTTCAGTATTCCATGAAAATGACCTCTTTGAAAATGTTGTTATGAAGAGAGGTGGTCTAACTTTGTTGCTGTGTCTACTAGCTTATTGAGAACCATGTGTTTCCAAATAGAGGAGGAAAGGAAATCAATAATTGTGAAGATGCTGCTGCCAGATCGTGTTGGGGGAAGGAGTAAAGTCTTGCAGCCATCAGGGAGGAAAGACTTGCCTCTCTCTGGAACAGCTTGAGTAAACTGCCTCAGCAGTCTGTCGCAAAAGGGCAGAGTCACATGTATCCTCATGGATGCCGACTCTCTCTCATTACTTTTATCTCGGAAGTCATTTGTAATTCAACTTTCTTGTTCCTGCCCCATATTCCCTCCATGTGTGCTGCACGCATCCACAAGCATCTGCAGGGAGTGGCTCCACACATATCTGTGTGGGAGTTTTATTCTGCACATAAACTTGAACAACGATGTAGACACAGACATGGATATTAGTGTACGTAAGCCTGAGCTCACACTCTCTCCACCCACGGAGATGCTGCAAGACTGAGTTCAGTGGCATGTAGCACCTCTCATCTCTGATCCATCCAGCCCTCGGGCCATTTCTCTCAGTCTGTGAGACTGGTGCTCACAGCAGGATGAGATGTGAAGACGTATCTAACGGCACATTGACAATACACAGACATCGCCTCAGGACAGCCTTAGTGCTTGTCTGATTTCCAAACATACATACATACTGACATGTAGACATGCATGTCTTTCAACCCACACATGCACAGAAACAAAAAGAATTTAATTCTAACCATATTTAGAAAGTGATGTTATTGCTACTTTTCCATCTCATTGGCCAAAGACTGTTCTGGATTGGCCAAGTCAATACCACCTTAATGGCATTGATTGGTTTGTTCTTGTTTTTTTGCAACCAGAATTGAAGTATACTGACCAAAACTTCCAACGCAACACTCACATGGTTTATGCATATTGTACCAAATTCAAGTGACATGCTAACAACACATACCAGATATTAAATTTTAATTCGAATGCAGTGTAATAGAGCTCTTGCCCACTGCAGACGGACATGGCGACGTGCTGGAGTCAACAGCAGACCACGGCGGGGAAGTCGGCTGTGCAACCTGGCCTCACGCAAGCGGTTGCGTACTGTTTGGTCGCTGATTCTGTTCTGATGTCGACCTCTGGTCTGTGCTGCAGTCACTGTAGCTGGCAGGAAATGGTTTCTCAGATGTTGAGGGGTAGTGACACATGGCCTGGGAACTCATGGTCGGTCGTTAGTGCGCCCTGTCTCATTATACCTGTTCCATAGATGCAAAATGGTCAAAAAGGCCCTGGCAACACATCTCTGTGCCATTCCAGCTGTCAGCATACCAATGGCCCTTTCTCTCTGATTTTGATGTTGTTGTGCCATGGACGAAAGTTTCACCAGGACAATGCAAATGAGTACTAAAGATCGCCATTGGTACGGCTACTTATTGACCAGCTTTTAAAAGGATTGATGATTAAGATCTGCTCAGTTTCATCAGTGGTGACATATTCTAAGGATGTGCAGTCAAGTGGAACAAAATGTAGGCACCCAGCAAACAAAAGCAAATCATTTGAGATTTCATGTGATATTTTGTGTGTTATAACTCAAATTCAGTGTTTGGCTTTGTGTGCCCAAAATTTCTCAATCATGGGAGTATTGTGCTGGAAGTTTTGGTCAGTATACATCCAAATTCTGCATAAGGCATTTTTAGGCAACATAAAATGTTAGAATTAACTTTCATGAACTGAAAACATACTGTGAAATGGTTAGTTAGTAATACAAAAACACAGCACTGACAACTCCCAGACCAGACAATGTTGTGGCAGGTAGCCATATCCAAAGTATCACCTGCTTTATTATCTATTCAGCTTTAAATTGGTCCAGTTTATTAAATGACTTGAAACTGGTGGTTGAGACCGACTCATGTTTACAATGTTTACTAAGGTATTTACTAAGGCAGGCACTCTGGAGGTTGCTTTAAATTGTGTTACTCTGTAAATTACTTTCTCTTTCCCTAAAAAAGGGCAGTATGGATTAAAAGAGCCTCACTGTTAATCTGATATGGATGTGGATAGCTTCAAATTCAAGCTAAACATCTTTACTACAGCCATATTTTTGTTATTCCAATCTAAATACAGTGTGCTGCAGTATGGAGCCAGCAAACTAATAAATTGCCATCTGACCGTACTGTACATGTGGTTATACAGAGATACTCCATTGGTTTGAGGCATGACACTGAATTAAATATGGCCTCAGCACTTCAGTGGTCAGTACACACATCAAGGCTCACAGTTTGAAGCTTTAGTATCCCATTAGCTGCTGATTTATAACTCATAATGTGGTTCTATTGCTCTGCAAATGAAAACGTATGTGCTTATGATGAGTTATTATCCAGTTGGAGCTTTATTGGCCCTCCTGTGTCTCTGTGGAGTTGAGGGTCACCCGGGGACCGACTGAAAGGGACAGTCAATCACAAGACAAAGCGTTAGCTCAGTGCTCTCAAGATTATCTGTCCCTGTTTGAGATATGTGCCTCCTCATTGTTGGGGGGGGAAAGAAAAGTTGCTCTGTTTGCCAGACCTCCTAAAGTTAAGGGAAAGGCAGCACCCCTGAACCCAACTTCTCTTCCTCTGTTTCCCCATCTGTCCATTTCGGCAGACAAAGGCAGACGGAGGCAGACGGAGGCAGACGGCAGCAGACGGCGACCTAGAGGAAAAGATGGATGGAGTTAGTAAATGGGGCACTGGATACACAGAGAACAGGAGAAGGAGTGAGAGGAGAGATGTATGGCAACCCATATCACCTCAGACAGAATGACAGATGAGGGGATTATGGAACAGGGCTTCTTTCCACAGTGATCAAATTTAGGAAGGCTTCCCTGCACAACCCAGGTGGACTCCCAGCCAATCACTCTGGTGGATGGGGTCAAAATCCAAGAAGCAAGGAAATACCTTCCATTTCAGTGTAATATTTCAGTCAATAGGCCACACTTAAATCTCTGTGCTGCAAAGCAAGGCTTCGATTGTCATTTCCATTTGTTAAAAAGAGCATTTTTTTGACAATAGGAGACATTTTTCATTCTACCAGGCGGTGCACAGTGGTGCATTTGCTGGGAACTGTGAGTGGGCAATCTCTTCAATTTTAACGGGCAGCTTTTCTCTTCTCATTCTCAATGTCAGAGTTCACTCGCGTCACTATAGAAACACTCTTAACTCTAAATTTCAGGCCTCTCCTTCAATACCCACTGCATACTTAGCAGGCACACAAATCAAATGTGCCAGTCCCATTACTTCAAATGCATTACTGCGGTAATAGCACATTCAAACTAATGTATTTATCTGCATTTGTATGGCTCTGTGTGTCCAGAGGAAGCATGCATATATGTATGCACAGATGTACATGCATCACTGTGTGAAGCGTGCAGGTGTGATTATGATTTTGGTAAACACGTTGTGCTCAAAGTAAACCCTGAATAATAAATTCAGCCCCAGTAAGAGTTTTTTCCGGTCCCTCTCTCTGTCACAACACACACATCAACACTAGTAAAACCTTTCAGATTAGCTGGTGTGATTTAAAGAGCAGTAAATAAGGGAGAGTTCCAGTTGAACAGAGTTCACATATACTACTTATCCCCTGCAGGCTGAGTGTAAAACTAAGATTTTGGCTCACTGGCCATTCACTAGTGACCTTCAGAATTCTACTCGTCAAACATATTTTTTGCCGGCCCCCCAAAAAATTGCATTACTGACAGAAAAGGACAACAACAAGTATCAGTGGTATATATGCTTTTATTTTTTTCAATTATTTATAACATCCAGGACAGGTTCATTCGTAACAGAGCAAAAGTGACAAGACTTGAATAAAATTAGATAGATAATATCAGACAGATGGATAGATGGACAGATGAACAGATGGACAGAATTTTGTGTGATTTGGACTTTTATTCATTTATTATCATTATTATTATTATTATTATTATTATTGTCAACTCAATAAGTTAAGTGATTTGGGTTTTATCATGGTAGACATTCTAGACAATGGTCTGATGATGACCATCAGGCACAGGCTGCTACCACCACTTTAGGGCCCTGGGGAGTTAGAATTTGCCTTATGGTGTATTCACTGGAAGTCTGAACTTGGAACTCTGATCATCATAACCTCAAAGTTCAGTGCTCCCAGCTCTTCCAGCCTTCCAGATGTATAACAAAACATGTAGCTACTGTTTATATCAGCAGCAGATAGTATGAATTCTATGTCTGGGAGATGAGATTAATCCTTCTGACTTGGAGATCCAACTTCACGGGGGTTCTGATTTAAATTCTGACTTGGAGCTTGGAAATTCTGACAGTCACATACAAACGCCAGGCTCCCAATGCTACTGCAATGACAATAATCCTCTCTTTTATCAGCGATGTATTTTGTTTTATGCTGGAAAAGTGGTGGGACCAATAAGCGTCACTATGAATCTGAAAGGGACATGTCCCCCCATCCGTCCATAATGACATTTGAGAGCATGTCTTACAGACACTTGGGTATCGGAATTTGGCACTGAAAAATGATTCATTCGTTGAAAGCTGATAGGACCGGAGTTTTTCGGTACCCAGCTCTACTGCAGTATGTTTTATTTATTTCATTACAGCACATCCCCTAAACATTAAAGCATCATCAAGAATAAGTACATCATCGAGCAGTGGAAACGTGGCTTTATTTACTATGAAGTTCATATCTTTAATTGTTGAAATGAAATCCGCAGTGACTGGCTAGTTGTTTCGGTAGCAGCTAAACTAACATGTCCATACTGTGTACCAGGGATCAGGTCTGTGCTGGGCAGTTTCTTAGTTACTGTGAGGTTAAACAGGAGTTGTTGATCACAGTGCATCTTTTTTCATGGGAAAAATGAGGTGCGTTCCTGGGATGCATGGATAGTGAGTTTACTGCATCCTTTCAGAATTGAATGTGTCAGGGATGCAGGACGCGTACCTAGCAACATCACAGTAGATAGATACACAGACAGCCAGTGGCAAGGGACAAAATAGTCAATATCATCCAACTGCAGCCACAAATGGGCATTCTCGTGCCGGTGGGGGTTCCTGTTTTCACTGACTGGAACGCCCCCTTCTTTTTCGCAGCCACAAGTGGGCGTTAAGGTTAGGAAATAAGGACATGGTAAGGGGATAGAAAAGGGGAAAGGAGGGAAAACTCTTAGGATTAGGTAGAAGGAGGATTTAGGATTTAGGATTAGACAAAGGGCTTATTGCGATTGGTCGATGAAATATGCGTTCTTGTGTCATGACGGGAACAACCAGGCCGCAGCTGCACACTCATCAGAATAGTTTGGTTGAAGTGCTCAAAACACACACTCTGGAGCGAACGAGGAACAAAAAAGTGAAAAAATGTTACACACTTTGCTCCTGTGAAATCATGATTTGTTAATGAACAAAGTCTTTGTCAGGTTTCTGTTCAGATGTTAATGACTGAAGCAGTGCTAATATGGGATAATAACAATATGAATGGCAAATCATAATAATCTGTGTAGATATAAAATGAGAACAGTTTGGGAAAAGGACTCATGCCCTGTGGTTAAGTTGTAACTATATTGTATTTTAGAGCAGGAGCTCTCTGACACCTCTTGAACTTCCTCTCCCCCACACTCTCACACACTCACACCTACACAAGCTCATCATATAAAGTTGTGAAGTGGTTTATTTTAGGTTCTCCAGCACAGGTTCAGCTTCTCTATGATTTATGTTTTAATTTATCATTAATTAAGCTGTGGCCAAGTTGGGCAGGTTTGTTTTTTCACTATTTTGGCTTCCACTGGTGTACAAATTCACAGCACTTCTAATTCCAACTCCAACCTGACTCTGTTACAACCAAGCCAATGACATCATTATCATTTTCCTCTCTTTGCCCGTCTTTATTTCACTCCAAGTGCACATTTGCCTGAAAAACAAAGCATCATTTATACGTCACTCTGCAGTTCACATCATTTCTCAAATGAGACCTCAGAGAAGTTGCACACATTCATTCTGCTCCTATTTTGTACTACTGGCCAAACTTATTCTGATTTAACTTTACACATTTGAGTTAGGCTTTGACGGTATTGCAGTATATCAGGATATTTTAAAATCCAGACGTTATGGCAAAAAGATGGCAACTGTGTTTACTGGGTTTTTTTTAAACTGCAAAAGCAGTTTATGACCATGTGAGTCAATCCCAGTATGCTACCATAAATAGCAATAAACCACTGTATGACAGTATTAGGATGTAAATGGTCGAAAGAGAGAGAGACGGGTCGAGCGAGGATTCAGTAACATTATAGCTGTGAATGTAGTAATGCACTGTGTGTGCAGTTTGGGATATTTGTCGTGAATAAATGCTATCTCCTGTGGTTTGCTGAATGGAGTTACTAAGTTACTAAGTTAGCTGCAAACCCATGAGGCAAAAAAAATCACTTCATGCACATTGAGTGTCACTTATGTAGAATCAAAGCTGATCTATCCCCCAGTGGATATACTTTTTAATGCTCCACGCAGCTAGGTATATGAACACCATTATGTCACAGTTGGTTGTCTATGTGTATCTTAATGTCACATTAACATGTGACATTTATAGGTAACCTCAGTGAAAAGCACTTTAGTGATGATAATTATCCCACTCACACTGGTGATTTCCATAATGCAATGCCAGTAGTTGATTGTTGCTAGTAAAGCTATAGTATGTCATGTTAGAGAGCTAGCAAGAGAGCTAGCAAGATTTGAAAGTGGCACCTATTTTCAGCTTCCTCTAAGCTTCTTCTCCGCCCCTCAGCTATACCCCCTCAAACTTAAACATCTGACAGTAGCATTCAGCAGGGACGGGAGAGCCGATATGCTACATCACCACAGTTGTAAAACATCCCGTTCAAAGCCAATATATCAATGTCATTTTGTCACCTTTATAATGCAGACACTGACGACTATGGCTGTGCAATATGGTCAAAATGTAACCTCTTTAATACAAGCAGCATTGACAACCAGTTTACATGCACAGATAGCCCTATGCACTGTAGCCAATGCTACAGTAGTTAGCATTGGGCTACAGGCCCAAACATACTCGCCGAAACGGACACAGAATGGGCAAATCTCAAATTATATGACCATGCGGATTCCGCACCGCAAAACAAAACACTGCTCAGCATCTATTTTTCACACTGACCCGCTTTAAATGTGACATCGATCTTCCGATTCATGGAAAATTTCACAGGAAGCAACTAGCGGCAGTGCGCTCAGCAATGGAAGCTTTGAGGGGAACGGACATCCAGATTCGATTCAGCTTACAGTCCATTCGAGTCTGTGAGCATCTTTATAATGCAGACACTGGAGAAGATGGCTTGCAATATGTTCAAAATCCTATAACCTCTTCAATACAAGCCACACCTACGACTGCCTTACACCCACAGAGAAGCAAACGTTAGCATCGAGTTAATACACACTTTAGCTAAGTTGGCAAGCTTCTTGCTTCTCAAGACCGATACCGACACAACAACCGATATTACTTTTTTGTATTCACCTGTAGTTTTCACACACCTGGAAGTAAGACTAGTTGTGGGTAAAGGTAGATTCACAGCTTTGACCAGACCAAATATAAAACATCACTGCAATTAACAAAACCATGAACAGCTCTGACTATTTAAATGTAAACATTTATTATTTTCAACATTAGTTAATGAGTCCCTTGACAATGTTTTCTCTGAACAAAGTACTGGTCATAGGTACATAACTTTGTAATGAGCACACTGTGAGAACAGTCTATATAGTAATAACCAATTCTGTCAAGTTAAATCAGACATGTCAAATTAAAAAAAGTGCACTCTTCAAATACAAAAATAAATATCTAGTACTGACACAATATATAACCGGTGTCAAATATATGGCCCGCAAAAGGGTCCAAACCGGCCTAGTGGAAGACTTTATGTATTTAATATTTGGAGTCACTATCAGACTAAAATATATTGAATAAGAAATGCTAAATGATGTATTAGCAGGTAACTGAGATATCAATTAACTAATCATCCCATTTGTAAATGGATTGCGTGTTCATCAATTGAGAAAATTTTCACAATAAAGTCTCATTCTAACAGAAAGGGAAACATTTGAAAGAAATATTATTGATTGTTCATTAAGCAGTGGTTTAGTGGCCCACTTTAGATCAAATCAGGCTGATGTGTCCCATGAACTAAAATGAGTTTGCCACGCCTGATATAGAATATTTAATGTCCAGGTGAACAAACGAAAGTGCAATTAGCAGTCACATAACATTATCATGTCAGTGTTAAAGCTCGGTGTGGTACACTAACTTTGGTCCATGCACTTATTCTTCTTTGTATTTTTTATTTATGGGTGGAAAAAAAGCAGCATCTCAGCCTTCTCACATGCAAGTCTGTTTCTTCTCTCATCCATCACGTGTCCAGCTGCAAAAAACAAACGTTCGCTATCAACACTAGTGCAGGAGGCTGACAGATATTTACGAGCAAGTTGGGCCAGGCACTCGACGCGCGACTGGTTGCTCCTCCAATATTCCAGCGGGCAACGGCTCATGTGAAGTGTGGGCTCTGACAGATATGACTGGAGCTAACACAGTGAAGAAAAAAACAAGAAATAAAAAACATTATGATGGTGTTCTGCACCTCTGATTTCATTTTTAATCCAAGTCACGAGTTGTGTGCCTAAAACATTATATATTATATACACTTACATTCACATCCACTTTGCTGGTTCCCTGGTGTTCAGCAGCCTCAGTGTTTTCTTCAAGTATTGCCTCAAACATTCCCATCAGTGAGTTGCGGCCGCCTGTTTAATCTGGCTGGGCACTGTCCTCCTCGTCGCTGTGCAACATTTCCCCGAATTTTCTTGTGCCTGCCGTTTCGTTGCGAGTGTAAAGTCGCGATCCTTGTACCTCAGGTCTAAAATTGTTGCGAGATAATACAGGGGCTCTTCCTTGATGTGACCAAAACATGTTTGGACTTCTTTTAACAGGGTTTCCTTTGCCGTTTTCTGCTGGGGCATCTGTTTTTAGCAGGCGTGTTGGATGGAAGGGATCACATCTGCAGTCGTGGCTGTAGCTTAGCTAATCTTGCGGGTCAGCTGTTCACAAGGATCCAGGATGGTCAGCATATTTTCAATCAGTGACCACTGATTGCCATTAAGTCTTACTGATAATTTGTTTTCAACGGCATAAGCTGCCAAAGCTTGCTTCTGTGACACTATACTCTATAAAATATGCTTTACCATCATGTTGGAACATCTTGATGGAGTCTTGTGTGAGGAACGTCATGTCACATCTTTCAAGGCAGTGGACGCTACTTGGGATTCTTCAAAATGACCAAGAATCTTCCGCCCAATAGCAACACACTCAGACAGCTCTCTGGCTCAGCACTGCTTCATTCACGGCGAGCTGTAAGGTGTGGGCCATACAGCCCAGGCTAGCAACTCCCAAATCAGCCATAGACTTTGCCATATTATGAGCATTCATTATCTCTCAGGACAACATGTGCCACCTCCTTCTTTATGTTCCACCGTTTAAACATATGTTCAAACACCTCACAGATCAACCTTGAGCTGCCTTTGGGGAACTTCTTATATTTTCCAAACGCCTGGTCTGTAGTCACAAGTCCCGGTGCTTTCTTTGCAGCTGGCTTCGGGTTAGCAGCTACTTTAGCAGTGGAGGCCTCTTCGTATTGATTAAAAACACTGTCGTGCCGGTGGCGATGTGTTAGATGACTGATCAGATTTGATGTGCCATAACTCAAGACACTTTCCCACCTCATGGAACTTTTGCAGAACATTTCTTGCAAAAAGCAAGCAAATAATTTTCCTTTGAAAGGCTGAAAAACTCCCATACTACAGACGCCATGTTGTGGTCTGCCCTTTGTTGCACGCCGGGTTTAAGGGAGTGGTTGATTTGTGTTTGTCTGTAAAAAAACAAGCCCCGCTTCCCAGTTCATCCACATCACTCTAATGACCAAACGGGCGGAGCCAGGGGTTAAAAAAAACATTCCTAATATATATGATTTACTATCGGAAAAAATGTTATCGTATGTTAAAATGTCGGGTTTACCAGGATGACGTCATAATTCTAGTTATTGGTCCAATAACTACCAGTCTGATAATTATTGTGCATCCCTAATGAAAATGATAACTCATCCTGAAGCTAAACAAATATGTACCTGTCCAAAGAACGTAAGCAACTTCTGCATCACTTTTCAGTCCCATCAGATGCCTCAGTGTCTCCACTGATGTTGACTCTGGTTTGTCCTCTAGCTTTATCCATAGTTTTGTTGCAGCCTCACTTTCTTCTGTTTGCCTGTTTGGCAGGGTGAGCCGTCAGAAGTAACGCTGGAATTGGTATTATTTTTTCTCTGCCATTGTTCCCTACAGAACGTAGCCTCCTGCTAACTCTGTATTTCTGCAGAGGAGTGTGCTGGATATTTCCGTCAACAGTGGGGAGGCGGAATGGACGGGGACGGGGTGGGGTTGTGAGCAGGAACAGACATGAAGGCATCTGAGTGGTTTGTCCATTCACACCGATTGGCAGTTGATTGGTCAGAGTTTTTACAGTCCTGCAGCTGCCACAGAGGTCTGATTCTTTTCCTTCCTTTTTCTGAACACATAATGTATTGACTGCTCTCAGGGTGGAAGGACCATTTCACCTAGTATAACAAAAAGTAATGTTCTTTTGTGAGCCACAATTAGCATTCCAGTTAATATTACTGTTCACATGAGTTATGGAGATTTGTTGCTAATCAAGTTAGCTCGCTAAATCTAGCGTTAGCTGACGACATAGCGGTTGTTACGCTAACGGTACCGGCGTAATATATATATCTCTGTCTACATCTGCCTTCCTGTCTGTGAAGAACTGATCCTCCACAAAGTAGTGTTACTGTACGTTGTGACATATGTTCATACTTACTTTTTCATCATGAGTGTGGAGCTAATGTTAGCATCACATTAACACATGCAACACAGGTTAGCAGCCTGGTAACGGTACCAGTACCGTTAGCATAGCAACCACTATGTTATTGGCTAACGCTAGCACTAAAGTTATCTTGGTTAGACACAAGCCTCCATAATTCACATGAACAGTTATATTAGTTGGAATGTTAATTGTGGCTCAACATAACATTACTTACCGTCCAATGGTACCAGTGTCTCCTCAGATGAAAGAAACATGAGCTGAGAGCTCAGACTGTTAGCGCTGCTTCTCTTCAGGAAGTAATGACAGCAGAGACCTGTCAATCACAACCACCAAAGCTTTATGTCTTATTTTCACAATTTAAACCATAATTCGTGAAAAGGATGTATTAAAACATTATTTAAAATATGCATTGAAAAAAACTTGTATTTTTGGTGTTTACAGAGGTAATACAGCAGGAGAGAAAATTCATTTCATTTCATTCATTTTCCCATACACATCAATGGAAGCAGACTTCTTTTAGAAACCACCGGTATCGCCCCCTGCTGGCTGGTGGAAAGAATGCAAGTTTAGTTACTTCCATATTGGCTTCACTGAACATACCCTGGGGTTGCCCACTGCATGTAGATAACGTTTACACAGGAAGACAGGAAAACTGAAATCATGGTGGCTAATGATGCTGCTTGCATTTGAATGCCTCATTATCACGAGTTAGAATTAATTCAGTGAATTATCTCTCTCTCTCTCTCTCTCTCTCTCTCTTCCCGTTTTCTGACCGAATCTCTTTAATCTGTAAAACCATACATTTGAGAGAAAATGTCACATTCCACCATAAGCAGTGTACCATCGCACTGGAATGTGAATTGGCCAATTGGTGTCATGGTGGAAGGATGGAGAGATGGAGGAATGAATTGGCGGAGGAGTGGAGGATGACGAGAGCGGCCCTGTTCCATTGTGTGTTTTTTAAAGACATGGCGTTTTTTGATGATTATTCTAATCCCACCAAGGACCTCTCAGCCCGAACTGGGTGCCTTATCTCCCCTCTGCAGTCATTCTCTCATTAAAACACAATCACAGGCCACCAACTCTAATAAACCTTCAACTTCCTCTTTGAAAGAGGATGGGGGATGGTAGTAGTGAAAATGCAGATTACAGTAGGTCTGTCTGCCAGTCTCTCTCTACGTGATGTGGGGAACAGGAATGCTGTTTCTCATCACTTCTGGTAAGACCATTTAAAAATTATTGGATTTGGTGTTAAATCCATGTTGAAAAAGGTCACTCTTTAATAAAGGCTACGGGGATTATAAAGGGTCTTGTGGGATTGAGGCTGCATGTACCTTGATTGTTTTTGGTTGCCTTGGAGTGACTTGGAGCACTTCTGAAGTCGCGGCACTTGGGGCAAGTTGTCCCAAGTTAAAATCAAGCCACAAAACACAGGCAGGCATTGATGCTGCAGCCTGCAAATCCTTTTTGACTACCATATCCCACCTTCTTGCTCTCTGAAACACAACCACACACACATGTCAGACAGGGTTTTAAACCATCTTTAATCATGAGCTCAAGTGAATATTTCAACTACCTGCAGCTTGGCTTAAAGCTATAGTCTGTCATTCTGTTCAGAAACACTTTTTTGTTATACTGGGTGAAAAGGACCTTCCACCCTGAGAGCAGTCAATACATTATGTATTCAGAAAAAGGAATGAAAAGAATCAGACCTCTGTGGCAGGACTGTAAAATCTGACCAATCAACTGCCACTCAGTCCAAATGGAAAGAACCTGCTCACATCCCCCCTCTGTCCCTCCCTTCTCCCCACTGTTCGCGGAAATATCCAGCACATTTCTCTGAAGAAATACAGAGTTAGCAGGAGAATCTGTTCTGTAGGGAAAAATGGCAGAGAAAATGCAGCCAAAAATACCACTTCCAGCATTATTTCTGATGGCAAATTATTGACAGTGTGAATCTCCAGTGAATCTAAATGAACTCTTATTACAGTTTCATTCAATGGACATTCAACCAACTAGTCAGTCCCAAGATCTTTACTTAACTTAGGTCAAAGTTTCAAAAGTACAAGATTAATGTATTTAATTGTCCTCTACCTTACCTACTATGTAAAAGCACATAGGCATATTGGAGTTAACAGTAGACCAAAGGATGGCATGTGTGTACGTAGGTCAGCCTCTCTGAGGCGCCTGCACACTGAGCACTGATACGGGGTTGGTGACATCCAGGTGTCTCAGCAGCAGTAACGTTGGCGGGAAGTGTCTGGTCTCTGAGATGGCGATCCTGAATGTTGGCCATCACACATGGTCCGCCACTGCGTGGACGATCTGAAGTGCTGTTCGTGGCATGGAATCTGGTTCTGAAACGACTAATTGTTGATTCATGAACGTTCATTGCCCTTGCAACATCTCGCGCACTCCAGCATTCCAATAGCACGTTCACGTTGGATTTGCATCACTCGTGGCATCATTACAACAACCTGGTCTCATGAAATATTTGTACAAATCAGTACGAAAAATATTGCACTAAAATTCGTACATAACCTACGTAATTCGGACATCATGTGATGTTCGATGCAGGCTGCTCCGTCTGTGAAAACATGTCGGACATTCCTTACGTTGTCAGCGGACATTTGTTACGTTTTCAGTGGAGTAGTTTATGAGTTCGGGCGCATTTTTGATTACATTTCTAGCAGGAAATATGCATTTTATTTCCATAAGCCTAACCCTGTAATCCTATCCCTAAACCTAACCATCACCGGAAGTGTTGTCGGGCTTATTTCAATGCGTATTGTAATGTTACGGTTCCGGCTGACAGTGAAAGGAATGTCCAGCATTTTTAAGGCTGTCGCTTCCGGGGTTTTTTTTGGGGCTCGCGCATGCGCTGATTGGTTATGTTGCCAGTCATTCCTAAGATATGCACGAAATTTGTGCCTTACTTTTCATATGACATCATACGAATATTTCATGAGACTACGTTGATTACAAAAGCACTTAGAGAAAAGATTTTTTCCCATTTTATACAGGTTGGATAGACAAACAAAAGTGCCGATCCCATTTTCATATGCCAGTGTTCTCGTCGTCTGGGTCGACCACACCACCATTAATCTGGCCATCGGAATACGGCGTCACAACACACACTTATTGCATTTTTGGTACGTTACCATTCATGCGCAACTTTTTGTCCAAACAAGCATTTTCACATTGCTGCTGCAGCAACAACTATAATTCACTTTATAAAACTTCTTTTGTTGTTAGTGTATATATGTGTATATATATAAAATAACAGTAATGTGTTTTAAACTCCAGATGTTTTACTAATTTACTGGTGTATAGCTTGTTTTGACTGACTGGACCTCTGCTGTCATTTCCTTCACCCTGTCCTGCCCTGTTCTCCTTCTCCTTTTCCTCCTCCTCATGCTCAAATCAAAAAGGCCAAAAATCATCATCCCACAATTATACACTCAGTTTAATGGTTGTTTGCATACTCGTTTTTGTCTCACTCCCATTTCTTGTTTTTGTATTTTGAAGCACAACTTAGAACATTCTTCAGATCCGTTCATCCATCCATTATCTACCACTCATCCTCTCATAGGGTCACGCGGGGGCTGGAGCCTATCCCAGCTGTCTTAGAGCGGAAGGCGGGGTACACCCTGGACAAGTCGCCACCTCATCGCAGGGCACAAACAGACAACCACTCACACTCACATTCACACCTATGGTCAATTTTAAATTAGCCAGTTGACCTAATCCCCATGCATGTTTTTGGGTGGTGGAGGAAGCTGGAGTACCCAGAGAGACATGCAGACATGTGGAGAACATGCAAACTCCACACAGAAAGGGATACGAACCCGGTACCTTCTTGCTGTGAGGCGACAGTGCTAACCATTACACCACCATGCCACCCCTTCTTCAGATCCAACAGTGCAAAATGTAAATTCTTGCAATTTTTCAACTGGTCTTAAAATTTTGATCAGAATCATATCTGATAGACAATTACAAATCAATAAAGAAGTCTGCCCTTTAGAAAATGCTGATGATTTAAGTGTAAATCTCTTAGGGATCATTGTAATTTATCATCTATAGTAACTTTGCAATGATATTTATCTGCAGTCAAGGTCTCTATATGTACTTTCTTCTGGCCAAGGAGATGAGCCACTTTGGGTTTAATTATTAAAGTAAATAAAAAAAAAGTCATTTTGCTTTTGTGCCTCAGGCAATAGCCCTTGCTCATGTGTCAGACGTGTTTTTTGCATACGAACACAACTTAGATATGTAAGGAGAGGAATTTATGGAAATAATATGCATTAAAAAAGATGAGAGCAAAGTCAAAGTCAGAGCAGGCAGCTGTCATTGGTAGTGATTCAGAGGTCTATGAGGCCTCTCACTTTGTTCCTAAATTATTCATGCAATCTGTCAATGCTGCTGTCTAGGCAGACTCCTCTCCCCATGTGTTCAATGATGACAGAAATCCTGTGCTATGTTCACCACTATCTTCTGCAAATCCTCACTGGAGACACACTGCACCTCCAAAGCTCCCAGCACATGTGTGTGTGTGTGAGTGTTCATGTGAGAGTGTACATACAGTACTTCCACTCATATGTGATATGATCCAGGCTATATATGGCTACATACATGCTTGAATGTCTCCTCATGCCAGCCTGATTTTTATCTTTGTTATGCACTTTTAAAGTCTTTGTGACTGTTGGCATATGGCCCTGTAAGTGTTTCCTCATGCAAAACAGATATAAAATACACAGTTGCGTATGAATATTCAGACACAAATGCATGCGCGTGCAAACACACACACAGAAACGCACCATGCTTACAACCACACTGAGCTGTGCTTCCGCTTTCTTTCTCATCCCAGAAGTAGCAGTTCCATTTCTCTTTGTGAGGGACTATAAAAGGCAGATATTCCTCAGATGTTGGAGAGCATGTATTATTGAAACTACCCCTCAAAATAACCTCCTAAAGTTCCCTCCAACATGTGATAAAACTCTTAAAATATATACTGTAATATATCCAAGCCTAACTTTATGCCTGATGTGTTTTTGAGTCGGAGCAAGCAGCTCAAGCTAAGATAGGACTGAGCAATCCAGGCCATTGTCGCTCAGCATTAAGACAAATTGTGTCTCATCTATCAAGAATGACCATGCTTTGTTGTTTCCCCTTGAGGCTTAAAGATTTTACAGAAACTGATGAATTTAGTAAAGTGGTTTTGGGCATTTTAAGCAAATATTGATGGGTCTCACTGTGAGCACTAAGTGCCTATTTAAGAAATGGAAGTGCTCTTTGTTTCAATAGATGTTTATATTAAGGTTGTGTACAGCTGCCTCTGGAAGGATATATAGACTGAATACACATCACGCACACGCTGCAGGCATTAATGTATTTGCATTCACACACACCTTTTATGTAAATTTTGTCCCTGAGTACACATGATGTCTTTGTCCAACAATGATTTAATTAAGAAAGAAGTGAGCAGATTAACACTGTAACAGTAACCAAGGCCGACTGCTTCGCCTCCATGACAACCAGATCTTGGAAAGTCACTGCACTCAGTGATGCTGAGTTGCTTCAAATTAGAGCAGTTAGTCATTGAAAACTTATTTTCTTTCCTACATCCACGTTACATCTCTCTGCTCCCTGTTGCTATACGAAGGTCTATATTGTTTGTTTTTTACTGTATCAGTAAGACTGAACAGTGAATAAGATATTTTGCTCAAAGGTGTGGGGTACACAGTTATTATCTTACTAATGGAAGATGGAAGGCAATGGATTGACATGGACTATTGATTAAGTATGAAAATGTTGACGAGCTGGCCTATATGGATGCACATCTCTCAGTATTTGAAAATCCTTTGAAGGAAATCGGAATAATAACATCCATCCATCCATTATCTACCGCTTATCCTCATAGGATCGCGGGGGAGCTGGAGCCTATCCCAGCTGTCTTAGGGCAGAAGGCAGGGTACACCCTGGACAAGTCTCCACCTCATCGCAGGGCACATAGAGACAGTCAACCACTCACATTCACACCTATTGGCAATTTAAATTAGCCAATTAACCTAATCCCCACGCAGACACGGGGAGAACATGCACCATCTTGCTGTGAGGCGACAGTGCTAACCACTACACCACCGTGCCACCCTTAATAATAACATAATATTTATAATTTCTGCAACCAGAACCTGCAGACTTATCTTTACATTGTATTGTGTGTGACTAATTACCAGGAAACAGACCCAGTGTTATATATTATTATATTCTACATTTTGTGTTTTCTGTGATTTCAAATTAACTGTTCACATATCCTTGGATTCTTCAGAAAATATTTTATTCCGTAGATGTGTGTTTATAGCTCATTCTCTTCTGCATAGGTCTACTGTTCTTCGACAGATGGAGCGACATGGCTCACTGGTCAGGGCCGGCTCTGTATGCAACTGTTGCAGAAAAACAGCGTTGGCGGTTGTCAACATGACCTGAGAAAACTAATAACTAAACTTACTGTTTAAGTTTCAGTTTCCATGTGCAGTATGTGTTCAGTAGGAGAAATAAAGTATGTGTCTGTGCGTTGATATGTGTAAAGCAGATTTGGGGAGGGCCCATTCACCTGATCTTATTTATCATGGGATGCCCCTTGCCCCATCTTGCCCCTAGGCTTCAGCTTGCACTCCTTTCTAACACAGATAAATGTCACAAAGGACATTCGTTGTTGAATTTATTATTTTTTCTGTCAGGACATTGCAGACCTCGGTCTTCCATCTTCTGTAGATTGGTGATGGTGCCATTTTCTCATGGTTGCTGTATCTACTGTAATTTCAGTTAAGTAAATGACTATAAAATGTGAAGAAGTACAATCCTGCCGTTTTAAAAAGTGTAGGAGGGGACGTGTCGCCCATGTCCCCATGTCAGTAGTGCCCACACAGCTTTGGTTTCTGTTCTCATGTCGCCTTATCTTCCAGATACAGGTTTGCTTTGCAACAAACTTATATCCCAAACTCACCCGAGGTGATGCACACTCTCTGGAGTGGACTGATATGTATTTCAGTAAATACAGTGATAGTTGTCTGATGGAGCAGACCTCTGATCACTTTGTCCTCTTATCTAGTTTTCTGCTCCAAATGCCTTCTCCTCACTCCTTATGCAGAATCTCACTTTTCTTCAACTACTTATTTCCTTCTTTCATCTTCTCTATCGTGACCATTATCCTCTTTGATGTCTTGGGAGATAAAATCTCTCATGCTGTTTTTCATTATTCAGATGCTCGTTATTCAAGTTAGCCATCCCAGCTTTGTGTCATCCTTTTATCTGAGCAGAAAATGCTGGTCTCTGCTGAGCTTTTAAAGCCTGGCCTGACTTTTCTCTGACTGTCTCATGCCAGAGGAGTCAAAAGCTCTTGCAAATGTTGACATACTTAAGTAGTGAGTTAACAAAAGTATAACAATAAACCATATAACCATACACTTCAACATCCACTCCTTTATTATTATCATTTGCATTCTGTTTTTGCATTCTCTCATGTAGAGTGGTACTATGCAATTCTAACTTCCCAGCCCAATATTCATGTGAACTGAATAGAGCCTGGATACTAATCAATGATATCTCCTGCTAACAGCTAAGTAGCTCTCATCCTGCTGATTTCAACACAGATTTGTTCTTAGTGTGACTGGTAGTAAATGTCCCTCCTGGGTCACCGTAGGGTTCAATAGCAGCCAGCTCCTCCCACTAATTAACCACTAAGTTATATAAGCTGGCAGACAAGGCGTTACCTTTCTCTTTGCTGCCATTGCTGTTACACTCCTTGAGAGTGATAGGTCTCCACATGTGTTGTGGTAAGGCATGGGTTTCATATCAGTATGTTTTATGCCTGTGAGTTTGCTTACTTTTTTTTTGTTTTCCTTTGATATATTTTAGGTTTTATTTCCTGGTTGTTCTCCTGCTCCCACATGTTGAATTCCATGTAGGATATGTTTCTGGAAAGGTAAAATGTCAACTTCCTCTATTTAACTAAATTACATTTTTCTTTCTTTTGAATGTTACTTATTTAACTTGGTTTTTTTTTTCATTTATTGTAGATTGACTGCCCCTGCTGTTTTGTTTCTATTGGTTGTTTATCTCATTTTGTAATTCTAATTTATTATTATTTCAGTGTCAATTTTTTTGTATACTAGGTGGTCTCTTTCATCCCCCAAGATATTTTAATGTACCATTGCAGCAGTCCAGTGTGGTTTTAATACATTTCCTGTTTTCTTTTTTTTTTTTTTTCTTTGCACGAGTACTGCAGGACTGGTGATAGCGTGGTTGCCCCAACGGTGGAGGGATTGGTGTTCAGAGCTTCTCATCCCAGCTTCACACCCCCTTTAAGTTTGTGCGTGTGCTGTGGTAATTTTGCCCGTCCCTCACACTTTATAGTTTTTCCTGGCAGTTTGGTTATTTTTATGTGCATGTGTTTGGTACGAAGCATGGTGAGTACTCTGCCCCCCTTCTTTCTCCCTGGCTGCTGCCACGCCTAGCCAGCCTGTAGTGCCCCTGCCTGCACTTAAACTGGGTTTGGTTAGGTAGCATTTTAATTTGTTTTAATTGTGCTGCTTTTGTAATAAAGTTTGTGATCTTGGGGGAAGCACTTTGTCTTTGGCCATCATTTGACCTTCACTGGTACTGTTTTCTCGATCTGTGGCCTTTAAATTAGTCTTATTTTAATCACTTAAAGTAATAAGACTTAATCAGGAGCCCTTACGTGGCTCCGCCACATTTGCTATGTAGCATTATCAGGGAAAAAGTATGGTGTTTCCTGTCATGTCACATGCAGCCTTTATACCATAATATGTATCAGCTTGTTCCAACTCTTCATTGATATTGTTGTTTACAGTGAAACCAATGTAGCTTCACACACCTATTCTACATATCTTGTGTATCACTGCATATATAGACATTTCCCCTAAATTCATATGTGTTGTCTTTGGGAATTATACTGTAATTTATCTTGGGGCATGCAGCTGGCCTTTGACAACCATGAAAACATATGTATGTATTGTTTGTACAATACAATATCCAGATGGAGATTCAGGATATATACTGTACATAGCTTTTTAAAGCTGGCTCTGGGATGAACTCTCATTATTACATTTTTCTCTATGTCCTCAGTACATTAATCTACATACCGTACACTCAGGCTGCCTTCCACAACTGTGGGGACAATAGAGCAGCCCCACAGCCAGGTGTGTCTCAGCAGGAGGCAACTACGAATCAGTAAGCAAGTAGCATGACATCATGCGACCCCTCCTGCGCTTCCTGTTTTTCCTGTCCTTCGTCTCCCAGCAGGCAATTCCTTTCTGCTTCATTTGTTTTTTTATTTTGTTTTTTTTTTTTCAAGGAATATAAACCCTAAAAATCTCTGCCTTCTTTGTAGGGGCAAAGGAATATCTCATCCATCTTTTCTGAGGTGTGATGTGGAATATGTTTTTTTTTGTTTGTTTTTTTTGGTCTAACAAATCATAAGTTTAAGGTGAATCATCAAGTGTCTTGTTATTAGAAAGGGAGGCAAAGAGAAAGGGTAGGCTTTAGCTGACTTTTCTGATAACTTTGTGTCTTTAAATGAGAGTATTTGTGAAGCCTCCTATGGTGCTAACAGTGGCAGGTGGCCAATATGTTTAACTTGGCTCTCGGAGGTACTGTCACACGAGAGTGTACTCATGGGTTTATCATGGTGTTGACACTCAAGGGGATTACAGAAAGACAGAAACAAGCAAGGTTTATCAGCCCCGGACCCACAAGAGAAAACACATGCACACAGATTTGGCAACTTGAGCTCTTACACTATCTCCCTCTCCCCTTCAGTCTGCTTTAATTCACCACACCTATATCTGCGGGAATTGGCTTCCTGCATGTTGTCTTTCAGGCTGGGCAAGGTAAACAAAGCGCTTTTCACTTCAAAGACAGAGTTTCTCAATTTCCTAATTGATAATCCCACACTTGACAGGCTGGGTTTTGTTCCTATGAAAACAACATCCTCTGTGATGATGCTCTCTGTGCAGCTCTCTCGCTGTCTCTGCTGGAGCCTGTATTGCATAGACCAATCTATTTTAGTGGAGCCCCCAGTGAGTTGTTCCATAATTATGAGGGATGATTATTACAGATCCACAGACACACACACACATTTTGTTAATATGCTTTTCAGGACCAAAATCAATGTCTTAATTCTCTCTGTTGCAAGTCTGACCTTGACCCTTTACCTAACATGAATTCCAGATTTAAGCCTACATTCTAGCTCTAGCCAAAATATCCCCTGTATAGATGATTTTCTTCATCTCTCTATCCCCATGATGGAATTTGGTCATCTTAACAGCAGAAACACAAGAACACGCACACATCCAAACATGCACACCCACAGCCGGTTTCCCTCCTACAAAACGCCTGTCATCCTTACTCAGTCATACACACACAGGGAGTCAGTGCGAGCCGATGGATCAATTTAGTACAGAAAAGCTGTGGCATTCTTCAAATGTAATGGGCTTTGATGTAGACGCTGAGCTGCATTACAGAACCCCGCTGAAGCCACTGAAACCTCTTTTCATCTGCCTGCTTCCTATGCAGATGACGCTGGCAGCACGAAACGTGCCTCAGTACTTTCGTTTTTTTTCCCTTCACACCTACACTCACACATCCTCCTTAAACGTTCAGATTTCTGTCCTTTTGAGCTGCATGGGAAAATAACTACTTCATTCCAGCTTATGATTGGTTCTCCCCACCAGCCGAAAATCTCACTTTTGACCCTATTTGTGACACTTACACAATCATTTTGAGTCATAGATTTCTTATTGTTTGTCAAGTATGAGTTCATTTGTGCAAAACTTTACTGTCCATACACAGCTATATACTGCCCCCTGGTGGAACATTTCATTTTTAGAACGGTTGTGTTTTCCTGTATGGAAAGGTTTGCTCACACGTTTTGGTTGTCTAATGATGATGACGCTTTGCTGAAGCTTCCTCTCAGATTACACATTGTTCTGGTTTGGATGAAACAATAATGACTGTTTGAATCTCAATATCAGATTTTTTTTTTTAACTTACTGTATGTGGCCCATGAGGGTACACAACAAACAATCACATTTCCAAAAAAAATAGAGGTAAATAACTGTTTCAGTGCCTTGCCATTATCATGTGAGGCACGTTTATCTCCCATCACCCCTTCTCTCTACCTGTTTCCGTCATGCTGTGAATTGCAATGGATCCCGCCACTTCCATTTGGCTTGTAATGCCACTTTAATGACCGAAAAATTTGTTGTGTGGTGTTCAAATTGCTCAGACACTAAACAGGGCACATTAAATCAAGATAATGCAGAATTTGCTTTGAAATGCTTTATTTATAATAACATTTAAAAAGTGATCCGGGGGCAAGCGTATAAACAATAAGATCAGGATAATTTACTGCTCTTGGCTTGGAGAGGAATGACTGAATACAAATGAATCTAACAATGTGTGTCTCCACAGACCGCTGACCATCAAACCATATCAACTGGCAATTTTCCTGCAAGCTACAGCACATAGCAAGAACACTCCATGGGGCTTTTCACAGTCTTTCCCCAAGAACACAAGTGTTAGACTCGTTCTCGCATGGGAGTCGATGCTGAGAGGGTCACTTCTTATGCTCTGTGTTCTGCATTACAGTGAATTCAACGGGAATTGTTTCCTGATAGTCCAATTATGCTGAAACTGCAGCAAATGGGCATCTGCTGGTAGAAGAGTGCAAGAGCTTCAGTCTAAAGGAGACAAAAATGACTGTGCTGTAACACATCAGTTTGAACCTGTGAAAAGATTAGGTGGTAAATTAAATATTAAATTGGCCAATAGTTGTATTAAAAATATGTGGGGTGCAATCATTCACTCTGCACATTAGTGCAGGGATGGAGTTTATGATTTTATTCAACGAAATGCGGCATCTATAAATCTTATAAATCGCGCACACAAATATACATGATTTAAGACAGAACAAAATACACACAAAATTATTTCACTATGCACATATTTTCTTCACTGAGAGTGGAATTAACCTCAGAGGCCGTGGGCTTGTGGGTCTGCATTTACCAAAAAGGCTCATGAAGCTGTTCAGTCAAAAAAAAAAATCTCATTCCCTTTTTAATTTGTAAATTTTAATCATGTCTGGTGGCAGCAAGAAACCTACTGATACAGTACATCAGTAAACAATACTACCTTTGGCACATTAAAGGACCAGTTTGTAGAATTTCAGGGATATATGAGCAGAATGGAATATGATATTCATGACAATCATTTGTTTTTGCTCTGCTGAAACCAAGAAAAGTGTTTTTGTTAGCTTAGCATGAGCTCTGCATATCAACATGTGAACGTGCCCCTCTCTTCATGTAGTTTGCCAGATTTCTACAGCAGTCAAGCGTGACAAACCACTTGCTCTTGTTTATAATCTGCAATATCATCGCTTTATGCCACTAAACCCCACACACTGTTCCTATATAGTCTTTCACTCAAATTCAATCCAAGATGAAACAGCAGCATGTAAACTGAGGTTGACTGAGCTATCTAAAAGTTGGTTAAATATTTTTTAGCTTGTTAATAATGACACCCACGCTGCCCCAGTATATATCAGTCCATCCACTGTCTTTAGTAGGAAATTTTTAAATTTGTACCCCGTTTTTCCTCTGTGCTATCTCACACTAGCAGGGCTGCTGTTCTGCATCACACAAACTGTCTGTGACTGTGTTTGTTCAACTAATTTGGACTGTTTAAAAGTGATACGTTGTCTACCATATTTCCAGCATGAGTGTTGAAGACTAACTTCAGAGTCCGTGATGTAAACAAACATGAACACAATGACGATCCAGCTAACTATTCATTTGAAAAACATAACATAGAAATATCTATGGCACAATTACTATTGTAAAAAAAAGTTTGAATGGTTCACCCAGATAAGCCTGTATTTGTTACTAAATTACACGTAACATTACAGCTTCAACATTCCATGGAATGTAGCACTGTATCAATCAAATTCAATGGCAAAAAGATCACACAGTCAGTTGTATTTGTGGTGTAGAAACTGAAAGACTTGCAGGCGTCCTAGCGAGCTGGCCCAGACCCTCAAAGGTACCATGACCACGAGTAAAGGGGCCAGACAGACAGAGAGACGCAGCAGGGGCCAGATGTGGGTACACAGAGGCCCTGCATGGGGTCACAGCCCTGGTCAGCCCTTTATTATTTTACATCTCCGCACAAAAGATGATGCTTAATTCATAACCACCGCAGCTGTTTATCACACCCTATGAAATTTAAAATATAACAATCAGCTAATAAAGATAGCAACTGAGAAAAATGACTTGTTATTTACAGCTGAAACATACACAGTGCTGCATCTGTCACCACTCACAATCACACAGGGTTTACGCTGTAAAACAAAGTGGGTACGCCTCCCACTCATTGACCCCGTCTCCTCCTCATCCTCATTTCACAGAAGACTACCCGCTGAATGATGACAAGCATTCATAACGGGCACAGCAGCATTCATTCATTAAAAAAGTTGCTGCCATTTTTATTTAATGCATTAATATAATATCAATATTAATGCATTATAGAAATTATTATTGCAACATTTAATACTAAATAGGAGTCTTTTAAGATTATCCAATAGTATAAAATGAGCCACGGTCAATGGCTGCAAAGGCTAACGGATGATAGAAGAGCACACATTACAAGTAGTGCCCTTCAGCTATATCCAAATAACTTTAATCAACTTATGTGCATAGTCTGATTGTATGTGCTATTACTGTTTATCCCTAATTCTAACTAAACAATGTAAATGCAAATTCAGATAGTATAGCATATACTGTACAAGCTTGGCGGATGCTGCATGTTCTTCATGTTTATAATAATTGTCGAAGAAACTGTGACACTGAGTGCTTATTTTTAGCATCATTATTTGCACTGAGTAATCTGCTCAATAAATAAAAATTTACCACTTTTGATGGTTTTAAATTAGTAGCATCTTTGGTCTACCCTGCAGTTCTTACTGTTGCAGCAAGTACAATGTGCATTCAGAAACTACTCTGAACCCTTGAATTCCTGGGGAAGAAAACGTATAAGAAAGAAATAACACAGGTAAACACAAACAGCAAAAACAAAAAACACAATGGCACTGTGTTTTGTAATAAAATCACTTTCCTTCTGCAGTTCTTGACCTGATGATTTGGCCTTTAAGATTCAGAGTTGTGGGTGCATTCATTGGTTTCCACTGACTCTCAGCTAGCTGTGTTCACAATACCACTGAGCTGTGGGGATTTAGCTCTGAGAAAAGTACTCCAGGACGAGGCGGAGGTGTCCCAAGCGGTCTTTGAGTGAGGTCAGGGACAGGACAGTGGTTTGGTAGGCAGGGTCCATCTGAAGGACAGACAGCAGCCACCAGCACCAGGCTGGACCGTTGGATGAGGCCTAGAAGATTAGAACAGAAACATTTATCATGAGCATGCATTTCGTCATTCACCATCCCATGAACACTTGTATGTTTTGTGCATTGTCATGGTTTGGTATTTTGAGAGGCCCCAGTGTCCCTCTCATTTGGTTTGCTTTAAGCGAGAAGGTTCTGGGTGCCTGGAGGTTGAGATAAGATGAAAGATGTCCAAGACTTTCATGATAAACAGTCTGGACTTAAGGTAGTATACACACCATTTTGCCTCCTCCCTAGTGGTGTGATCATACATGATTCTGTGTGACTAAGGGACATAAGAACTTTTCTAAAGAGATTTGTGTTGAATATAAGGCCAACTAGGGTTCATCTATTATTTATCATTTTCAGTGTGGTTTGAAGTTCTACACTGTGTCTTTCTGGCCTTGCAACTAATGAGTGTTACTATGAACATAATGTCTTTTTTTTATTATTCTCAAAGTAAAAAGTAATGTACCCGCAGTGCAATAATGGTGCTCAGAGAGCAGTTTGATTAGAAACCGCATAAACCAATAACTGAACTTTGAGAACAATAAAAGCAGATGTTATTTTCTCTGTGAGGAATTACTTAAGAATTAAAAGCATATTTGCATAAAAAACAACTCATTTCATCTTGAAGTCAGTTGTAAAACAATTAATTAAAAATGTAACAATATAATGACATGTATCGGTGTGCATGAATGTTTAGTATATAGTATTTGGAGTTTGTGGGCACTATTTGTATTTGATGACTGTGAAAATGACTGTATGTGGATGCATTAATCTTTTAAAGTCGTTTATTGCTGCTGACAAACTTAACAGTGCTAACCTGGAGGAGAAATAATGTCACCGTCAGGATGGCGTTATCAGCTGTAACCACCATAGTAGACTAGAATAAAAAGCAGTAAAAATCATACAGGTTCTAAGGTACCAACCTGAATGTTTTCCTCTCTATCTGGCATAGTGCCGTACTGCCTGTTGATCTGCTCACGAATGCGGCTGCCAAGGCGCTGGTACCAGTCCTGAGCCTGCTGGTACACACTGTCATGGAGATGCTCCAAAAACTCCAACTCACTACCATCAACCTAGAAGAGAGAGGACACGAAGACAGAAACATTTCAAGAGAGAAGAGATCCCCTTTGTAATGTTTTTAGTGTGTATCTTTTCAAAGTGTTGCCATAGTTTATGATCTCTGTGTCCCTGACCTTGAGGTCCTCCAGGTACTCAATATCAGCAGTGTGGTAGCCATCCCGCTGACCTCTCTTCAGCACCTTGAATCTGCTGCCACCTACTGCATCGACGAAGGACCGACCATCAGGCAGCAGCTCCAGACTGAGGATCTCCAACACGCAGCCATAGTCTGCAAAACTAAGGCACATGAGGCAACACCATGAAAGTCTTAAAGATACATAGATATTTTATTTCTTTTTTTCTGGAGACCATCAACTGTGCAGTATCATGGCATGCGCTCAATGCTAATATGGTAGTTATGGCTGACAACCGGTAACCTAGATGCCTCCCCAATATGCACGCTATTGATTGAGACAGTAAAGCACAAGGAAATGAAGCAAAGTTAGTGATGGCTGAAGGAAGTGAAACGAATATGGATGGAAATATTTTAGATACAAGAGAGATGACGTGTTGCAAGCACAGGTATTATGCAAGTCAGAGGACACACGACTAACCTCCATAGCAAATTACAACAACCCCAAAAATCTATACAAAGAGTTCTAAAAACATTACGTTACCTAGCAGCAAAACAGTCCAACAGACATCAAAGTTTTGCAAGGGTGTCATAAGAAAACATCTTTTTTTCTGTCTTGGATCTATGTTAGCAACATAAAGGTATTAACACTGTATACTTTTGTATTACGTAGTATTTACTTGTTAAGCAATGCCATTGCCGTGTTCAGCAACGTTATCGCATATTGTGTGTTTTCCCATGTTTGTGCTGTTTGTCATCTTGAGAGACTTTAAAAACTTTTTTATCTAGTCTTTCCACATAAAAGAGGTCCTGTAAAGTGTGTTGTCATTCTCATTGTCAAGTTATTGTTTAAATGAAATTTGGGGGGGGGGCACTGCAATTTTGTAAACAAGACCAAAGTTTATAGACTTGCATAACAAATATAATGAGCTGCAGAAACAAAATCCTTTTATATATCATTATTTGTGCAATATTAGTTTACATAATTCAATGTTTAATCAATGCAAGATCATGACATATACAACATATACAGCCTTGTCCTTGTTCTTGTGGACCTAGCAACAAATACCTGGTGGAAGATGAAATTGCACAGCAGATCCCACACCAGACTGGGGACCATGCTGCTATTTCCCACCCACTCACAGTCACTTATGACTGATTTAAACTACTGCCCATTTGCTCTGCCTGCTGCCTTCTTGATAATCCCATCAGGCTCCACCATGAGTGTCACAGTTAGATAAATGTCAAACATGGTCTTTCCGTGCCCCGACAGTCTGGGCAAAATACATGGACACACCTGTGTAAATGTACAAGGCCTTTGCCTCACTTCATACCTTGATATATTTGGATGCCACCAAATCTACCCAAATCTTGTCAAATCTACAATTTTTATTTAAATAGGTTGCTATGTATAATTAAAACCCCAAATGTAAATTGCATACCCCTTCCCATGCTCATAGCTGCACATGCCAAACTTCTTTGTGCCGGTCTCCATGCAGCGACGCATCATTAGCCGGTAACGAGGCTCGAAAATGTGCAAGGGACATGGCACTCCAGGGTAGGCCACCGTGCAAACAAATATAGGGATGTCCTTAGTGAGACTACAAAGGCAGAGACAGAAGAAGCGTTTGAGAAGACAAAAAAGACGATAAAAAGAAGGATATAAAGAACCAAGGGAAAGTATTGTGAGGATAATTGAAGTCAAGATCAAAGATTAAAATTTCTAGAATGAATCATGTGTAGATTGTGGGAGGCAGGTGCCTACTTGGACAGTTCAGCCATCTCTGCATCGTGGACCTGTTTCCTCTCAACCAACTGTGAGGGGAAAAGGTAAGTCATGATGTCCTGAAGCAGAAGTGTGGGATTGTATTTCCTGTTTTTTAAGTACTGGGAAAGTTAAGAGAAAAGAGAAAAGTTAGAACAATCAGTTATAATAGCAACATTAAATGCAATTATACATAATATTTTTGGTGCAACACAGCCCTGCAATGCATTTGAGGATTCAAAATATAGATTTATTATTTTAGCATATCAGCTGTGTATGCCGGTAGATAAATGTGTGTAATTTGTTGTGCAACTGTTATGACAGCATTATTTATCATAGATGTGATCATTTATCAAAAGGAACACAATGAAATGAGGAACCAGAAAGTTCCCTTGCCCGATAGATGTATCACATTGCCTGTGAGTGTGGTTACCTCTTGTAGTGGTTGTTTGCAGAGTGGACAGCGGAGGTTGTGGTCCAGACTCCTCTCTATGCAATTTTTGCAGAAGGTGTGACCACAGGGCGTAGTGACTGGCTCAAAAAACAACCTTCAGATAGACAGAGAGTGGCACGAGTTAAAAACAACCTAGCTGGAGGAAGGGTGTTTGTGCTATTTTGTACAGAAGCTGTAGTAGTCTGGTTGTGTGCATACTCTACGTGTGGTCAACAACCAAATGAGAGAAGAATGGGATCAATCCGATATGACACTGCAGCAGACAAGGTACAGACAGCCATGCATTATTGAACATAGTGGATACTCCAGGACACCAACCTAATGCAGAGTGGGCACTCAAAGTCTGAAACAGTGAGAATTTCCAAAGTTTTCTCTCTCCTGTGAACACGTTCACCTAAGAGAAGAGAAAAAACATTCGCTTTTAAGCTTTATGATGGATCTGCCCTGCTGAGGAAGAACTAGCAATCATTATGCAATTTCAAACCATCTGGGCGGATGTTATGGTAACACTGTTGGTATTGACAGTGACAAAAATGATTCACTATGAGGACAATGCTGATGAAGATGACAGTCGACTGATACAAATGCATGCTTGAGTGTGTATACTGTGGTGCGTGTGTGTGTGTGCGTGTGTGTGTGTGTATACCTCTGACAAGCCCGTCTTCCTTTCTTATCACCATCTCATCGTCTTCAGCAGCAGGGAGGAAGGACACAGCTTGGCAGAGGCTGAGGCAGCATTCGGTAGCCAAGTCATGCTTCACCTTGGAGTCCTAAACACAGCTTTATCTGTTAGGATTTATTTTATATTTACATTTAAACACCTCCCATAATCAAGCATTAAAGTGCACATAATTAGTCATTAGCTTACCTGGTGTGCCTCTCTCCACCCTTTTCCCTCTTTGTCAGGATGACTTGGCCCCTGGGGGCTACTGAGGCTGGTAATGGGGCAGGACCCTTTCAGGTACTCGGATACAACTTGCAAAATGCAGGAGGTCTCGTCCGGCACTGCAATGCCCTTTGCCTCCAGAATCTGCCATTAAGATGATGTGTAGGTCAGTAAGATAAATGTGTCTGTTGAAAACCTTGCGCTATACACTATTATCAAATGGTAGAAAGTGATAAAACACAATTTCAAGTTGAAGAAATAGTTCACTTGTTATGAAGTGGGGTTGTATGAGACATTCATCCATAATCAGTGTATTAACTTCAGTAGATGTTCTGTCGGCACACCATCAGATTAGAGAAGCAGACAGGAGTTAAGGCCAATTTATAGTACTCCATAAAAGTGCCGTACGTAGAGATGGAGAGCCCTCTGCATCGCCGGAGAGCCTCTCCATCCTCTCCGGGCGCAGGATTTTTTTTTTTAACTGTCCGTCAATCCGTCAAGGGAAGACGGAGACGGCAGGGTCTGTGATTGGTCCTCTAGTTGCACCCTGCAGTGAAATGCAGCCCCTCTCCCTACACAGAAACAAACAGACAGGTCGCTTCTGCAGCAGCGCAGACAGGAACTAAAGTATTGATTATCCTTGTGAAAGGCAAGTCAAACACATTCAACTTGCTCAAAAAATCCATTTAATTCATTTAGTAATTATGGCTGGGGTATATTTCCACAGAACATACCGAAAGTTGTTGGTTTGCGTTCGCCATTATTATTATTTTGTGTTGAGAAGAAAGAGGAAGAGGAGCTTTAAAGACTGAAAGCAACCAATGTTCTTCTCTTCAATCTCCCTCACAAATAATTAAATCATAAAATAGTATTTTCCCCTGCTTTTATCTGTGATATTAAGGCATATTGCTTCACTTTCCGAGGGGGTGCATTTCACAGCAGGGCTGCACAACACGCATCACGACGGAGAAGTGCGAGGGCTCGAGGGGTCTCCGTAGCTACGGAGTCGGATAACGTATTACGTAGTCGGAGAAGTATATTCCAGCCTTTACTGCATAGATGCAAAGCAATGTAGTGCTGTGGATGGGACCAGCAGCATATCATATTTTGCTACAAAAAGGAAAGGCTCACCTAAAAATCAGTTTTAAGTGTGTGCCATCTTTGTGACGCTTTTCCACAGGCGCGGTACGGTACAGTACGGCACGGCTCTGCATAGTTATGACTATTTTCGACTAGTACCTGGTAGCTCGTAGTAGGTACTTTTTTCGTACCTCCTCAGCCCTGGTTCAGGCGAGAAGAAACGATACTAAAATGTGAGGTCGGCCGACTGCCTTCCACTGATTGGCCAATGAGTGACGTCATTGGAAGCGTCATTGGAAGCGTCATTGGATGCGCGATGTCCAGCTAGACTGTAAAAACCAAACACTCGTCGCCTGGAGTCTTCTCTGTCTCTCTTCTTTCCTTCTGTGTGACAAAAAGCCACAGAGCGAGCAACAAATACTTGATTGCCTTCGGTGTCCTCCATTGTTTGTGATAGTAGCGTTGTTGTTCTTCTTCCTCTTCCCGTTTTCTGTCGCACATAAATGACGTCATGGCAGTTTCGTGCTGCCGTATGACAACCCCGCCCACACCGAGGAGGTACTATGAGGTGCTCAGTTGTAATGGAAAAAGCACCAAAACTGGGCCGTACTGTGCCGTGCCATGCCTTGCCATGTCGTTACTGTGTAGTGGAAATGCGCTATTAGAGTATTATTGCTGGTTTACTTTAGTGTGAGACAACTATACAGCTACTTCAAAACACCTGAACTATAAACAAACCTTCTTGATCTGGCTCTTTGCAGGGACAAAATCAGCTTGAAGCTTTAGGCAATGGTGGAACTGGATGAGGGCGTCAGTCTGCTGACCCATTTCCTGCAGTACGTTCCCTTTACGAAAGAAGCCCTGCACAAAAAGAAAGGTGAGTGACATTAGCATAACACTGTACGTGTGACTGAAAGACCACTTTAAGGCGTCTTTGTCAGCAAAATGTTTAAAAGTGATTACATTTGGGAGTGACATAGCACATCTCTGATTGTATTAAATCTGTATTACTGCCACTCACTGGATACAGTAGCTGTTTGCATAACTTTCTACATAACATCAATACAAGCAGCTTTTAAGGAGTCAAATTTTCACACTAAGATAAAGTCAGTGTTACAAAATCAACCAGTGGAGTGCATGTAGTGTTAAATTCAGCAAAGTCTGCAGCAGATAGCATGAACTGAAGTGGCAGCTTTAATTTTGGACTGCTGGTGACTTCTTTTGACCGACTGAGCTCCTCTCCCTCTTCATCTGGAATGCCTCCATGTCCCATTAAGGCACATTACTAACTACTAACTTCTTCCATAAACGCATGTTACAAAATAGCTTTCTGCCTCGTCAGGCCGGTACCAAAAGATGAAGCCGGGGGGGGGGCTGATATTGGGCTATACAAATAAAATTGACTGGACCTTGTTAATGGATAATATCAGATACTGTATGTTTGTGTTTATAAAATAACAACATAGCCATAATGTATCTATCCAACACTGTCAATGTCTCTCTCACCTCAGTCCAGTTAGGACGAAGGCAGCAGAGGTAGTCAAGGTCAGTCAGTGCATCAGAAAAGCGCATCAAGCCCCGATTCGCTTCAGCTCTGTACGCCTTCAAACTCTGATCATCTGGGACTAAGGACGCAAAAAAGAGAATACACAAGATATCATCTTAAGCTATAATAATACTTAAACTCTATTTATGTCTTTCTACACACAAACATTGAACTTGTGACAACAAGTGGTTATTAGTGGTTAGTGGTTCATTAAATGCACATCCATTATAAAAAAAAAAAGTCCAATTCATATAAGCTTTCAAGAACGATGTCTTTAACATTAACAGTCTAAAACAATGACATAATCAGATTGATATAAAACAGAATAAACAAATCTGCCTGGAGATCATTGGTCAAGAGAGGGAAGAAGCATTATTTAATTGGCAAAGATGGAAAACATGTAAGTAATTCAAAAAGTGTGCTGATTCACTGTAAAATGATACCCAGGCCACATACGGGCTAAAAAACTCATCTAGGGCAGAAGTAGTCCCTACTTTCTCACTGCTGCAGCATAACAGAAATAAGGTCAGTTGCACAAACAGAGGCGTGCAATGCAGATGATCACTAACTGCACAGATAAACTAGTGGGGAAAATCAGTTAAGAACACTGAATATATTATGAGAACAACAAATGTGTTTTAAAAATCAGGAATTGGGCTGCTGTTTTAGATTGTTTCCTGTACTTGCCTTGTCTTGTGTGTAAGGCTAAATATATGACACATTGTTATGTGTATATATTATTATTATTATTATATACTTTTGCTGCTCCCATGAGTACTATATACTGTTGTTATTACATACTGTTATACTATTATTATTATTATCACTAACTGTTAATTATATATTATTATTATTACTACTATATACTGTTATACCATCATTATACACTGTTATTACTGTCAGTAACATTACCATCATACCATCAGTATTGTACCATCACCTTGCCACTGCACTTTATTCGCTTATTTGCTTATTTAACTTGTGCTTTTCTATAAGCCTTGTCCCACTTTGTATTTGTATTTTTATTCATATTTTATCTCTTTTTATTCCTATTTTCTCTACTTAAGTATTTTGTGTTATTGCATTTCTTATTGTATTTGCACCGGACTACTGTGACAACTTAATTTCCCTTCGGGGATAAATAAAGTTATCCATCTATCATCCATCTATCATCTACTGTGTGTGACTGAAGGAGGGAATGTCAGACTAATTCAGGTTAACTTTCCCTCATGCATCAGTACGCAGCTGCAACATATACCACTACACTCAAAAATTTTAAATTATTGCACATAATTTGAAATTGTGTAAATTAATTTAGAACCTAATGCATTTTGGGTAAGATAGCAATTTGCGTGTACAACTCCAGAGCAGAAGGTGGCAGTAGTGTGCGAGTTTACTTCAAATTTACTTCAGGAAGTTTAGCACACAGTTTAAAACACTTGTGGAGGACGGTAAGCTAAGTCCTTTACTTGACTTAAAATAACTTTGATTTCAAAATAAACCACTGCACAGAAATGTCACATAACTTGTTATTGTCTGCTCTATAATTTTGACAGATTAATTTCATCACCGAATGTTTTAGTAGTGTGCTCACTAATCATAGCAGCATTAGCAGCTAACCATAGCAGCATTAGCTGCTATGGTTAGCTACTTAGCATTCGCATCACTTGCAAAATGAGCGTATTATAATTTGGTGGAACTAACTAACTTTGGTGGAACTAATAGTAACACCAACAAATTCCGTTGATTCAAATTATGTTAATTTCACTCAACAAAGCTGTTTCATGCTAAATTAGTGTATTATAATTGGGTGGAAATATTTTCCATATTTTTTATGTTCACCCAAACCAATTATTTTTTTTTGAGTGTGTTTCCACCCTTAATCTTTTGAATCTTGAGACTTGAAGTGAGTAAGTTATTGTTAACTGCTAAGTATTACAGTAATATAACAGTTTTTGATAACACTCAGGAATTTTTCGTTGAATCTACGTAAAAAAAAAAAATCATGAAAAGGATTTCGATTAAATGGATTTGGTTTAGTATTTTGCAATTCTGTTCTTCAAGCTAAATGTGCTTGTGTTGGGTCAACTTAATAGATGTTGACTGAATTTGTTGAAAGTGGTTTGGTTTAGCATTATTTAATAGTGTTTAGCTAATGTGATTCACATGTGTTGAACTGACTAATGTACTAGTTGGATCACCTCTACTAATTTAAGTTAGCTGGAAATGTAGTCAATATGCTGGACTAACATCTTGCAAATTAGTTTGAGTATTACATAATGTGGCACCCAAAGGTTTTGAACCAGGTGAATCAACCTAATCACTTAAGTTGACCCAACACAAATACATGTAGCTTTAAGAACAGGATTGCAAAATATTAAACCGAAGCCATTTAATCACGTGGAAATCCATTTCATGATTTTTTTTTTATCTTCATTCAACAAATATTTTTTTCAGTGAAGTTTGCTGTTTATTTCCAAAAAGTTTCAGAATGCACATTGCAAAAAGCAGCAGGAATCTGTTTACTGGCTCAGTTATACATTGAGGTCATCATTATCGTTAGTGCATATAATGACTCCAAATTCATATAAATGCTTGTGGTTTCTTGTTGTGCCAATACACCTCCTGTAAATTGAGATGCACCATCGGTCACCACCATCACTGAGCACCAGTTCAAAATGCTGACTTGAGCGTAAAAATGGAAGTCCAAACTGTCTGTCTCATTTAAGTGAGGTCTTTTAGGGTAACCATTCCTGCCAGCACACCTGCGGCCATCCCTTTACATAAACATAAAGGCTACACTAAACAAAACCTGTGTTGTAACTGCTGATGTAACGCTGTTATGCACGCGTCTTACCTAAGTGTAGCCCCTCGTTGGCGATGCGTAAAGCCTCCGTGAAATCGTTGGCTTTAAGCTTCTCCTGAATATGGCACTTCGTCTTTGTCTCGTCGGGGCAACACTTTTCCACAACACTGATGAGCAAAACGTTGTTCTTCGTGTTTCTCACCTCCTTTTGTTTTAATCTCTCTTTACACGACGGACATTTGGACGGCAGGTAGCCCGTAACGCACCTCCGGCAGAACGTGTGGCCGCACGACATGGTGACCGGCTCGGACATCAGGAAGAGACAGAGCGGACACTCCAGCAGATCCATCGTGGACGGCTTGTGTCACCGAAAAAACTCTAAACAATGATGCGTGTTTACGTGAAAGCGATGAGGGTTGTCTAAGTAATCGTTTTGCATGGACCATGTCGATAACACACTGACATGTAGCGATACAGTAAACGCATAAATCCACTGGCACTATCCATATCCGAAGTTAATATTTGGTTTGAGAACGTCTTCCCTTTTCACGCAGGTTGAATAAAACAAAACTTAGCTTCAGTTCACTGCGCCGCTTTTCTCGCCACTCCAAAGTCCGTAACCACAGCACGAACCACATATATTCATTCTTGTTTATACTGGTTGTCCGTGCCTGTTTTTGACGACTGTAGCTCTGTGTGGACAGCCACAAGGCTGCGAGACACCATTACGTTACATAAATTAAAAAAAAAAAAACACGTGACGTAGCAGCGAGCTATCTGATTGGCCTACGGAGTGGCTTTCCGCCCTGTTGTGAAACCCAAGGATGCCGAGTTTCATAACAAAATTCCTGCGACACAAAGTTCTTGGCTTTTTATCCGGTTTAAGTAATACATGTGGGTGGGACATGAGTTTATAGTGCGGTTAGTCCTGTTGCTGGAGTAGTGACAATTAAACTCAAGGGTGATTCACCCCACATGTATATACATATATATATATATATATATATATATATATATATATATATATATATATATATATATATATATATATATAAATATATATATATGCTTGGTGTTAGTGACTCCACTAACACCAAGACACTGCCATGACTGTATGCAGTGGGCACAAGACTATGTGACCTAGACAAGGCAACAACAACACAGAAATGATGGTTGTCAGTGTTGCTGGAGAAGGCAAAGTGAGCGATGTGCTGAGGTCAACGTGGTCCCCAGGGTTCGCTTTGGTGGAGGAGGTGCAATAGTCTGGACAGGCATCACCAGTCAGCACAAAACAGATTTGATGATTGTTACGTCAGAGACATCATAGAACCCATCATCATCCCCCAGTTCAACAAGCACACCTCAACTTTCTGTTCATGTATGATTACGCTCCACCACATCGTACTAGAATTGTCACAGCTCGATTTCAGGAAGTCACAGTGCCTCATATGGTACGGCCAGCAATGTCCCATGACCTGAACCTCATAGAGCATGTCTGGGACCAACTGAAGCAACGACTGGATGCTCATACCCCACCCCCACGTGACCTGTCAGAACTGTGTGTAGCACTTGAGGAGGAGTGGAACGCATTGCCTCAGAAAACCTCATGAGGCCAGTGAGGAGCAGTTGACGTCACTGTCAAATTGTCATTGCAGCAAATGGTGGAAACACCTGCTGCTGACTTTGTCAATTTTAGTTATTTGGGGCTATCTTTGTTATTGTCTAAATTGTTGGGGTAATAAATATTCAACTAATGAAAATGGTGTTTCTTCTCATTCATTAATAATAATATCAAATGGAACTATTACTTATATCATTAAAATTTAGACCAAATAGGAAAAGCACTTGTGTCAGTAATAACATCCCTAACTTATTGTGAGTGGTGACCACTCCCACTATATTAGACAGTGTTTTAGCTGTGTGACAGGACTAAAATGCTTTGTGAATTGTTAACACACAGAGCGGATATGATGCAGTTTCCCTAAATACACGTTTAATGAACCACTGACCGCATTGCAGTCTTGCAGCAACTGGAAATTTATTTGTTTTATTACAAAACTGAAAGTTGGCATCCAGTTGATCTGTGTAATCAAATAAATTTAGATTATTCAAATATCTTCACATAACCTGTTTATAATAGCTACATTTTTTAAATAAACCACCATTCAATTCCAGATGGGATTTCAGGCCCAGTGAAAACACAGAAGACATTTTCATATTTACTCTAAAGGACAGCTTACCAAAAAAAAAAAATAGTAAACACAGTTTAGGTGTACAGAAGAAATAGAAACATGACTAGTCTGCAGTAAACTTAAGCTATTTCATCAATAATACTGCACATGGCAGCATCCTTGTCCCACATTTTTTCCCTCTTTAACATAGGGGTGCTCTTGTCCTGGTGACCTGTTGCCATACAACTGGCACCTGCCTCCTCAACATCCATTGGCTTCGTTTTCATCCTGGAGGCCTGCCCAGAGGAAGAACCAGCACTAGCCACTGCAGATGCACTCCTCACCCCCTCACTGGCACCATCCACACCTTCTATCTGTGGTAAGTCATCAGGTAAGGAGGCTAAACATCCCTGGATCATCTCCACCACCCTCTCCAGATGTTTCTGGAACCTCTCCGCAGTCTCTAGCCTCTGTCTCTTCTGCACTTCCATCATCACCCTCAGTGTCTCCCTGGCTTGATGTGGCCTGTACTCATTTATCAGGTGGTGCATGTGAACAAACAGAAGCTTCAGGTCCTCAAGCTTCTCTTCGCGCTTTATACTGCCAGGGCTCTTGATGAGGATATCCAACAGGTCCAGAAAGTTCACAAGAATGGACATGTTAAGCTTCTTAAGTTCCCGTTTGTGGTCAAACTGCACAGGATGGAGTCTCTCAATGCCTTGGCTCTCCAGCGGCCGGATGATGAGGTCATCGCACTGGAATTGGTTGCCAAACATCATGTAGTTGTCTCTGATGGGTGGTGGCGGCTTAGGAGCCAGACCCTTGCGGATGTTTTCATCTGTGTACTCCTTGATGTACTGCATAGGCGGAGGTGGCAGGGCACTAACCTGCTGTGGTTCACCCATGATGCTGAACTGAAAAAGAAACAAACATATTTATAAATCAGTCTGTTTTCCTTACTAACCAATGCAAAACAAGTTCTACGTTCTTTTTTTTTTTAAATAAGTAACACCACTCTGATCAAATACTATGACACAAAAATGCTGCATCATAAACAATAAACCTGTCCATTAGCACTAACAAAGCAGTAATGTGTCAGTGAGCATTAATTTCTACTGCTGTCCAATCCAGTAGTTGTGTCGTTCAGTATTTTTAATGTTTTTGTTTCGTGAGCTTCTAGTATGTTTTTACAAATCTATGAATCTGCAAACCATTACAACTGATAGACGAATCGAGGCAACATTTTGCCTTTTTCCATTCTCAGCAGTGGCGAGATCTTTAAGTTACCATAATACTTGCGAAATATTGTTCAGTAATAAACATGCAAAGGATGTTAGTTTCGATTAGCAGTTAACTGTCCGAGCAATTGGTTAGCAGCCATTATAATTTAACGTTAATATCTGACACATGTATTGAGGCTGTTGAATGTGTAGCTCAGTTTTCTACCACATGCAGACGTTGAGAAAAACGTAGCTAACTAGCTGTGCAGCTAACGCTGGTTTAGTACAAACTAACAAAACAAGCGAATGAAACAGCGACGATACGTATACACACCTGTTTATAACTCTCCACTTCCTCAGTGTAGACTTTATATGTGAAATGTCACAGAGATAGCCCTTCGGATAATTAGCTCATGACTAGCTTAGCTCAATCCGTTCACTGACATGGACGCTCGTCTCTGTTCTAATTTCATTGGCTGAACTGTGCTCGTGACAATTTTGGTCGCTCTGATTGGAGTGTACCCGCTAACCGCAAGCTAACAAGCTAAACGCTGATTGGTTGTGATCCCAGCTGTTTTAGGGCGGAAGGCAGGGAACACCGTGGACAAGTTGCTCATCTCATCAGAGGACACATAGAGACAGACAACCACTCACACTCACATTCACACCTACGGTCAATTTAAATTAGCCAATTAACCTAATCCACATACATGTTTTTGGATGGTGGAAGGAAGCCGGAGTACCCAGAGAGAACCCACACAGACAGGGGGAGAACATGCAAACTCCACACAGAAAGGGGGAGTTTCGAACCCAGTACCTTCTTGCTGTGAGGTGACACTGCCAACCACTACATCAACTAAAACAATTTAGTTTTCTCTATGTTTCGCCCCATCTCCTCTTACTACTCTACCAAAGCATCATCCAGCCCATCCTCATGTACTGCTCCTTCTGCTTTTTCAACCTGTTAACTGTCACCAACCGGGCCAAACTCACTCGTATCACCAGCACCGCTGCCAAAATAATCGGTCTCCCCACATCCAACTTGTTCTCACTAAACATCAGGGCCATCTCACGTATTGCAGCCACAACAGAACAGGACATTACACACCCACTCAACCAGTACCTCACCCCACTGACTTCGGGGCATAGGTACAGGACACTTAAATGCAAGAGGGCTCGTCTGGGGAAAAGTCTGGTCCCCGCAGCCATTGCTGCTTTAAATAACAGGCCGCGCTGAATGCATGTCTGTTCACTTGTGATTTGTGCCGTGACCTGGTGCCATCTGTGTCGGTGTTTTTGGTTATGTCTGAACATGTACAGTGCTGTGAAAATGAATTTCATCTTGGGGACAATAAAATCTAATCTAATCTAATCTTTAAACGGACTCTATGGTTTTTTTTTTTCTCCCATCTAGTGGTTAAATTTAGTATTACATTTGCTCTCTAGCGCCAGACGTGTTTTTTACTGCCCAAAAAAACTGGAAATCTTTCTCAGTCATGAGCGCTTTCCACCTGGGAAAGGCGACCCCGATGATTACCCTTGTTTTGTTAATTCGCCGGTCCCGATGTCTTTTTAATTCCCTTTTACACTTCTTTGGCGATGAGGAGTCCTTCTCCTTCACCGCGGCATAACTATGATCTTGTATTACGACCAAAAGTGCAGTGTACGTCTTCTCCACCCTGCTTCTCCGTGAAAAATGAATGGCGAAAAGTGTTTTGCCCTTTGCCTTTTGCCCTTTATGTCCCTCTTGGCAGTTCATAGTTTTTTTGTAGACCGGAAAGACATGGAAGCCTCCGTCCGTGCGACCCGTTCTATGTAAAGATAGATGACTGATTCTTCGCCCAGGAGGATAAGTCAGATTGATGGCATATAGCTTATTTTACACCGATGAGGCTCCATTTATGAATGAAGACGTTGATTTGAGGTAATAAAATACTTAAAAAAAATACATAGTGTCCCTTTAACTGCCATACCAAAAGGGATACACCAAAAATTCTTTGTGCAAATACTGATATTTTATGAACAAAAACCTGCAATAACAGTTTATTTTTAGGGCACACACAAACAAAGTGATTTCCAAACAAAGACATGAGGAAGACAAATAGTTTGACAAATAGAAGACAATGGCATGACGTAACATCATTAAAACTGTTGCTTGATGTTAACAATTATGCAACATTATAAGTAAAGTCACAATGAAAGCGATATAATTTATATAATATGACTTAAAAAAAAAAGTCCAGTGAGTCTAGTGGACATCAGTTTACTGTATAAAGTCCATGATTTAGATTCTTTCAAATCTCCATACAATTGAAAACTGTCAACATTTTTATAATTACTGTTTTGCAGACCTTTAAAAAAAATCCTATATGACAAAATATGTTTGTGCATTTTCCCCCTCTACAGCAGTCTGCCTCACAAAGGTGTTGTTATTTTGTAAATTCTTGTCATATATTGAACATTTGGGCTAATTTCATAATAGAATTCAATAAGTATATGTTAGATATGATCATTGCACAGCTCAAAAACTCCTCAATCCTGTAAAACTTGTGACATCATCTTCATTTTTCACCCATTCCTTTTAATAAGAAGGTGATCTGGACCAGATGAATGGTCGTCGACTCTCATCCAAAACGCATTCTTGGAAAATCTTTCCTGATGTTGGTGCTTTAGCATCCATCTAAAGCTTTCACGATTTGTGAGGATAACTGTATCTCTCTAACGTTCTAAAATAACCCTTTTCTCTTCATGATTAGGAAGAGTGGGGTAAAAAGTGCCAATTTTTACTTAAAGTGCCTTTAAAGCAAGGGGATTACAATAAGGCCTCCAACTAAAACATATACAGTTTAGGATGGTGTGCATCACTGGGAACAATCACTTTGTATCTTAAATAAACTTTTTGAGAAATATACCTTTGGAAAAAAATGGTTTTGTTGATAATTGAAGTAAAACAGATCATTATCACAAATGATAATCCTATATAAATGCAAGACAAATTTAGTGTCTCTGCTGTCTATTTACAGAATTACTTATTTAATGTTTATTTAAAGTTTTAAGGACACTTTTCTATAACAAGACCTATCGCCACATGAATGTACTCAGAGCAAAATAGAACAAAACAAAAATTCCAAAATGAGCACCTAATCATACATGACTACTGAACATCCCACTTGTTAATGCTGCCAGAGAATATGAATTTATGCTCCTTTCTGGCTGTACCACCAAGTTTTTGAGCTGTGGGTAGTTTCTTGAGCACATCACTGGATGACACCTTCATCATTCTCTCTAAATGTGGAAATGGGCTTTCCTTCAACAGACCTCTTACAACATTGCTTCAGAAACTTTGCACTCATCTCGTCACCTTCAACATTCTCCACCAATCCAACATAGTTATAGGATTTGGATTTTTTTTTACCAGCAAACTTCTCAGTGACAAAGTCACCAGCAGACAGATCCTTGTCACCATCATCATCATCATCATCACTCTGCACAACTGAACTCTCATAATCACAGGCCCTTTGGCACAAATTACCTCAAGCCCACCATTTTGAAAAAAATCCCCTAGATGTTTTGAGCCAGCATCATGCTAAATGTATCGATTCATGGTGCAGCTTACTAAAGCACCAAACGTGTATAGTTGTCTATGATTGTTTAAACATAGCAATCAAAAAACCTTGATCATAGAAATTTTACTTTTGAGGGCAAAACAATGTTTTTGAACTTAAATGTGTTTACCTCTCAATCCATGTTTCCCTCCTTTGCAGGATTAGTGAAATGGTTGCCTCTTCAAAAATATATGGTCACATGACCAACTTCTTTTATGATTTTTGAGATAACAGTGATGGCACGACATGGCACTTGGCACAAATTACCCCACTCTCCTTACTGGAGCCCATCTCAATTGTTGCAAACCTATAATCAACTGTGCTTTTCTATCATAACCCAAACAAATGGAATTCATCATAGTTCTCTGTTATTAAGGACACTGAGAGAAAGGGATAAAGAAAAACAAGGAAACTCAACACCTGGGCTGCATACAGTAAAACAGACAGCTATGATGATAGTGTGGCTTTATAACTCACAACATCTCTCCAAAGTTGTTATTATTGCTGCAGCATTTTCCAAATTTCCTTGAATTTCTAGGTGTTTTGAATGTGAAATCTAGTTTATGCATATTTTGGTGGAACATATTAAAAAAATCACCCTCCTACAATTGAACATGCTGACTTTTCGCAACACAGTGAGTGCTTGCACATTTTGTGTGTGTGTGTGTGTGTGTGTGTGTGTGTGTGTCTGTTTGTCTGTCTGCACAACTCACTACATGCCGCAAGGATGTGGTTTACTGAGTGCAACAACTTTATGCCGGAAGCTCTACGGTTATTACAACAAGTTATTATCCACTGTTTCTTTTTCACCTGTCACGGCAAGGTAGTCAGTCTTTCTCTGTAAGCCAAAAGCCTTCTGTGTTTCTGATCATAGTGTTATTCGTAGTTGTTATCATGTTCCCCAGGGTGATTTTGAAGGGAACCATGATTAAAAAATCTCAACAAAAGAAGAGAACTTCACCATGTAACTACAAGGAGAGGTTTTTTGTACTGGACACCCAGGACCTGAAGTACTCAGAACGCCGCCCGGGAGTAAGTATATGCACTATATCCAGAAATACAGTGGATTTAAATTTAAAATGATGCATTCTGAAGACTAAATTTGGCCTCAGAGGAAATGACTATCATGTAAATCATATCCATGTGTGTATGTAGCACATCTAGTAAAGTTAAGATCATGTTTTTTCAGAAAAAGCCATTGCTGAAAGGTTGCATCGAGCTGTCCAGAATCCAGTGTGTGGAAATTGTGTGTAGTGATTTTCCCATACCCTGCAACTATAAGTACCCTTTTCAGGTAAGGTTGTACACGTTATACACAGCAAGTCACTGCAAAAAATCGAAATCTTGCCAAGAACATTTGTCTTATTTCGAGTCAAATTATGTCTATGCACTTCATTTCAGACAATATCACTTAGAACAAAATTTACACTAAGGTGGAGGGCCTTGTTTCTCAGAAATTATGTCTTATTTCAAGAAATGTTATCGAGACTAATTTCACTTGGTCCATTGGCATTTTTTTTTTTTTTTGCTTAATCCAAGCAAAAAATGCTTGAATTAAGCAAATTATCTGCCAGTGGACCAAGTGAATATTGTCTCGATAAGATTTCTTGAAATAAGTGATATTGTCTGAAATTAAGTGCATAGACATAATTTAACTTCTAAAAATAAGACAATTATTCTTGGCAAGATTTCGATTTTTTGCAGTGTAATGTATGATGTATTATAGGGTGCAGCCCAGTGTCCATAACACAAGACCTAAAGTACTATTTTCTCAAATATAAAGGTTTTTCATAACAACCACTACTTGTACATTTTCGCTCCGGACAACGATTGCCGTCAGAGATGGGTCAGAGCTCTCAAAGAGGGTAAGCAAATCACACGTCATATTAATATATGATCACAATTCATAAGCTTGATATTTCAAACTGTGTCTCTTTTATTATGTATGATATAGAGACAAAAGGTAACAATTTGGTTCCAAAATACCACCCAAACTTCTGGATGGATGGAAAATGGAGATGTTGCCAACAAACAGAGAAGCTAGCGGCTGGTTGTTATGTATATGACCCAGTGGGTTATGGTTTGTATTATTTCTTCTTGACTTGTTAACTGTATATTTTCAACAGGGACGTAAGTCTTTGTATAATTAGCGTATTTCATACACAGTACACCCTGGCATTATTTCATCCACATGAAAAATCCTGCACAAATAATTAAGTATTGTGATTTTGCAAACATGAATCTTGATCTACATTAAGTAATATTGCAAAACTTGTATAAAATTATAGTTTTGTATATTTCGATCGGATGTACTAAAAACATTCTCAACTGCATTTCTTCTAATTCCACAGCTTCCAAAAAGCCACTTCCTCAACTCCCGGATCTAGAGGTACCACTTTCTAAATCATAAAGAACATGTGATGTTAAGTTGTATTATTGTCATATTTGTCTATCAATACTGTTTCTATTGAAAAGGACAAAGGAACTTTTTGACTTATTTATTCTGTTTCTTGTATAGTAACACAATGATTACAGATTGTTTTGCAGCTCTGTTATCTTGTATTGCTCATATATTGCATTTTCACAGCCTTTATATGCATATTGTTCAATCTAATATAACCCAGCATGGTGATTTAGTGTATTTTCTGTATCATTGCTGTAAAGCATTTTGTTTTAAATGTATTGTACGTAAAATATGAGTGTGTTTTTTTTCTGTCTGTCTTATCTTTATCTCTGTCAGATGGGGCTGCATGATGCAGAACAGAGCATGGTCATCGCTCTGCAGGACTACACACCACTTGGACACGATGACTTGCCCCTTCAGAAAGACCACGAGTACACCCTAATTAACAGCTCCCACCCTGAGTGGTGGGCCGTAAAGGATGCAAAAAAGTAAGGAACATAAAGCTCCCAGTCTTTGAAACAGTTTTCACTGAAAACAACATTTCCAGAGTCAGGATGAAGTATATGATTAATGAATGTTTTTCCTGATCTTACAGCAAAAAAGGCTTTGTACCCAGTACTTATGTAGCTGTGAAATCCGGCAACAACTTTCAGAGATTTGAGTGAGTTTAATTTAATTTATCTGCTCTGTGCCTCACATTGTGTAGTTAATTTGTTTGTGGTTAATTTGTCTTCTCACAGATGGTACAACAGAAACATAACCAGAGGGGAAGCAGAGGATTTGTTAATGCAGCAGGTAAAAAAAAACAATGCCACTGTTTAAGGAACCAGTGATTCATTCTGTTTTCCAGTCGCGTTTTGACAGAGAATCATGCTCCAAATGAAACTAATTGTGATGGAGGAAGTTGCATCTGTGTGACATATGTGCACTTTTGCTGTAACTACAGCAGTCTCACATTTGCAGATTTAATGCAAATGCACCTGCACAACAAGAGTACGAGATGACATGGGAAATGAAAAAAAATGATCTCACAACCACAGAATTTCCTGCCGTGAGGTTTTCTGTTAAGTTTTGCAAGCTGGGGGTAGAATCACATCCATCTATCGAATGTTTAGTTGGCCCTGGTATCAGCTGCAGATCAGACAAACATTCTGCTTTTAGTTTTTTGAAGACGTTTCTGACTGAAAAGAAAACTGGTAGAAAAGATATTGACTCTACCAGTCAGTTAGAACCAATGAAACGTCTGGGATAAGAGACGTTCTCAGAATACTTGACCTGTATGACTGAGAATTTTCACAGGCAATCAATAAACATATATGGCTTTGCAAACATTGTTTAATTTTGATGATTTTATGTGGTTTCAACTTTCAGGGAAAAGAAGGTGCATTCATGGTGCGTGACTCGAGACAGCCAGGAATCTACACGGTGTCCGTCTTCACAAAAGCACCAGGGTTATTTTTCTTCCTTCTTACTTACTTATTTAACTGGTACAAATAATGGCATATAATCAGTTGATAATAGGGCGGCACGGTGGTGTAGTGGTCAGCACTGTCGCCTCACAGCAAGAAGGTACTGGGTTCGATTCCCGGCTCCGCGCTCTGTGTGGAGTTTGCATGTTCTCCCCGTGTCTGCGTGGGTTCTCTCCAGGTACTCCAGCTTCCTCCCACCATCCAAAAACATGCATGGGGATTAGGTTAAGTGGCTAATTTAAGTTGACCGTAGGTGTGAGTGTGAGTGGTTGTCTGTCTCTATGTGCCCTGCGATGAGGTGGCGACTTGTCCAGGGTGTACCCTGCCTTCCGCCCTAAGACAGCTGGGATAGGCTCCAGCCCCTCCGTGACCCTATGAGGATAAGCGGTAATTAATGGATGGATGGATGGATAGTTGATAATATGCTGCAAAATGTACATACAGTCAGTCAGAAGATGTTCCAGGTTCCTGGTTATTGTTGTTATTTGATGTGAACATTTCACTTTGCTAACTCATGGTTTGATTTGTTACATGAATCCTCTTTGTTGGCTTCAGGTCTAATGGAGAAAAGAATCCAAGAATAAAACATTACCAAATTAGACAGACTGAAACAGGACAGGCCAGATTTTACTTGGCAGAGAAATACCTGTTCAGCACCATTCCTGAGCTCATCCATTACCACCAACACAATGCTGCAGGTAAGGGGCTGGCTTTCCACACACAATAGTGTTAACACATCACGAACAAATAAATAACAAATACCGAGGAAGAAATCAGCTGGTTAAACAGTGTAACAAAGAGATATTGTCATATCTTAAAATATGTAAATATGTATTAATATTGTCTGTGTGTCATCTGTGTGGCAGGCCTGATAACACGTTTGAGACACCCTATATCTCAAGCGGGAGGCTGCTCTCAGGACAATGCTGATCCCTTAAAAGGTAAGAGGGTGTCCTGTCATGTAATTGGATCACCTGGTTGAACTGGAGCTCAAAATCATCAGAACTTAATACTGAAGATATTGTTTTTGCAAACCTCTGGTGGTTGTTCTGGCTAATTTGTCACCTAAACTCAAATTATCTGACTGTCTGATGTTGTGCAACAAACCTGGAACATTTGCAGTCTTTGACATGAATGAACTGAATTGAAATGAATAAAATTAACTGTTTTTTTTTTTCTTAACAAGATCCTTACCTGTTTCTTCTCAACAGATCAGTGGGAGGTGGACCCAGAGGAACTGACCTTGGGTCAGGAGTTAGGCAGTGGCCAGTTTGGGCTGGTGTTAAAGGGGAGGTGGAGGGAGAAGACAGTTGCTGTGAAGATGATAAGAGAAGAGTGCATGTCAGATGAGGAATTTAAAGAAGAGGCTAGAGTCATGATGTGAGAGCGAGTCATAAAGTTGCCTCATGTTGTTCAGCTTATATGCATCTGTGCTTGTGTTCACCTCATATTATGTGTGTGTCTATATGTGCATTTAAACAGGAGATTGTCCCATTGTAAACTGGTTCAGCTGTATGGTGTGCACACCCAGTGCTCTCCCATGTTTCTGGTGTTTGAGTTCATGGACAATGGCTGTCTGTCTGACTACCTGCGAGCCAGGAAGGGACATCTGTCTCAGGACATGATGCTGGGGATGTGTCTAGATGTCAGTGAGGGGATGGCTTACCTGGATAGCTCCAACTTCATCCACAGAGATCTGGTAAACCAACAGATCTGAATGTTTCATTGCTGCTTTGCTAGTGATAATAGTTTTATCCTTCCTCCTTTTTCTTCCGTAGGCTGCCAGGAATTGTCTGGTATCAAAGAACAATGAGGTCAAGATATCTGATTTTGGTATGACGAGGTATGCTTTTTCACTGGGTCTTTGTACTGCTCGTTATTTAATGTGGAACTTTTAAATCACATACTGTTGTATGATGATGTCCCTGTACTGTAGATTTGTGCTTGATGATCAGTACACAAGCTCCCAGTGCTCCAAATTCCCTGTCAAGTGGTCAGCCCCAGAGGTCATCAAGTACTGCAAGTTCAGCAGCAAGTCCGACGTCTGGTCATTCGGTGTGTGCATCTGTTTACTTTCACTTATTGTGTTTGTGTGACAGTTTTGCTGCCTTTGTCGTTCATATTTCGAGCCCATAAAACTTTGACATGACAACAGGAGGTCTTGGTTGACTACACACCAAAATCATCCATGTTTCCCGAATAGCACATTGACTCTGATGTTCTAAAAGTAAACAAGCAATTTGAAGACAGATGTAGCATCTGAAGAAAAAAAACAACAGAAGTATAAAAAGCAAGCAGCATATTGACCTGGTATGGACAAAGTGTTCAAAATTGAGGAGATGTGCATTGCTGTTTTCTAAGAGATGCAGATTAGGGTGGTAGAATGTATATGATTAATTACTACTTGTAATAGTTGATACAAAAATCTACAATTATCCACAAAAAATATGTTTAGTAATAATATCTGAATAAATTCTAAATAGGTCAGATTTCTTAATATCTACCTTTATAACTTACAAAAATCATTCATGCAAAGGAGCTAACATGGAACAACCACAAACACATGATCTATCAGATGCACAACAACTAATTTTGTTTTGTCCGCATTACTCTCTATAGGTGTGTTAATTCTACAATAACTGGAGTGTCTCTATTCATTCCTGCTCAGGTGTGCTTATGTGGGAGGTGTATAATGAAGGCCGCCTTCCTTATGAGAACCGCTCTAATGCTGAAGTGGTGGAGTCCCTGAACACAGGCCTGAGGCTCTTGAAGCCTCGCTTGGCCCCAGACGCCATCCACCTGCTTATGGAGTGGTGCTGGAAGGAGGTAGGCATGGGAATTGAGTGTATTCCATGCAGAAGAACTGCTGATATGCAAAACACACTCTTGTAATAATGCTTTTGTTGTTTTCATGTTCTCAGAAACCAGAAGATCGTCCATCCTTTGCTCTTCTTCTGCATGAGCTGGCCTCCCTTTCAGACCTGTGAAAAATAAGTTTTGAGACTGATGACCATAAGAATAGCTATATTTATTTTATTTATTGATTTATTTCATATTGCTTGTCAAATGCATTTCTTTTTCTTAACTTGGATTTTTGAGTTTTCACATGTACAGTATATAGACAAAAACGATACAGCAAACAAGGTACAAGTTAGAGTAACAATAATAACACTAACAAACTGTCTGGAGATGCTACTGTTCAGTCCACTGTATTGGAGTATTGTATGGAGTATTCACACTGAGCCAGTTTTTTGTGACCGCTTTCTGCGAGTAATACTTTAGTCACGTACAGATCTTCTTTCATTACAACCTTCTTAATATTCCCAAGATACATCACTGGAGAAGAATTTGGGATTTCATATCCCAAGACATTTTTAACAACTGAGTTTACATTTTTCCAGTATATTCTATTTTTATACAATGCCAGAGGATGTGTGCATGATCTGCCTCAATGCTCCCATATAATCTCCAGCAGTCTTGTTGTCTAGCGAGTTGCCTAGATGTTATCTTTGGTGTTATAAAATAGGGAGTTAGGAGCAGAACTCCCTCCATATTAATGAATTTGTTGATGTACATTGAGTCTCACACGTGGAACCATTCCTCCTCTTGTATTTGGATTTTTAGTCCTGCTTCCCATTTGATTTTTGTATAAAGTGTTGATTCCTTCCTGCTCTCACCCAAAGCTCGATGGAAAGCAGAGATGGGCCGAGACCCCTTCTGTTTGTATGAATCAATAATAACTCCAATCGCCTTATTACTTGTCAAATGCTTTTCAAGTGTCTGGGTCATTTGTTTTGATTAAGATGATGAGAAAACATGTCATTCTTTTGTATATAGTGTATTCCAGAGAATGCTCACTTGAATTTATACTGTTAAAGGTAATTTCAGTGTTTTTTTTCTTTTAGATTTTGTATTGGTCTAGTTTTGAGGGAAATTATATGAATAAATATGTTATTTCTCTGTAGAGTCCCTTTCATAATGTTGTCAGATACGTCTAATAGCAATCAAAGTCTGTCAGTGCAAAGACAACCTCCCGTTCCACCACATCTCAAAGGTGCTCTGTTGGATTGAGATCTGGTGACTGTGGCTGTTACAAAGTCTCATTGTCATATTCAAGAAACCAGTATAAGATAATATGACATGGACTAATATGACTTTGTGACATGGAGCATTATCCTACTGGAAGTAGCCATCAGAAGATGGTCCACTGTGGTCATAAAGGGAAGGACACAGCAATTCTAAGATAGGCTGTGGTGTTTAAACAATGCTTAAGTGGCACTAAGGGTATTCAAAGTGTGCCAAGAAAATATACCCAACACCATTACACCACCACCACCAGAACCATTGACACAAGCCAGGATGGATCTGTAATTTCATGTTGTTTACGCCAAATTCTGATGCCACCCTATCTCGGCAAAAATATTTCCAATCTTCTATTGTATAATTCTGGTTGGTCTGTTCTTAGCTGACAGGAGTGGCACCTGGTGTGGTCTTCTGTTGCTGTAGCCCATCTTCTTCAAGGTTTGACGTGTTGTACGTTCAAAGATTCAAAGTGTTCTGCATTCCTTGAATGTAAAGAATGGTTACTTAGAGTTACTGTTGCCTTTCTATCATCTCCCACCAGTCTGCCCATTCTCCCGTGACCTCTCACATCATCGAGGTATTTTCGTCCACACAACTGCCACTCGCTGAATGTTTTCTCTTTTTCGGGCCATTTTCTGTAAACCCTAGAGATGGTTGTAAAGAGTTGCCTATATCTATAATTTCCTTCGGTTTAGAGGACAATACCCTCTGGCCTTTTTCATGGCATGTATCAAAGTTCACATCATCCTTTCACTACTTGTGAATAATAATTTGAAAAACAGGATATTATCCACGGGTACAAGTTAAAATGAAAACACATCAAAGAAACTAATAAAACCTGAAATTAATAGACTCAACGTGTTAGTGGGTTTCATCATCACCCATCACTCCGCTGTGACTGTCCCTTTAAGAGAATGCACTTGCAGCCATTTTCTGCTCTTTGTGTGGGGAGGATTAGCAGCGCTGGGGAGGAACGGGGCGAAACTAGAGCATCAATCGGCAGAGAAGACGAACACGAAAAAACACATCAGCAAACACTGGGCCTCCGTCGCATATCGACGATACGGTCCGTCCGATCCAAAAGGCGGGCGGACGCATGCAATTTACAGGTATGTGGCAAACGTGGAGATGGGTGATGGAAGCCGCAGCAGCGCTGGAGATGAAGGGGGCTGGTGATGTGCGCTGGGTAGTGATGATGGCAGGAGACTGGAGGGTTTGTTTTTTTTTTTCGCACCCTGAATCAATCCCGTTACTTTCGTGCACAAATGAGATTAATCAAATCGATCGCTGAGAAATCGTCGCCGGATTGAGCGTGTTTTCCGTTTTCCGCCGATTATTCTGACACATGAATGGGACCCCCTTTCCCCTCCTGGTTGCTCGCATCGGCACCGTAGCTCTCACACTGAGATGGGTGGGGTGAGGAGAGGGTCCCTGAGTAGCAAGTGCAATTGATGAAAAGATGGATCACGGAAAAAGAAAGCAGAGCGTTTTTCTAACCCATCAGCGTCGTTTTCTAGACTGTAGATGTAGAGAAGATGATGAAGACACGAGGTTGATGCTCACATCTGGCTCGATTTCATCCAGTTTTATCTTTTTTTTTTTTTTTTAACATTTTTTTTCTCTCCCTTGTCGCCCCCTTGACCCATCTGGCCAGCAGGGCACAACATGTAAATACTTAATAGACGTTGTCTCAGGCACCATTGCAGGCAGGCCTGTTACTGATGCACAAATGACTGATCCACCTCACTTCCGTCTGTGCTGCTGCTCTTTCATCTGTTGATTGAATTCTATCTATCTATCTATCTATCTATCTGTCTGTTGTTGAACTTCCCATTAGATCCCATTTGGACTGTGTGATTATTGTCCATCTAACTTAGTCCTTGTGCCACTGTTGCTGAGTTGTAAATCTGTATGTCTGCACCTCACCAGCAAACAGTGATGTAATGACATGCTGGTTTGCTGCTGCTGACTATTTTGATTGATCCCCACGATCGAAATCGAAAAATACCCTGGAATATTTTTTTCCTGGAAAAAATTACAAATCTGTGATCTGCAAACTCTGATGCATGTGATGCTCTCAATTCTTCAACACTGGGTTTTGGTATGAGGAAAAAAACCAACTTTAATGGCTATGAAAGGAAGAAAACCTCATTAAGAGCCATCAGAGGAAGGATTCCTCTTTATACACATATGTGGTATTTAAGATCGTATTAAGCGATACCACTGTAATACACAGTATGTAGCCTAAACTTAAATGGAGTAGTAGATTTGTAAATCAGTCAAAGATTATGAGTTACAAATCAAGTAAGTGTGTCAAATATTTGCTACTTCCTGGTTCCCAAATGTAAAATGTTCTTGTACTTTTTCTGTTTTTATATCATTGTAAATGGATTATTCTTAATTTTGGACTGTTGGCTGGATAAATTAAGAGACTACTTATTCATGGAATTTGAGATATCGTGATGGATATTCTGTGTTGTTTATAGGCTAATTTTAAAATGAAATACAATGCAATCTATAATGAAAATAACCATCACTTACACCTCTACTGTTATCCCCATAATAAAGCTATGAGAATAAGTTTTGTTGTAACGCCTAGTTATATGTTGCACCATACTGTGAGTGTTAATACAGCTGTCACTGGACATCACAAGCAGCCATTTGCAGCTCATAGTACTGTTGCTGTTTTTATTGAATACATTTAAAGAAAAAAGACAGAAAGGTATGTCGATTAAAATAACCAACCAACCAAGAGAAAAGAGAAGTGGGGGTAAGTGTGGACAAGCTATGGTAAACTGAGAAAATAATTTGTGTCACAAATCATGACCCTTTCTCACACATGTGTCATACTGCACACTATCATAAGCTTTTGAAGTCTGAAAAGAATATTATGAGAATTCAAAAGCGAATGAAGTTATTGTTTACCACTCTCAACTTGTCAGGCTTTGTCACGTGAGTTTGACTTTTGTTTTTCCCCTCCATTTCATATTCATGTGATGGTCATTGTTTTTGGTCTAAAAGGAATGTGTGTGACATCATAGGGGGTGGGGGTCAGTTTTTTGCTATGCTGGACATGACAAATGACAGTGACACATGATGACATGCTGCAGGCCACACAGACGCTGCTGGAACATGCATGTGACCAGTGTCTATGCGTGTGTTTGTTGATGTAAATTATCATGTGTGCATGTCTTCTTCCACGCTGGTCAAATTGTGAGAATGAATATATATTACAAAGCAAGCCTTAGGGGAGAGCCCAGTGAGTGGTGGTGTAACCCTGGAGTTGACACACTTTCTGTCACACTCTGTCTTTCTCTCAGGCAAGATGTATTACACACACGCTACCTATAGCAGCACATACTGGCTGTATGTGTTTTGTTTTTTTTCGACAAATGCTGCTTTTCTGGAGGCTATTTCTGGTGCTTTTGTTCCTATCCCTGCTCTGCGTAGTTGTGTTTTATTTGTAATATTTTCAGCACTTCCTTAAAGCCCTCATGGTTTAGTGGCATCACGAGGTGATCTGACACAAGCTTGTCATGTATAGTAGATTTAGTTGTAACGCTGAATTGGCTAGAGGGAGTTTTGCGATGCATATTATTGATGTTCAAGCCAAAGCTAGTGTATGGAATTTCTGAAAAGAGATGCCTTGTGTGCTCTCAATCAGTTGTTCCGGTGTGAAACAAGGCCTACAGCTAGGTTACCAAGTGTCCAGAAGGGAATGAAGGGGCCCTTTGCTTGCTTTGTAAAGATGCACACACACACACACACACACACACACACACACACACACACACACACACACACACACACACACACACACACACACACACACACACACGCTAACTGTTGAACAGAGTCGGGTACAGGGTGGGAAAGTTTATTCAGCCAACCCAGGCTTCAGTCCTCGTCTGTATTCCCAAGCACAGATGGGAAGTTTATGGGCACTGAGCATGTTTGTCTGCCTGACAGAACCGCTTGTAGCGACCTGCATGTTTCATTTTTCTATAAGCTGAACAGTTTAAGATAACCAGATAATGATTCGTCAAAGAATCAGAGTGTGTGAATCCATGTTGTGAAGACACAGCATTGGAAAGAATACAGGAAACAACAGCCTTTTTTATTCAAACATTACAAAGTTGCAGCAGCACAGGGCCTTTATCAGAATACACTAGTATCATTTCAAATCTGTATTTTTACTTATTTTTATGTTTGTGCTGTACCAAAATTAATTACATCACCATCATTACTTAGACTACTAATCAAAAGGACTAAAACTGCCAGCATGTCAGGGGTAGATAAACCCTTTTCACTTCTGCTATGATACCGATATTGCAGTCTGCATATTTGGCGATATTGATATCGATCCAGTACGATATCTGCACTAATCATACATACTTTCATTACTTATTCTGTAGTATGAAATGTTATAAAAGGCTTGATCAAGTGATATTATTCAAACAGAGAGCAATATTCAGCAACAGTAGGTTGGGTTACATAAATTTTAACCTGAAACATAACAATATTCTATATTTGAATAAAATGAATAAAAAATAAATCAGATGAATCTAAAAAAACAACCTCAATAAATCCAATAAAAACAGCAAAAATAATTTTTAAAGTGCAAAATAACCACTAGTTTAACTTAAATAAAAGCACATTCTACAATTGAATAGAATAAATGAAAAATAAATTAGAAAACCCTGAAAATCTTCATGCTGTTTTTTTGTGATGCTGCTTCAAATGCTGATGAGGTTGGTTGTATTAAACTTCCCCGGTTCTGTGCCACCACGTGACAGTTTTGGACTCAGCTTTGCACTCTTTTTTGGACTTTAACGAAAAATCCTGCCGCACAGCTGACATCACTCCTACTCCTTGCTACTTTGTTAGCACCTTAGTACTCGCTGTTTTATAATCATAGACATGTCTGTGGATGCCACGTTGGATGTAGCAAGAGCAAACTGAGATGATGCTGCATGTAATTGTACAAACTGATTTACAGTCCAAACCATATCTACAGTAGATGTATAGATGTATGTGTCAGAGGTGACATAAGTACTCACGTTCTTAACTTAGGATGGAAGTACAGATACTTGAGTAAAAAGAGACTCAAGTAAAAGTAGAAGTACTGATTCAACTCTTTTACTTAAGTTAAGGTAAGAAAGTACAGGTTTTCATATTTTTTTTTAACTTCAATGATACATTATACCTCTTTTGACAACTGCAAAAATTTAAAAAGTTCACAAAATAAGAAAGTTTTCCTCTTTTATTAACAACCTGCACATTGCTAGTACACAAAAATAACACTGGACACAGTCTAGTTTTGCTGCAAGCCAAATTTGTGACAGAATAATAAAAACTTTCACCCGACTCAGATCCACCTGCAACTGGATCGGGCTGAACCGCAACACCACAATGCTCCTCAGCACCGGGCTTCAGGTCCCAGTGGCATGCTGTCATCAGTAGAGGTTGAAACAAGTAACAAGCCAGTTTTGAGAATGTAGGGAGTACAAAGTACAGATATTGGTGTTGAAATGTAGGGAGTAAAAGGAAAAAAGTCGTCAGAAAAATAAATGAATTAAATAAATTAAAATAATTATAATAAATAATAAATAATAAAATAATAATAATAAAAAATAAATACACTTATTTAAATTTATTTAAATAAATAAATTAATAAATGTTCATCAATGCCCCCTTGTTTTCTTCAATTTCTTGTTAATTTTAATGCCTGGCTCAACTAAAGGTACATTTGTTTGGACAATTATAATGATAACAACAAAAATAACTCATGAGAGTTTAATTTAAGAACTAAGGAATATTCATTTTCCATGGTTTTCTTGATAATAACCAAAATTACTTAAATTCTTACATCAATAGCTATGGCATTGTACCGCCAAAAACACTACTTTTAAGCATTCCATGTTTTCTTTTCTGTTTGCTTTAAACACATGATACACACAAGAGTTAATACTTGATTGCATAACCATTGTTTTTGATGACTGCAGCCATGCGTCTTGGCATGCTCTCCACCAGCTTCTGACATTGTTCTGCTGTCACAGCAGCCCATTCCTGTTGGACAAATTCAAACAAATTTTCTTTGTTTTTGGGCTTGTGGTTCTCCATTTTGAGTTTGATGATTTTCCACAGGTTTTCAATTGGATTAAGATCTGGTGATTGAGCAGGCCAAGGCATGGTGCGAATGTTGTGGTTCTCCATCCAGGCTTTAACTGACCTTGCCGTGTGGCAAGGGGCATTGTCTTGTTGGAAAATCCAGTCATTCGAGGCAGGAAAGAGTTTTCCAGCTGATGGAAGAAGACTGTTTTCAAGGGTAGTCCTGTACTTGACCTGGTTCATTCGGCCTTCACACAATTGCATTTGCCCTGTTCCACTCAGACTGAAACAACCCCAGATCATGACTGATCCACCCCCATGTTTTACTGTAGGGGCAAGACAGTCTGGGTTGTAAGCTTCTCCAGGCTTCCTCCTAACCAGTAAGTTGGCTGGAGTGGGCATCAATTCAAAATTGGATTCATCACTGAAGAGAACCTTAGCCCAATCATCAACAGTCCAATCCTTGTGGTCTCGAGCAAAGAGTAACCGGGCCTTCCTCTGCCTTTCATTGATGAAGGGCTTCTTGCGTGCTCTGTGTGACTTCAAACCAGCTTCAACAAGTCGGTTTCGAACTGTCCTTGCCGAGCAAGTCACATTTCTCGACAGTGCCCACTCATTTTTAAGGTCCCTGGAGGTCTGACGACGATTCCTGACACAGGAACGGATGAGTGCACGGTCATCTCGTGGGGTAGAAAGACGTTTCCTGCCACGGCCAGGTAGCAATTTGGTAGTGCCATGTTCAGCTTGTTTTTTTTTGTTGTAATGAACGGCTGTCTTGGAGATCTTCAGATGTTTCGCTACCTGTCTCTCACTCATGCCAATTTCCAGCAGTGCCAAGATGGCTGCCTTTGTTGCTTCACATAATTCTTTTGTTTTAGGCATTATGTGAGAGCTGACAACTTCTGAGTTGTGCTACGGCTTGAATGTAAGCAGGAAACCACTCTAGGCCTTTGCATGTGCAGTGCTGCTTGTGACATGAAATGGCCTCTTATATACCCTGGGAATCAATTAAGCTTAAGAATGTCAAATAGGACATAAAGTATTATGTGACCAGCTGCATTTTTTGTTGTGTTCATTGTATTATACGTTTAGTGGTACCAGATATTAGAATGAACAAGAAATTGAAGAAAACAAGGGTGGTCTAATAATTTTTTCCATGACTGTATATGTTCATCGGTCACTGAATATCAAAATGATTAATCAAAATCAGTTTGTGCTCTTTATTCAGAAAAACCTCCTGTCACACCTACATTTCAGGATCTTGTTATTATAAACACATATGTTTAATATTTCAATATGTAGGATATCATCAATATAACAGTGTTACATTCATAAAAACAGAAAAATACATACGTTAGTCTGGTGCTTACCTATGTCCTATACATATATAGGAGTAAACAATTGTAATCATGATATTAAAAGTTACATACGTTGTTTTTGATGCCTATTTGTTTCCCAAATATATTAGAGTGAGTGTGAATGAGTGAATAAAAGGCATTAACTTAAATCACTTTGTGGAAAAGCGCTTTATGAAGTTCAATCGGTTTACTCACATGGGTTTACGAGGCAAAGCTGCCACATCTAATATGGCGGACACGTCGACGCATCGCAGCAACGGGCCTCAATGCGGCGTCTATGTCTGTGGTTGTAATCACTGGGCTCTGCTGCTGGATAGAAGTCCTGGAGTTGAGCCTGGAATGGACTGATGGTGTCAGAGCGCTTAGATTAGATGCAGGCCGATGGAATCCGATACTCATTTTGTGTTGATATCAGACCGATATCTGATATCAGTATTGGATCGGGACACCCCTAGACAGTGGTACTCTGTGGTGCAATTAAAATTGAATAATAGATGCATATAATGGCAGAACAGGTGGTAGAACAATAAAGTGTTGATAAGAGTCCAGTGAACATCACTCTAGGTCTGTGTTATTATCTATTGTATATGTGACTTTTTTTCTGTGTCATTACGCTGTGTGTCGCCTACTGAATTGTCACTAGAAGTTTGATGACTTCTGAATTTTGGCCTCATCTCCTGCGATTTACCTCATGCAAACATAACCTTAGTGCTTGATTGTGACAGTTGATTTGATAGGACTCCACCCGCCTCCTTTTCAAGCCATTTGTCAGCATGAGCAACAATGATGAATGTACAGTGTAGTGTCTGTCTGTCTCTGTCTTGTTAGTATTTTTCACACATTAGCTTTACATTTTTTTGAAGTTGGTAGCTTCATCTGCTGTTCATTTACTCCTTAGACGGCTGGCCACCTCTCTTCTGTCTGCTGTTTGGCCCCTGGCAATTTTGGCCCTAGCTACATTCTCTGTGGCTCTGAATATTAAGCTGATTAGCAGCTTTGTCAGCCCTGTCTGCCAGGTCAGATGTAAAACACATTTTTGAGAGGCACATGATGGGTGGGCACATACACACTGCTGTTTATACTGTGCTTTGGCTGGGCAATTATTTTCTAATATTCCAAGGACAGATCATATGAAGTTCATTATGGTAGCTGTGGATTCTTTATTCATATATATCACCCAACGTTCACTGCCTCTCTCAGATCAATGAGATTTCCAGGTCTTGGCATTTCAAGAATTATACGTGTCAAATATGCCTCTAGTCAAATGAAAGGGTAAAAAGGAAACCACGAGGGGCCTCAGCTCTTCCCCCTGACAATTAATTTGATATTGACACAATGAAGTGAAATGAGAGAGAGGATTCAGGTGCAGGACACAGATACACTGCACTGCACAGCCTGATAAAGGGTTTCATAAGAGGAAGTTGAGTTTAGACACGTCAAGAGAATATTAGGCGTATTTAACTTTATAGTGTTACATCGCCTTCCTCATTCATTTGATCCATTCAGTCTGCTGCTTTGAACCTTTCCTTACCACTTAAAGTTTATTTTTTATTTTTTAATTTTTTATTTATTATGCTATCGGTCTTAATATTATCATTATTATTATTATTATTTTATTACTATTTGTCTTTACCATTTGTTATTATTTATTCTTATACCTTTATCTATCTATTTCAACCGTTATTCCATAACTATGACTGCTACCATTTTTTTTTAATTTGGCTACCTTTATTGGCTAACTATTTAGTTAACTATTCCAACTATTTTCTTATTTGTTTTAACTATTTCAACCATTCTTCTCTTACTTTTAATAATGGTTTAGCTAATTTTGTTTTAACGGACCAGCTATACTCTATACTCTGACTATGAATTAATTTATTTTGACAAATTATCCATTACCTTTAGCTAACAGTTTCATCTCTATTTTATAGAAAAATCTGCTTTACAGTCTTTCCTTGTAAATTAACACATAAGCTTCATTCGCATCTGTATATCATATCCTCTCTCTCTCTCTCTCTTTCTCTGCTCTTTACAGACTGGGGTGTTGTGTGATTGACGCCTTGTTACCATGACAACCCACGTAACCCTGGAGGATGCCCTGTCAAATGTGGACCTGCTGGAGGAGCTGCCCCTCCCGGACCAGCAGCCATGCATCGAACCCCCTCCCTCCTCCATCATGTACCAGGTACACAGTCATACACGCCATCACCGCGACCTGCCACCATCTTCACGTCATTTTTGATGTACCCCTCTAACTCTTTTCTTCCTTCTCTTCTGCAGGCCAATTTTGACACCAACTTTGAAGACAGGAATGCATTTGTTACCGGCATCGCCCGTTATATAGAGCAAGCTACAGTCCACTCCAGCATGGTGAGTCATGGTGCTCCGGTTAAAAAAAAAAATAACAATTTCCATTGTAGTCAGTGTTAATAATTTGTTTTTGTTTTTTTTGACATAATGATTAGGGATGCACCAGTATGAAAATTTTGGCCAGCAAAGTTTCTGAGATGATGACATTTTGCACAGACTGAAAATCATGCAAACATTTTGAATACCTCTATTTTCAAAACGTGTTTACTTCCAAATAACAAGGTTACAGGGCTACCATAAAGCACAAGTAACAAACAGTGTTACTTTTAGCAACATTTACCAGTTGTAGCAAGTGTGTAACTAAATTAAAGTACAGTTTAACTCCCTCAACATACTTGCACAATATAGAATAGAATAGAATTACTTTATTGATCCCAACTTGGGAAATTACTGTGTAGCAGCAGCAAGAAATGCAATCACAATACAAATAAGATCATATAAAAAAAATACAGAAAAATATTATTTACAATTTAAATTAAATTATAATACAGAAGAGCAGTATTGAAAGTATAAAAATAAAAATGTATAACCTGATAAATAATTATGGCTCGTGATGATTGTCATTGTGCAAATAAACAGACAGACGGGTTCAGTGGAATACAGATGAACAGATAAATACAGATGAGTTTTACTATAAATAGTGCAAATGAACAGTGTATAATATTGTAGTATCAAGATAAAGTCTTATTGTAAAGTGTGATGGCGTGTGGCAAGAATGATTTCCTGTAAACTACCCCAAGAACGTTTGGATCATAAACTAAGGTGACCAGATTTCTGAAATGAAATTCGGGGACATTTCCAGCTCAGAGATAATAATAGTTATTAACTGTATTAACTAACTGTATTAACTATAACTGTTGTTCTAGTCTGCACGCAACATGCTCCCTCTCGCTTCTTACCCAGCTATTGTATGTTTTTTCTGGCGTTGATGTTGTTCTAGTCACGCAACTTTTTTTTTTCTCCAATGATAAAACACTGATATTGGGAATTTTTGGGGACAGCTTTAAACAGGGACTGGTCATCCAAAACGGGGACTGTCCCCAGTCAGGGATGTCTGGTCACCGTATCATAAATTATGAAAAATAACCACACGACCACCATACTGACATTTTCCCTCCTCTTCAGTTTAACACCCCACAACCCTGTCCTGCTTTCAATTAATCGAGCGAGCAGAAGAGCCCTGTCCATCTCAGCGGAAGAGAAATGCATTTTAGTGAATGTAATGAAACGATAGCGATGCATTAGACTCAGAAGGTGCGCAAATTAGAGTTAGCTTTTTTATTTGATAAAAAGAATGCCTGTTATAGGTCCTTTTGATTAAAATAAAAATGAAATAATTGATTTTTATTAAAAAAATGTAGGGATTGAATTTCTGGTTGGGGATCCTATTGGCTAGATGGGGGTGTCTGTTGAGGGGGTGGGGTGCCTCCTCAAATAAACTGTAAGGGAAACACTGGTATTGGTTTTTACTTCTGATCGGTTGAATCAATTTGTGTTGTTTATCTTGAATAGCTGCTGTTCCCCTTTCAGCAAACACAAAGCCTACTGTGGGAAGCAGCCTCACATCCTTAAAGACAGCCTTGTTTTCGTTGTGAATCGATTATCATTTGGGTCTTTTGTTAGGATTTGGCTCGGCCTGTGGCAGGGCACACACACTTGCTCACTCATCTATAGACACACATTTATCCTCACACACTGGTGAATCAGGCAGGCAATGGACCACTAAACCTCTTTCCCCTAATGACAAATGAGTGGAAAGTGTGATTTGACTGGCAAAGAGGGGGAAGTAGCGCTTTATTTAACCGTATTTAATTCAGGAAGTCCCGCTGAAGTTGAAGCTGGTATATTTGTCACTCCTACACTCCACCCTTTAGCCGGAGTGATTGAGAAATCTGTCTCACCTTATTCTGAGTGGAAGAAATGTTCCCGCTAAAATATGTGCAAGCCCCATTCACCCTAGAATATGTGAAACATTTTGTACTGTCTAGTACCTTTGCGAAAGCACAACTTGTTTTGCCAATTGCATATTTGCTGTAACTGTGCATTAGGAATGTTTGTTGTCCATTTGTGCAGAATGAGATGCTGGAGGAAGGACATGAGTATGCTGTGATGCTTTACACTTGGAGAAGCTGCTCCAGAGCCATTCCCCAGGTAATACACACGCACACACACACACACACACACACACACACACACACACACTAGTGTGTATCCATAATCAGCTCTTGCTCAGCAGACTGAGGCTGAGAAATATTTGTGACTTGAATTTCTGTTAAAGTTGTCACACTGTGTTTGTCAACTGGCACAACTTCCTCATCACTTGGCACACTGAAAACAGGAAAAATACCTCATGGAACTATGTGCAACTATGGTGACAGTATAAGAAGCACAACTGTCAGATGAAATAATCAGAGATCACTTCTGGTTACCTGGTGAATTTATTATTGGACATTTCCCCAAATTGGACAATTGCTGTTTCTACATACCAAAAACACCATGGGAAACTTTGGTGGTAGGAAAAATATAAGACATGTTTACCTGCAAACAAACTCTAACATTTCATGAAGGAGCTGTCAAATAGCGCCCTCTTATGTTTGCTAGGTGAAATGCAATGAGCAGCCCAACAGAGTGGAGATCTATGAGAAAACAGTGGAGGTGTTAGAACCTGAAGTGACCAAGCTCATGAAGTTCATGTACTTCCAGGTAAGACAAAACCCTACCCTACATATAATAACATACATTGTCATTTCAGCATTTGGCGCCTTCTGGGACACAGAAAGTGTTGTTTTTTTCTTCTAACACCATCCAAATTTCTTCTTTACAGAGGAAAGCCATAGAACGCTTCTGTAGTGAAGTGAAGCGTCTTTGTCATGCCGAGAGAAGGAAGGACTTTGTGTCTGAGGCCTACTTGCTTACTCTGGGCAAATTTATTAACATGTTTGCAGTGTTGGATGAACTGAAGAACATGAAGTGTAGTGTGAAGAATGATCACTCTGCCTACAAAAGGTAGTGGACCGTAAATGAAGGATAATGTTGAATATTTTAGTTAAGAGCCAAGTTAACATTTTTCACTACCTCTACCTCCAGGGCAGCTCAATTTTTGAGGAAGATGGCCGACCCTCAGTCCATCCAGGAGTCCCAGAACCTGTCAATGTTTTTAGCCAACCACAACAGGATCACTCAGGTTGGTGTACAGACTCTTCACAGTGTTTTGCAGAAAAATGTGTGACTATTTAATTGAGGACAGAAGGCTGACTTTTGTGAATGAACTAGATGTTTTATATGCTGTACTGCAGTTTATAAGGAAATTATTCAAAAATGCTTTTTTCTGTGTCTTTGTAGATAAAAATGGCTTTTTGATTCAAAGGTGTCTAGTCTGTAGTAATAGTGAAGTACAGAAATCATCTAACCTAATACTCCAGGAAATCACTTCCTTGACGAAGTGAGATGCTTATTGACTTTCGTTACTATTGACATCTGAACTGCTGAACAAGCTGTATTCAACGCTTTGCAGTCAGGTAACGATAGCAAAGAACGAAGAAGAAAATTTGATTATTTGTAAGACTGTTTTGTGTGTGTATGTGTGTGTGTGTGACGATCAATTTAAACCATTAAAAACAATTGCAATGCAATTTTTCTTACAATATAATTTGTAGTTGCATTAAAGTTATTGCAATGTTTTATTATATATGTATGTATATGTGTGTATACATTTCTAGACCCACAGAATATTTTGTACCGTGTCTCTGAAAACACAGAATAGCTCAAATGACAGAAGAGACCCACGATTTCATTATGGAAAAAAAGTTTGTTTTTACCTTGTTCCATTCTTTGTTTTGTCTGGAGGAGAGTAGAGGCCACTTTCACCAAAATCACCACTTTTTGTCCAGAATCTATTTGTTGTATGTGTGTGTGTGTGTGTATATGTACGTGGGTACAGTATATACACACACACACACACACGTATGGAGAAAAGGCTGCTGTATGTTTTGCAAGCCACCAGATGTCACTGTGTTTTCACTGTTTGAAGCCCTGAAGTCTGCACAGATCTTAGTCTGCACAAAGAAAAATCCCCAAAGCCTCACGCGACTTCATCCGCCTGCCACTAAATGAATATGTGAAGTTGACCTGTTGTTCCATCTCTTGTTCTGTGTAGTGCCTGCATCAACAGCTGGAGGTGATTCCTGGCTACGAGGAGCTTCTGGCAGACATTGTCAACATTTGTGTAGACTATTATGAGAATAAGATGTATTTGACACCCAGTGAGAAACACATGCTGCTTAAGGTACACACATTTCTACGTCTGCTGTCACTCTATAACAATAGTGTGAGTTTTAACTGGCTAAAGGTCCTTTGCTGTCGTAAAACAAACCACCTCTCTGTCTGTGTGTCAGGTGATGGGCTTTGGTCTGTACCTGATGGATGGGAACGTGAGTAATATCTATAAACTCGATGCCAAAAAGAGGATCAACCTGAGCAAGATTGACAAATTCTTCAAAGTGAGGCTTTTGCTTTTTTCAGTATTTCTTTTATTCAGAGTTATATTTGTGTGCATGACATGAGGTGAGCCATTTTTTTCAGCTTCAGGTGGTGCCACTGTTTGGAGACATGCAGATAGAGCTGTCACGTTACATCGAGACAAGTGCTCATTACGAAGAAAACAAGTCCAAGTATGTCCAGTCATTTATACACAGTACTTAGTGTGCAGAAATGAGAACTCACAACCACAAAACCAGCAACTGACTGCTGCGCCACCTCTATTGTGTGCACAGGTGGACGTGCACCCAGAGCAGCATCTCACCGCAGTACAACCTGTGCGAGCAGATGGTCCAGATCAGGGAGGACCACATCCGCTTCATCTCGGAGCTGGCGCGCTACAGCAACAGCGAGGTGGTGACGGGCTCGGGCCTGGACAGCCAGAAGTCCGACGAGGAGTACAGGGAGCTGTTCGACCTTGCTCTGAGAGGTCTACAGCTGCTGTCCAAGTGGAGCACACACGTTATGGAAGTTGTGAGTAAAGTCTTGATTTGATTGTCATCTAGTAGTGAAAAGCACTTGCGTGGCAGCCAATGTGCGTGGGTTTAAAAGTTAGTTTTTTATTTTGTCATTGATTGTCGTAGCTTTCATCTATTTATCCTCCCTGTCTCTTTCAGTACTCATGGAAGCTGGTCCATCCCACGGATAAATTCTGTAACAAGGACTGCCCAGGCACAGCGGAGGAGTATGAGAGGGCAACGCGATACAATTACACCAGTGAGGAGAAGTTTGCTTTGGTGGAGGTTATTGCCATGATCAAAGGGCTGCAGGTAAAACACTGGTGCTACTGTTTTGTTGATGTTCCTTACTTTTGATGTCTGCACCTAAATAAATGGAGCTGCAACTACGTTAGTCTGACAAGTCTTCTCCACAAAACCTCTTTGAAGTCATCCATTACTAACCTTAAAGAAATTTGACATTTTGTGACATTGCTTAGCCTAACATGAAGTGTTTTATGGGGGAGTTGACTGTTGGTGGCATCAGAATTAAAAGAAAAGCACTGGAGGCTTTTCTCAATGGGAATTTTGTTTTAACTTCCCCACCGGATTAAGCGTTAATATGTAGTTTGCAGTAATGGCATCTCTGTTCTGTGCATCAGGTGTCTCAGACACAGTTTTATTTTCTTCTGTGAATTTTTAATGGACAGGTATGAGATTGGGCTTCTCATTTAACTGGAAAGTGAATCACTGTATTCCCCAAAATGTCAAAATAATTTCCTTTCATTCCATCCGGTGATGATTGTGGTACTGCTGTGTAATGAACTGTGCAGGTTCTGATGGGCCGAATGGAGTCAGTGTTTAACCAGGCCATCAGGAACACCATCTATGCAGCGCTGCAGGACTTTGCCCAGATGACACTCAGAGAGCCTCTGCGCCAGGCTGTACGCAAGAAGAAGAACGTCCTCATTAGGTACACATGTACAATTCGATCTGATCAAATGCATATTAAACTTAATCTCATGGCTGTTGTGTTTTTTTTACTTTTAAAATCCTAAAGCACTTCTACAATCCTTTTTTCTTTGTTTGTAGTGTTCTTCAGGCCATTCGAAAGACTGTCTGTGACTGGGATGGTGCAAGGGAGCCTCCAAATGACCCCTGCTTGAGGGGGGAGAAGGACCCCAAAGGTGGATTTGACATCAAAGTTCCCCGTAGAGCTGTAGGACCCTCCAGCACACAGGTAAGACTTGACACAATGGTTTGAACTGGTATACTGGAATCACCAAAGACGATCATGCATCTTCTGACTTTGAACAAGACTTTGAAGCTTAAGGTTAGAAATCCTTGTCCTCCCAAAATAGTGCAGATAATCAGAAAATGACATTCATGTTTAATAATATGGTGTCATTAGCCTGCCTAAAATTCTAATTCTAATTAGCCTGCCTAAAAAGAAATCTTTTCACCTTTTTTTTTCCTCTGCAGCTGTACATGGTGCGCACCATGTTGGAATCACTGATAGCAGATAAGAGCGGGTCTAAGAAGACTCTCCGCAGCAGTCTGGATGGACCCATCGTGGTTGCCATTGAAGATTTCCACAAGCACTCCTTCTTCTTCACACATCTGCTCAACTTCAGCGGTGATTAGAAACTAGGGCGCGACCGATAAATTAGATGACAGATTAAATCAGCCGATTATAGCCCTTTTCAAAACAATCAACATCGGCCAGAATTTTGCAGATTAAACTGATTATTTTTCATAAACAATGTGGGCTTTAAGTGGTGTCCTAGCACTAACTCTAATCACTCCCTGTGGCAGTATACGCTGCAACATTTCCGTTTCACCCAGTCACGTTCGGTGTGAACGCACTTTTACTCAGTGCAGCCATGAGACGTTGAAACGAATAACGTCACGTCGCTCTTAATTTGACTTTGTGAGCAACGTTAACATACTGGTTGCTCACTAGTTGTGTTTGGATTCATTGATGTTGGTGTAAGACTGTTTGTGTGACCATTATATTCAGAATGAAGAAAGATGGCCAAGAAAGATTGAGCAGTGATTTAAAGTTTAAGGGCATCAGAGGGCTGCTGAGAACAGACTTTATTTTTATTCCATAACTCATTTTATATTTACATTATTATTAATCTTTATTTCATATTTACTGCAATTTTGCAGTAATTTTGTTATTTTGTACACAAAGTTCACTTCTTTGTTCTTGAAAGTTGTAAAATTAAAGTTGTAAAATGTTATACCTTCAATTTATATCTTTGTTGCAAGTGTCAAAGGGCTGAAAAAAAAAAATCAGAAAAAAATATTAGGGGCCGATTAATCGGTTATCAGATTTTTTTCCTGATATATATTGATGTTGGCTCAAAAAAATCGGCCCTGGTAGAAGCTCTCCCTAGATTACTAGCAAACTGAAATAACAAAAATAGTATGAAATGACGTCATTCCTCCCTTTTTCTGCTGTCTCCGCTGTCCAGAGGCCCTGCAGCAGTGCTGCGACCTGTCCCAGCTGTGGTTCCGAGAGTTCTTCCTGGAGCTGACCATGGGTCGCAGAATCCAGTTCCCAATTGAGATGTCCATGCCCTGGATCCTCACGGACCACATCCTGGAGACCAAAGAGCCATCCATGATGGAGTAAGACAAACCTCCTGTAGACAAATTCACATTGTGTTTGTACCTTCAGAAAAACATCCGTATCCATAACTGCCATTCCCCTGTCTCCAGATATGTGCTATATCCGCTAGACTTGTACAACGACAGTGGTTACTACGCTCTCACTAAGTTCAAGAAGCAGTTCCTTTATGATGAAATTGAGGCTGAGGTAAGGTCTCGGATAAATTTCAAAATCAAATTCAGCAGCGTTTACCTGATTGTTGCTTCATAGTGTTTTCTTGTTCTCAGGTTAACCTCTGCTTTGACCAGTTTGTCTACAAATTAGCAGATCAGATATTTGCCTACTACAAAGCAATGGCTGGAAGGTACAGTAGGAGAAGTAACTTCTTAATCTCTATAGAACCCTGGAGTTACTGGCAGGTGGCTCTGCAAAATTCATCTAAATCTGTTGTGTTCCACAGCGTCCTCCTTGACAAGCGCTTCAGAGCAGAGTGTAAAAACTATGGCGTCATCATTCCATACCCTCCATCAAACCGCTACGAGACACTGCTCAAACAGAGACACGTACAGGTACTGGAAACAGCCCTCCATTGTTCATGGACTGTACTGAACATCTTGTTTTCCACTTTATTTGTGTATTATACAGTATTTCTTGACCATTCCTCCTGTGTCTTACAGCTGCTAGGTCGCTCGATTGACCTGAACCGTTTAATCACTCAGAGGATCTCGGCAGCTATGTACAAGTCCCTGGACCACGCCATCAGTCGCTTTGAGAGCGAGGACCTCACCTCTATAGTGGTAAAATCACATGCCAGGGTTACATACTAAGAAAACTGAGCTTTCCCTCTTCATGTCTTTATGAAACCCTGTTTTTTCATCACTCCTTGACAGGAGCTGGAGTGGCTGCTAGAGATCAACAGACTAACCCACCGGCTTCTGTGCAAGCACATGACTCTAGACAGCTTTGATGCCATGTTCCGGGAGGCCAACCACAACGTCTCCGCCCCCTACGGACGCATCACGCTCCATGTCTTCTGGGAGCTCAACTTTGATTTCCTCCCCAACTACTGCTACAACGGATCCACAAACCGGTGAGTCCGTCGCCGTTTGTTTGTAGAGATACAGTTATTTGTTTTTTTAATAGCTTGCTATCACTTGGGGATTTAAACATGTATTTTTCTCTTCAGCTTTGTACGTACAGCCATTCCCTTCACCCAGGAACCTCAAAGAGATAAGCCAGCCAATGTGCAGCCTTACTACCTGTATGGGTCCAAGGTACTGTGGCACTGACAGCTTGAATTTGATATCAAGATTTTCTTGAAAATCTCAGAGAAGGAAGTATAAAGGATATTGTCTACCTGCTATTCCAGATTAACACAGCTTCTGTTTCTTCCTTTTCACAGCCTCTGAACATCGCCTACTCCCACATATACAGCTCCTACAGAAACTTTGTCGGCCCGCCTCACTTCAAGACCATCTGCCGTCTCCTTGGTTACCAAGGCATTGCTGTAGTGATGGAGGAGCTGCTTAAGATTGTCAAGAGCCTGGTATTTATCTTCATTTTTCCATCACATCCCCAAAATACAAGCTTCCTTCCTCAGTGTGGTGGATTCTTCCAGTGATTTTTCTTTGTGCCCTTTCTTCCCTTTGCCTGCTGTGTTCTATTGGTCTTCCTTGTCACTGTGCAGTTACAAGGCACCATCCTGCAGTACGTAAAAACACTGATAGAAGTCATGCCCAAGATCTGCCGTCTACCGCGCCACGAGTATGGCTCCCCAGGTGAGTTTATAGTCCCTACTGTTAAAGTAAATTGAGTACATTCATCTGTAGAATTTACAATTTCCATTTTGTTTAAGCTGCAGTAAGTTACTGATTACTTTTAGATGCATAGAGTAATGGATGACATTAATGGGCAATTGGGTCTATTTTTTATTGATTTTACTTCTTTCAGCACACTACCATCCGTATCATGCAGTTGCCATTTAAATACAAGCTAAGTCCTCTTCCTTGCTAACCACTTCTTTGAGTGCAGACGGGGCTTAGAAACATTACTGGAATAAAAAATTTCTCAGAGCAGCAGTTAAACATTTGCAGCACAGCCTGCAGAAGGAAATGCTGACAACATACAAACCAAGAATCAAACAGCCGACATTGTAAAGCAGGAAGGAGGGATGTAAATGAGCCGATTGGGAACACAGTGGGGAAAATAGCAACTCTACTGCAAGGGTAATCAAGTTTGGGATAGGTTGTATGATGTGTTATAAATAAAGCATATACTGGTACAAAGACTTCTAAATGAGCTTATTTGTCAACAGAATTTTGGGGAAATTTAGATCAGGTGTAATAAAGTGGCCCATTTAACTTTTCAGCCCACTTACTTGGCTGTGTGTTTCCTGACCTGTCTCTGTGCATTTTGGCCAGTGCTGTGTGTGCAGATTAGAGGCCAGTCAGATGGGTTATCCCTATGAGGAGGGTTAAGTAATCTGTAGATTACTGATGTTCTGTACGCTGAGTTCTCTACCTGGCTTACTGCCTGTGATCTTGCTGTCGGCAGTCAATGATCCTCCCGTCTACTGTTGTGAAGAACTAATGCTCGGACTTAATGTGGGTCAGGTCAGCCGGTGCAGACCCACTCACATCAGCCTTATTCATCCTGTAGTGACAGATTGTCAGTGACAGAATGAGGTATTCAGTAATTCATCGACAAGTGTGGTTTAAACAAAAATGCGATATATATATATATATATCGCGTATATATATATATATATACATATATATATATATATATATATATATATATATAGTGAGATATCATGGCTGTATTTTTTCCATTTCTGTCATTCCAGGCATCTTGGAGTTCTTCCACCATCAGCTCAAGGACATCATTGAGTATGCTGAGCTGAAGACTGATGTCTTCCAGAGCTTAAGGGAGGTGGGAAATGCCATCCTCTTTTGCCTGCTCATCGAGCAAGCTCTGGTGAGACATTTCCTTTTGTTTCCATAAACCTTCAAACCAGAACTGCAACTCTGGATTATTTTAGTAACTGCGTGCTGTACTCTATTAGTCCATGGATTATTTGAGTAATCAGATAAGAAAATGTTTGCTTTGTTTTTCAAGGTGCTAAATGTGAGATTAGCTCTCAACATGGCAACAGCTGTGCAGAGGGTTTGCAGCAAATAGTGGTAATACACGATAAATGGAAACCATAGCAACAGGGCCGACACAGTGTTAATTCTGTGGGTTGACTGGAGGGTAGGAGCTGCTCACTCCTCATCTTTTCACAGCAAATAAGGGAATATCCGTGTATTGCATATTGCGCCTTTAAAGAGCAATACAAAAATATACAAAAGGGAAAATAAGACAGTTGTCTTAAAATCCTGGAAATGTTCTGGGTTTTTAGTCTTGGATTGATTATCTTATGAAACTAGAGTACACTACGTTTTAAAATGATCCAACCAAGAAACCCAACCCAGTATTGCCAACTATGTACAAAGTTATCATTATGCAGTGAAAAAAATGAAAATGGATGTCATGAGAACTTCAATACACAGATGATTACCAACCCGAGCTTTAAATACCTTGCTCTGTCTGCCTTTCTTGCGTGCGTACTGTCCAAGTATGTTTGATCACTGATGTTTGTTTTTTTTCTGAAATACAACTCTGTTTTTCATTACACGCTGGCAACTTCCACAGGTGGTAAGGATTTAAGAAAATAACACAGAGACGGAATGTCTTTTTGTCCTTTTTTTATCTCTTGTTGATTTGAGCTGCTGTGTTTCAGTTTCTTCTACTTCCTCTTCGACCACTTTTTGCACGCATGGTTTCACCACCAATCAGCCATGGAAGCAAAGGGACTGATTTTTTAAAATTCTTCTGGGAATTAAATGAAAATACAAATTCCAAAGAGTAAGGAAGTGTTTCAATTTGAAAACAGACATTTGATCAAGACAATTTAATAAGTAAAAAGAAAACACACATTTGGGTGCTGTATTATAGAATCTTTATGTCCGTTATGTCTTCCATGGAAGAGGTGATTATACACTTCTGGTTGCTTAATTCTCTTCTGGTTCTGGATGCTTGTGATGCCTGTCTACATAACACCACTCAGCTGTCACTCTTTCTACCATTTCCGTCTGACTGCAATGACCTGTGTGTGTATACAAGATGCTTGCACATAAGCTGGTGTGGACTTCTTAGGGTGTGTCATTGCATGACTCTTTTCCCATTCATCACCCTTAAGTTTCAAGATGCAGCTTTTCTGCATTTTGTTTGATTCCTTCTGCTTGTCATCTTGACTAAATTACTAAGAATGATCTCTAGAATACCACTAACACACTGATATTTTAACCACAAGGATTTCAGTTTATTACAAATAATGTAAACTTGACCTCTTGCTACAAAACCAGATTAGATGGGATGTTGTGATAAATGTATGATCGTGCTAATGTTGACCTGTCATCCTCAGCTTGATAAACACAAACACACACTCATTCAGTTATCTTATCTCCTTCTCTACATAAACTGACGATAGTGTTGAGTAATCCGTCACATTACTCCTACAGTATGGCAGTGTTCTTATAACTTCAAACATTTAAAGTATACTTAGTTGTCATCCTTGTAACATGTTGAGACAAACTTCAAGAATGCCACTGGGAGTATTGGGGAGGGGTGCATTCTTTACTTCATGAAGTGGGTGGTGCCTTCTGAATAAAAAAAATCACCCTTTCTTTGTGTTGTGCTTGAATCTTAGTCTCAGGAGGAAGTTTGCGACTTGCTTCATGCAGCCCCCTTCCAGAACATTCTACCCAGAGTCTACATCAAAGGTACACAAAGGGTCTAAAATTACTCAATGCAAGGCAGATGGCTAAAAAAAAAATAAAATAAAATACATGTGCATGTCATGTTTGTGGGTTATATAGAGGGAGAGCGTCTGGAAGTGAGGATGAAAAGGCTGGAAGCGAAGTACGCCCCTCTTCACCTTGTGCCTCTAATTGAGAGGTTGGGAACTCCACAGGTGAGTTTAAATCTGTGGACAGATCTGATCCTTTGTTTCTCCTACTTATTATTTTGTATAATACTACTACTCAGTGATGCACGCTAAAGTGTCCTTTTTGGAAGCAAAAAAACAGGCAGTAAAGTGCCATCTTGGTTGGCAAAACACACTAAATTGCCCTCTTGGGTGGAAAAAACACTCATTAAACATGATAAAATGCCCTATTGAGTGGCAAAACTCACGCATTAGTGCTTATGTGCGTTTATGCGCCCTCTTCAATGGCGAGAACACATGGTAGGTGCCCTTTTGTTCTTTTCGCCCCTGTCCCTCAAAAATTCTAGGCACGCCACTGCTACTACTGATAATAATAAAGCTTACTGTTCCTTTCACCAGCAAATCGCGATTGCCCGCGAGGGGGACCTTCTAACCAAGGAGCGTCTGTGCTGCGGGCTGTCCATGTTCGAGGTCATCCTGACGCGCATCCGCAGCTTCCTGCAGGACGGAGTGTGGCGCGGGCCTCCGCCCACCAATGGTGTGATGCATGTTGACGAGTGCATGGAGTTCCACCGCCTGTGGAGTGCAATGCAGTTCGTCTACTGCATCCCAGTGGGCACGCATGAGTTCACAGCTGAGTAAGTGGTGCCTGGCTGGTTTGTGTGCTGGTAGGAGTGCATTTGCAGATGTGTAGTATTATTTGTTTAGCAGTGATCAATACTATATCTGCAGCTGTGTGACTCGACTGAAAATTTCTTTTGCACATTGGGGTATTAATATGGAAAACAAATTTAAAAAAACAGGTTATATTTAACCCCAACTTTATCCCTGGATGAATTACTTTGTATATTTATATTTTCCTATCTTTTATTTATCACCATCAGCGGCTGATAAAAATGCTATCTGGTACTCTTTGATTAGAAAAGATGAGATGCTGCTGCACAATTAATTATGAAATCTTGTTATATCTTCTGGAAAGCCTCACTTTGTGTTATGTGTGCCTTGTCTTTCAGGCAGTGCTTTGGGGATGGACTGAACTGGGCCGGCTGTGCCATCATTGTGCTACTGGGACAGCAGCGTCGCTTTGACCTCTTTGACTTCTGCTACCATCTGCTCAAAGTCCAAAGACAGGACGGCAAGGATGAGATCATCAAGAATGTGGTGGGGTGTACTTCTGTCCACTGCACTGCACTCACTCGCACAATAATACGTCTTGACACTTCCCGACTAAATTCCTTTTTCTCCTCTGTTTCCATTTCCTCGACAGCCCCTGAAAAAGATGGCGGACCGCATTAGGAAGTACCAGATCCTCAACAACGAGATCTTCGCCATCCTCAACAAGTATATGAAGGCAGTGGAGACGGACAGTTCCACCGTTGAGCATGTTCGTTGTTTCCAGCCTCCTATACACCAATCCTTGGCTACCACCTGTTGAAATAGACCTTTCACACATAGTGCACACATAGCTGTGATAAAATGTTGGCCTCCCCCTGGTCTGGTAGAGATATAGATATACAACGATGGTTCTGCACTGGCTTTAAGAATCCAAAGACAAATCCTGTCAAACTGTTCCTTCATCTAAACTGCATCTTGTCTTTGAAGGCTTGAAGCATTAACCTTTAGAAGCAGACCTGACCAGCGGCAGAAGTGTATATTCACACCTTGTCTTTTTTTATTTTACTATCTGTGTGGCTCTTAGACTCATGCATGCCTTCTCTTGTTCCCTTCCACTGCGCACACCAGTGGACTGGACCACTGACACAAATGCCAAAAGAGTACCTGTATCCTATAATCTGAGGTCACTTGTTTAAAGTCCCAGCAGCTGTGACTCATAAAGCCCTTTTCAGAATTCAAGAGCTGAGACAAAAATAAATCCAACAAGATTTAAAAAAAAGACTAATCCAGCAAAATAGCTAATTTATTAAGTTACATAAAGCTCTTTTAATATGGTGCTTTTAAGTGCTACTAGCACCTGTGCTACCATTATGTGTGTTCTCCCTATTATGACCCATAAACGTCTGTTGTGATGCATTTCAAACTCCTTGCTCATTTGTATAATAATCTGGTCCGCCCTTGTCCATGGTTCATGGTACACTGTGTTTATCATGATGCATTTCTTCACCAGCTTACTTTCACAGGAATGAAGGTGCATCGCTTTCTTGATCTGCTTTTATTTATCTCCCTGACACATTTTTATGTGGCACCAGTTCCACTGTAAATTTCACTGTTGAACTAAGTGAAGTGTTGAGTGTTGTAATTGTTTTGGTTTTTAATTATTGATATTTTTATTTACACATCTGTGGAATACTTGCCTCTCAACTGCTGGCTGGAAACCTCATTTTTTTCTCTCTCTTTTGTCTATTGGAAAGATTTTTTTATATTCTTTAGATGAATACAGTGATATTATTTACAATTTGGAGAAAATACATCTTTATTTCGGTAAATGTGTTTGCATTTTCAAGAGTAAAAAGAACAAAAGCAACAACTTTAGAATATACCTCTAGGTTGTATAAAGGCAGTGCTGTACTAGATTAACCTGTTTTGAGTATGAATGGATGATGTTGGTCTGGCAGACCCATAAAATATTCTGCATATAAAGGTAAAGAAACAACTAAAATGTCAGTTATAATTAAAGGGCAGTTTCTTAAATATTATAGTCAGTATTTACTATTGATGGACTTTTGCTTTAGGTTTAGCAGTGTATCAAAATATGCAAAGTTTGTCCCTATTTTTTTCATATGAAAGAAAACAAATGAACTATTAAGAAGCAATCCTCCTCTGCCCTGTGACCTTTTTCTGCTCAGTTTTGAATGAACAAACTTTCTTTTGTAACTCCAGTGTATTTTTATCATATTTATTCAACTCCGACGTATTGTTCATTTAAAGATTAATCTAGTAAAAATGAAGGTACCAATGTATCATTACAAAACCTAAGCATGGCAAATGTAATTTACTGTCATCGATGGCTCCATTTGTGACATGAGGCTTTGTTTATGATATTGTTGTACAAGTGACCATGTTTTGAAGTACAAAAAAGTGGAGAAAAATAATATAAAGTGTACAACAATGGTCCTGCAAAGGATTTGAAATTATGTTGTATTTCCATGAAATAAAAAAAAATGTTTAACTCAAAATAATGTGTATTGTTTTTTTTACCTTTAAGCAGATTTTTTTGAACTGGGGGACCAAGCTGGTAGCAAATGGTTTCAAATCAATAATTTTTGTGTTATTTGAGCTATAATCATGGCCATCATCAATTTCATTTATTGTTATTAGTATTATTATTACTCATCCACCCATTTATTTTCTACTGCTTATCCTCACACACGATCGTGGGGGCGGTTGGAGCCTATCCCAGCTGTCTTAGGGCGGAATGCAGGGTACATCCTACATCCTTGACAAGTCGCCAGTTCATAGCAGGGCACATAGAGACAGACAACCACTCACACTCACACCTACGGTCAATTTAAATTTACCAATTAACCTAAACTAACCCATGTATGTTTTTGAATGGTGGGAGGAAGTCGGAGTACCACGGGGAGAACATGAAAATCAGTTATGTGTAGTCTGAGTCAGAAAAAATTTGAGAAAAAACGACAATGATGATGTCATCCAGGACTGGCTGCCTATTGGCTGCGCGCACGGATGACGTTTTTTTTGAAATTTCAGCGGTGAAGCGTTGCGTCTGTTACGGTCTGTTGTTGTGTGTCATTCGGGAGCTGCATTGCAGCCTTGTCGATCCGTTTGGAAATCAAGATTAGTTACGTACAGTGGATTAAAAATGTCTTTTCCAAGAGCTCCTTTGAAAAGGTTCAATGACAACCCAGGTAAGTCACGCTAAAAAAAAAAGCTAATACCTTGTAGCATGTTAGCTAAGTATCCACCCGACAAATGACGTTAGCTTGTGTTAGTTGTCATGAGTAGGTAAAGTTAACGTCAATGGTAGCCAGTTGCTAAGCAAACCAACTATTCAACGTTAAATTTTATGAGTGGGTATTATGTTAGCTTAGTTGAGGTGAATGAAACAAAGTAACGTAAAAACAAAACAAGCTAACTTGGCGAACATTGTGCTGTTGGTCGAAGGTTGTGCCCCAGCACCGGGGACCTACGATATCAAACCTGAGGAACTGAAGGGAGCTGCGTCCTTCGACAAGTCTGATCGATTCAGACCTGTGAAGGCAGGTGGGTGCATTTGATGAGCAAAGTGTGAGGAAGTAATACAAAAAAATAACGTTTCGTGCCACTTATTTTCATTATGTGTGCCTACAGCCGCTCTGCCACCACCATCGCCCTCCAGAAATGCCCTGATGTCACCTGTCCGTAGGACTATGTCGGTTGACGGTCTTGTAAGTTTTTATTTCCGCATGTATCAACGCCATTTAGATGGCTCTTAAGTAACGCAGATCTGCTCGTCCACAACTGCTCCCGCCATATATTTAACCCAACCTGATGTCTTGTGAAAACCTAGGTGGAAGGTTCAAGTGTTAAGAAGGAGAAGAATGGCATGACCATGGAGAGGAAGCAGCAGAAACTCTTAGAGAAAGAGGTAGCTATACACCATCAATTCTGTCTTCGTTTTACCACAAAAATGTGTTGTCATTGACTTGTGTTCTTTTGGAGTAACTGAGCAGCTGGTAAATCAACAGATTTAGTCACTGTTCCTATTACTGCAAATGCATAACCTTAACTCTGTTTCCATCCAGATAAGGTCCCTGGTTCAGCAGCGAGGGGAACAAGACCGCTGCTTGCTGACTTTGGAAGCAGAGTTGAAGAAAGTGGAGGCCAAGCTTCTGGTTGCAGTCAGGGAGAAGACAGGCCTCGCTAGCAATGTCACCACTCTTGACAGACAGTTGGCTGAGCTCAAGAAAGTCAACGATTTTCTCAAGAACAAGGTGCGATTGTTTTGATGTTAGTATTTACTGTATTTAAGTCCTATCTTCATTATGCCTTGATAATTCTTTTTTTTTTTTTTTTTTTAATAAAGTTTTCTGCTGACACTACAAAGAAGAAAATCAATTCTCTCACAATGGAGTTGATGGAGACCAGGAACTCTTTGGATGTTAAAAATAAGGTACAACTAGTGTACACACACATCCTTTGTTATTTAGTAAAAAAAAAAAAAAAACAGCTAAGTGTGTGTGTGTGTGTGTGTGTGTGTGTGTTGTGTGTGTGTGTGTGTGTGTGTGTCTAGGAATTAAATATCCTGCAGATGAACACTAAAGGCCAAGTGAAAGTGCTAGAAAATGACCTGCAATCAGCCAGGACCACTGTCATTGCTCTAAAAGACAGGAATAAAGACTTGGGTGAGATTTAACAGAATCGCATACATTTTGAGGGATAAAAGTGGATAAAGTAATTGTACAGGGCTGTACTGTGATTTTAATCTATTCCAGAGGACCTTCATCAAGTGACCAAAACCCTGAACGAAGAACTGGAGAATGGGAATGCTCAATTGCAGGGTGAGTTCTGTGTGGCCTACTTTTCCTTTTACCCATAACTGCTCGAAAATACAATCTCTGGATTATTTGCCAGACTTCTCAGCCAGCCTTGTGCACATTGATATACAAATAAACACCAAAGGCCACAGATAATGGTGTTCCTGCATGTGTTTGGATTTGCTTCTGGATATGGGCAGCCCCCTCACTCTCACTCTGACACCTCTCCTCTAGCGCATGTGCATGTGTGTGTTTCATAACTTGTGTGTAATGTGCAACTGAAAATAAAAAAAAAAAAATACTAACAGAGTATAAATTGAAATTTCCCTCATTGAGGGACTAATAAAGGAATTCTTCTTCTTCTTATCCTGCCACCCATAATTCTGTATTCTTTTTCAGCTGTTATACAGGAGCTGAGGGAGGAGATCAAAGTTTTGCAGGGATACCTGGATGCAGCCAATGATGAGGTCCAGGTATGAACTTGACTTCCAACAACGATTTGTACAAAATTGGACAACCTTTAGTCATGTATTTGGGTGAGACATGACCTGTTTTGTAGGATCTCCGTCTGAAGCTCAGAGAGAAGAGTCAAGAGAACACTGTTGCTGGTTCTCAAGTGGAGAGAGTAAGGTAAGCAAATGTGATTCCTCCAAGAAAAGTTAAATCTCAGCTGTATACCATGACACTCAAATGCTACTTTCCACAGGCAACTAGAGGCTGACCTTGAGCAGCGTACCGCTGAGCGAGAGACCATCCAAGATATGCTGAGACAAAAAGAGGAGGAGGCACAGAAATTCAGCAAAGAGCTGCAGGTGTCAAAGGATGCTTTAGTGGAAGTGGAGAAGAGGTTACAGAACCAAGAGTTGGAGCTCAGATCTTCACAAAGGTTACTTGGCAACATGGAGGAACAAATTAATTTGGCCAACCGAGAAGTTCAAGACTCCCAGGCAGCAGTTTGCCAGCAGGAAGTAGAACTGTCCAGACTGAGAGTGGTGCTCAGGAGGACAGAGAAGGAGCTGGATGAGAGGGTGGCACATCTTGAACAGCGGTGTCTGCTCTCCGAGGAAGAAAGAAGTATGTTCGAGAAGGTCCTGTTAATGATGACAATATTAAATATAAATGACAATTATATGGTGGCATGTATTTTGTTTATTTATTTATTTTTTTTTTAAGGAAAGACTCAGGAAGAGGGGATGAGGAGAGTGGAAGAGTTGAAAACTGAGCTGATCTTGTTGAAGGAATCTAAAAAAGTTGAGAAAAGTGCACAGATTCTGCTCCAGCAAGAAAATGCTGCTCTTACTGAGGAATTGACAAAAGAAAAGGTGACTCAGACGTCTTTGTCTCACATCACACATTCGTTTTATATTCAGCACAGGTCCACCTAAGCCGAGATTATTTTCTACAGGCACTTGTGGACTCCCTGTCTGTGCTGGTGGAGCAGGAGAGGGAGGAGTCTGAGGAGCGGCTGAGACAGCTGAAGGAAGAGATGGAGGAGGTGCTGGGAGAGATAGCTGTCCTGGAGGACCATGAGCAGAGGAGGCAGGAAGTAGCCGAAAGGAGCCAGGAGTCCCTCCAGAGGCTGCAGGAGGAAAACAGTGAGCTGGAGGCACAACTAAGTGATGCCAGGGCACTGTTGGAGAGGTGAGCAGCCAAAGGCCATGCACACTGATGATATGGGTTTACAGAAAACATAATTAGACAAAGTCATTGGAGATGGTCCGATCATGTTTTCTTGGACCGATACCGATCACCTAAAGCCTCATCGATCGATTACCGATTAGAACTGATTGATGACGTGGGATTATATTATTAATCTTTATGGGTTTTTTTTACTCTTTTTTTTTCCCCCATTAATTCATCCACTCATACACAGGCCTATAGTCTTTCATTTATGTTAACCTTGTAATTATTTAGTTACTATATACTACTAGATTGCCTTTGTTTATTGTATAGCAGTAACTTTAATATTCCTTCATAGCAGCAGTGGCACTGTGGGAAAACAATATGCCATTATGGCATATTACAACATACCGGGGGTCGAGTTTAGTGACTAGTCTCTGAAATCTAAAAGCTTCCACCACACTGAATGGCTGGTCATCCAGGCAGATGAATTCCATTGCTGTTCTCACCGCGAGGGTTGTAGGACTGTGTGCTCTCTTTCGTTGTTCGCAGCAGCGCCCGTGGGGTTAGCGTTTTCTTGTCACTAGTCTGAGAAAATTATCATGTTATTTGGTGTGAAACAACTTCAACTGTCAAATTAAATTTGTAGTGTTGAAACTACTTGGGTCTATGCATGCCATAGACAGGAGCATGCAGGCTGCCTGGCCACAACACTTCTTCTTTGTTTTAAAGCAGCAGTGTTTTGGCGCATTACCGCCTTTGGATCCAGAATGTCTATCAGACCATAACAAACACTTGTAAAGCACGTGTGTGTAAAATGCAATCGGATCGATTTTTACTTTTGATCGGAATCCCGATCAATCGTTTTTTGTTTTTTTTAATCATATCTGGCCGATCCGATCAGTTACTGATCAATCGGCACCATCTCTAAAAGTCATCCTAACATCAAAGATGTCCTCCTCACAACCTGCAAAACCACACAATTTTTGGGGGATTTGTCGACACTGCCTGTGTGTTACTATTTAGAGTAACAGGCACCTGTGTGTGTCCCAGTGTACACTGAGCATGAAGTAAAGAAAAATAATTGACAGGTTGCCAGTCCATCACAGCTCTGACACAGACTGACACTGACACTGACCGAAATAGACAGTGGCTCACTGTCTGTTTCGGTTTATGACCAATTTCAAGTTTGGATTTCACCTCACAAACCTCATCTATTGGAACCTGAGGAAAACAAGGGCACTTGTTGGAAGAGAAAATGTATTTTAGAATTTATTAGACAGGTGAGTGCAGACAGAGGAAAGAAATAGTGGGCAAGATGCTCAACAAACATATTGTGCTGAAATTGAACCAAGAGTGGCAGTGAATGTACACCTTACAAACAGCTGCAAAAAATATATTTCACTGTCAATTTGTTATTCTCTGGATTACTGTTATTTAAGAGTTCTTAAATATCAATTGAATTAACATTGAAAATGTTATATTCTATGTAATCTCTTTTACTGGAAAGAATATATTCAGATAACCCCATTGTAATCACCGACATTTTGATAAGTAACTGCAATTTAATTACACATTGTAACCAATTAAGATATATTTTGTACTTTAATTATATAACTCTAATGTGAGTGTGAATGGTTGTCTGTGCCTCTGCGTACATGACAAACAAAGCCATAAATAGTAGCAAATTAAGATATGATGGTATATTCAGAAAATATCTATTCTTCTAAAGAACCCACAAGCATTTGAAGTCTGTCAAATGATGGTGCTTGTATCAATAAAGACAATATCTCTCTTTTAACACCAAAAATACTTATCATTTTCAGTAAGAGCAGTCATGTGGCAGCTTTGAAAGAGGAGCATTCTGCAGCCACAACAGAACTCCAAGAGGCATGCACAAACTCACTGAGCAAGATGGCAGAGCTGGAAAGGTGAGTCCTTGAGTCCTCACTATTAATGGAATGTGAGTTGGATTCATGTTTTGGGTTGAAAATCAGTCCATGTGTGAGCTTGACAGCCTGCTTGTCTTTACTTTTCAGCACCAGAGAGGCTCTGCAGAGAGCAGAAGGAAGACAGAAAGAACTGGAGGCTGAGGTAGAGAGAGTGACACAGCAGATGAAAGAGGAGATGGACAAAGTGGATCAACAGAAAGAGGAGGAGGTCAAGAGAGTGAAGGAGGGGTTAGAGGAGCACAAGGAGCGCCTGCAATCTGAAGCAGAAGCCAGGGAGGAGAATACGATGTATGCTTCAAATTCATTTTGTCTTTCAGTTGAGTTGACTGTCACTTTTCCATCCTTTTTTAATACTTCCTTTTTCTCCATGACTTGATAGAAAGTTACTGGAGGTGCAGACTCGCCTTGCACAAAAAGATGAGGAGATAGAGGCCATGAAGGAGAGCCATGCTGCCCTCATCAATCAACTACAGCTGCAGACAAAGGAGAGAGAAGAGGCACTGGGGCAACTAGAGGAGCAGAGAGGTCAGAGTGTAACCCAGCTCCTAAATGAGAAGGAAAAATCCCAGAAGCTGTTGGAGGAGGCTACACAGGAAAAATGTGAAATAATGGAACA